>NC_061166.1:17035977-17045492 GCF_022113875.1 Hydra vulgaris
AGAATTAATTCAGAAGTAGAATGAAATTTTTAATAAAGTTCATAAAATTTAAAAATTAAAGCGGATCATTTGGTTGCAAGAGCTAAATGCTCTTTCCACAAGCAAAAAAAGGAACATTCCTAACATTTCGGGCTGATCAACTAATAAACCTTCTACTATAAATGTGAATAATAAAAATCTTCCGACTTCAAATTTGATGTTTGATAAAAAAGATACCGATATTGTTAATGATGAATTAGAAACTGAACCTAGTACTGACCGCTCAGAAATATAGAATTGCCCCAGCCCAACTGCAATTGCAGACACAGAATGAAATTCTATAGAATTTCATTCTGTGTCTGCAATTGCAGTTGCTTGAACAAACCGACTAAATCAGAACTTATAAGTTCTGATTTAGTCGGTTTGTTCAAGCAACAAAAACGTGAAATGCTTTTCATTTAAATAAAATGCTGAATTGAAAGGAAAAAAAAAAAAGAAAAAAGACAATTTAGAACAGTAGTTAAATATTTATGAACATTTATTTAAGAGGAGGGGGGTCATCACTTTGTGATGTAATATTCTAGGGGAGTCTAAATTTTTGTGATGACTTGTGACGAGGGGAAGGAAAGGGGTCAAGAATTGAAATTAATTATTAGACGTTGTTTATGGATGGCCCCTTTCCTAATTTGGTTCTTCAAATCTATAAAATCAATTCAAAGAGAGTTTTTTTCAATATTGAAATAAACTCTCTTTGATTAGCCTTGTTTCTAGTTGTTATTCTGTATTTTATTTTTACGCAAATCTGAATACTTCTTTTACATCTTCATTATGTTCATGATTATATTTTTATCTGACATTACTTGAATTCCTGCTTTATTTTTAAAGAATTTGTTTTCAACCTCTTGCATATAATAAATTTTTCATTTTTTGCTTTTTAAGAGCAAGTTGCCTAGTTTATTTTAAACACCTTTGTTACCTGTTACTACTACCTTTAGTTAGTAACAGATACCAAATATGTTTAAATACCGGCTAAACTACTTCAAATTAAGGGTGTCTGGCCTTTTGCCAGACACCCTTACTATTCAAAAAAATTGTAACTGGACTTACGTTTTAATATAAAAGTTGAAATTTCAACTGGTTACTTGGGTAGCTATTAAAATATACTTCCTTAAACTATCTCTAATCCCTAACAAGAACAAGCACAAAATTCAGCAATATTGTTTGTTTTATATCTAAAAAAGTGAGTTTCCACTCATCCGTTTTTCTCTACGTACGGGATAGGAAAGGAAAAAATAATCACATGAGCATGCGTAGTTTTACTTTGGACAAATTAAAACTTATAATACGTATGCCCAGGGGATTATTTTTCCCTTCCCGTTGCCGTGAAAAAGCGGATGAGTAGAAGCTCACCGTTAGAGAAAAAACTTTAGTTACGTAACTTTAAATAACTTTTTTTTGATTGCTTCAAAAAGTTTCAAACAACTTTAACCTTAACAATTGTAAAGGAAAATATATCAAAAAAATTTAGAAAATAAAACAGAAAAATAGTTTAAAAACTTAAAAGATACTGCCTGTGAAAACCAAAACTCTCAGCAGGCTCGAACTGGCAAGGAGACCTAAAAAAAAAGGTCCTTCATATAAAATATAGGGAAATTTTTATATATAAGACGGCCTTGCATCTATGTGTCTTCTCTGGGCCCCTAAATGCCAGTCCGACTCTGACCTTCAGTCAATGTACAAACATTCCAATGTAACGAAACAAAAACAAAACGAAATGATACTTTTCATTTACTTGCTTAAATGATTTATATACTAATCGAGAATAAAAAATCGCAATAACAGAGCTAATCGAGACAAGTTCTCCTCGTACCGAAGTACTACTCAAACGTTGAGTAGGCGGAGGCGGGTTTTGAACCTCCAATCCTTCTGCTGCGGCTAATAATTAATTCGAAATTTTTAACAACGCTTAAACCAACTGAGCTATCCCGGCACAAATGCGGCAATATTTGTTTCTGCATATGAATGTGTCTTTAAATATATATAAAGTAGTACAATAATTAATTTAAAATTATATATAAAAGTATTAACTTACGGGTCTTGGTAAATTTATTCCACACCGACCTTTTCTAAACTTATTCCTTACTTTATAGATTTTTTTAGAAAGCGGCAGAAAAATTAACTATACTTATGTTTACTTTTTAAAGCTATGAAAATAAAAATTTAATTAAGATTAAAAAGCTTCAAACGTTTCGGTAGCCGTTGCGTTATTTATCAACGGATCGGATATTAGTACCTGTCTAAATAATATTTAGAATACCCTCTTGAAATGTGTTAATTATTACCATCGGTTTAAAAAAATTGTAAAAACATGAGATGACGGATTTACCATGACCCTTACATTCGTCATGATAAGTCTACTCCATTCCAACCATTTTAACAATTTCGCTTTATTTCAATAAATTTTTAAAAAGAGCAAAATATAAAAATCTTTTTTTTGAGTTAACGATTTATGCTCAATACTTTTAATTTCTATAAAAAATGGAATAAAAAAAAATGGTGAGAGATCTAATTATTTATTTTTTAATAAGTTTCTAATAATTTTTTTCAGATTATCCACAGCTTATTAGGACTCTTGGACTGTTATTTTTGAAGAAAGTTAAATTTTGCATGTAAAATATTTTTTCTATAAGAAAGAAAGTTTTCTCTTTAATGCGTGATAAACGCGCAGCTTAACTAACTACTAAAGCACATTAATAACGTATCTCTATCAAGACATGCGCAAAAATTTTCCCACGGTGTTTTTCTATTTTTAATAATTTTAAAAAGCTTTTTAAAAATTTTACTCCCTTTCGTTTGTTATAGCATGCAATATCTTTATATATGCTATCCATATAATATCCAAAAGACTTTTAAAATGTTTTACTTTTAATTCTGGAAAATTAGACGAGAATAAAAAAAAAATTAAGTGAGTAAGCGAAAGTAGCAAACGAGGCACTTCAACTACTTTGGCATGCATTATCATTTGATAAAACTGTTCAATAAACCAAAGTCTTTTTTAATTTAATAAAACGGCATATAATTCTATAAATCAAAATAAGGAAATATTGCCGCAATCAAATTTTCAAGTTAAAGTAAATTTGTTAAATTTGATTTAATTTCCATGTATTGTGGTTTATCCTCCTCCGGCTAGTTGCCATACAGAGCCCACATTACCAAGGTCCGCTAAGACAAGTTCGGCTCCCCAAGGAGTGTCATAACCCGCTTTACGGACCAAGAGTAAGTGAATTTGGGAAGAACGAAGATATTTTAGAGTGAAAGACAGCAGTAGTCGAGTTAGAAAGATAGCATAGAGAAAGCGGACAGGATTGCACACAATGTTACTATACGTAAATACTATAATGTAAATACGTTACTATACACATAATTGGCTTAAGCCAATTATGTGTATAGTAACGTATTGCATTATATTTAACATAATCATAATATATATCAAACACATTAACGTATTGCATTATATTTAACATAATCATAATATATATCAACACATTGTAAGGGCTTTGTGATAAGATCATTACGATCTTCTTGAAGTCCGGCCTGTACTATTTAATTATAAATTTCAGTAGATATTTTGACTCACGAGACTTGTAAATATTACAACTTTTAATTTACGAAACTTGGTAATGTTATATGTACAGCATATGAATACAAAAAAAAAAAAAAAAAAGCTAAATAATGTATGCAATGTATGCAATATATATATATATATATATATATATATATATATATATATATATATATATATATATATATATATATATATATATATATATATATATATATATATATATATATATATATATATATATATATAATATATATATATAGTAATAGTAATAGATATAATAGTAGTATATAAGTTGCAAATATAGGCAACTATCAATTGAACTGTCAAGCATTCGTTTAAATTCGTTAGTCGATGAACAGTTAACTGTTGCATTGAGTGCATTCCAATGCTAAGCAACATGATTACTAAAAAATAATATCGTGGATCGCAATTTCGATTAAATTTGCGTACAAACTGTTCTCGTTGAGCACATCAAGCTGGACGTATAATCGGTTTATTGTGCCAATTAATTATGGTAAGACCTTTTCAATCTTTATTACTTGATAAATTATAATTAAATTTTAGTACCAAATGGCCTTGACTAGCTAATCCAAGTGGTGGTAAATTTACTATGTGTTTGAAATCACCACATATGGGTATACCGGTATATATTTTTCTGTTTAACTCTATTTTTGCTATTTGTATACTTAGAATTTTTTCATCGTCAACTTGGTTTGACATTTCAACGTTAGTGTTGTTTGATTTTTTGGCATTATAAATAACTTTTGATTTTAACAGTAGACGATAAATACAGCCAAGCTTAATAGTTTCGTTTCCATACTTGATAAGGCACCAAATTTGTTCAGATTTTGTAACATTCATTAAAGAGTTTTTTATTTTGAATGATGATATATTGTCATAAACATATATTGCTATTTACCACCGCCATTAATTCTGTTTGAAATATTGTCATTTCTGTTAAATTTGTGTAATAATAATTTTCAATATTCACTTAAGAACCTTTTTTAAATCAAGTTTCAGTAATAAATATAATATGAGGTCCATTTCTGATTCCGTAGTAGAAACTTTTTCCATTTTTCTCACCAAAGCGAAGCCTCCCTTCAGAACCATTTACTACATTAAGACGTTCTTTATCTTTATTATTTCTTTCTTCTTTTAGTGTACCTTCAAATTCTCGCTCAGTTGGTATCTTGTCCTTGTTTAAATATACTTTATTGTACTTTTTGAAACTTTTTCGATTTTTCGCATTTAGAAGGACACATTTTTTAGTTTCTTCATCAAGTAATTCTACCACAGCCAAATCACTAGATGGCAAAAATGGCATTATATTTACATTTTTTTTAATCGTGTATTACGCCTAATTTTATCATGATCAACACCTAATATTAAAAAAATTCTTTTCAATTATTATAAGATCCTTTACATCCTTTTTGTTCAATTATTATAAGATCCCTTACATCCTTTTTAAGTTCATAGCTCCATTTTTTAAGTTCATAATATTTTAATGGAAACAGTTACATTTAGCCGATCAGGATCAACAGAAGGATTGTTAACCATATTTTTTGTTTTGTAACAGCACACTGAATCAGCACATTTCACACTGCACCTAACAGCACACTGAATACCAATGATTGATGTGAAGTAGCCTTTGGTAACCTAAACACCAGTGGATTACCTCCTGTTTGTTTATTTTTAACTTAATAACACAATTACTTACTACACATTATAGAGATTAAAAAGTTTTAGTATGTTTTTTTCCGTATATACATACATATATGTATATATATATATATATATATATATATATATATATATATATATATATATATATATATATATATATGCATATATATATACATATATAAATATATATATATATATATATATATATATACTATATATATATATATATATATATATATATATATATATATATATATATATATATATATATATATATATATATATATATATATATATATATATATGTATATATATATATGTATATATACATATATATATATATATAATATATATATATATACATATATATATATATACATATATATATATATATATATATATATATATTCTCTTGTAATATATATATATATATATATATATATTTATATATATATATATATATATATATATATATATATATATATATATATGTATATATATATATATATATATACATATTACAAATATATACATATATATTTATATATGTATATATATATATATGCATATATATATATATATATATATATATATATATATATATATATATATATATATATATATATATATATATATATATATATATATATACATATATGTATGTATATACGGAAAAAAACATACTGAAACTTTTTAATTATATATATATAATAAAAACTTTTGTTTTCATATGCCTCGTTTATGCATATGAAAACAAAAGATTATATATATATGTATATATATATATATATATATATATATATATATATATATATATATATATATATATATATATATATATATTTATATATGTATATACATATATATATAATCTTTTGTTTTCATATGCCTAAACGAGGCCCACAAAATCTTTACCTATGGTCCGATATGTCAAATGAAACCCACTACTGCGCTGTAAAAACATTCCATTGAAATAGGTGGCCGAAAATATAATCGCTGCATTTATGTGGATATTAAGCCTAAATTGAATAAAAATAGAGATTATAGGTAATACTTTTTATTTTTTTGTTTTACCAGCTCATAGGCACAGTATGGTGGGGAAGGGGAGGGGTGAATCCACATAAGCGCTGGATTTTTTATATGTGATACTTTAGGGTATTGTTTAAATAATAAATAATTTTTAAAAGCTCCGAACTTGTTATGTTCATGCTTAAGTAAAAATATAATGTTTCCAAAAAAATTGCGGTGATTGAAACCCGGGATCAAAAATAATCTAAAAAGTTGGCCACCTTCCTAACAAAAATGAGGGCAATAAGTCCAAAAAAAGACTTTTGATGCTATCTTGTACTAAAGTTATATTCATTGACAGGTATAAAATTTCATGGAACAATCTTTTATTCTCTGAAAGCTATGATCATATAAAGTTTATAACACCCTCATTTTTGGGAGGGTGAAAACTTTATTATACACTATATACTACACTTATGCCTTTAGAACTTTAACAGATTATTGAACGAGAAATAAAGTCTTTCGTTTTTATCCTCAATTAATAATAAATAATGATAATAAAACTTATAGTAAAAAAAAGACTAATAAATAAACTTTTGATATAATCTTGCTTCCAAGTTATAATGATTTGAACCAAATCTCTGCAATATTTTTAATATTTAATTATAGATTGAACTAATTAGGGAATGTTTTATTAGAAGTATGTATACTTCAAATGAAAATGTCAAATAAGTTTGTCTACTATTTTTCTCTACTATTTTTCCTTGCATAAAATGTTCACAATCAAATTTTCATAAATTCTGTGTCAAGCTTTACCTGCTTCCTCTCCTACTAAACCAAGTTGGATTGTGAACTGGTAAATTGATAATGAACTGGTGAATTGATAATGATTTTCCCAGCATGTCGTCAGCCGAGAACCAAAAGGCCGTATGTCTACATTTTCTTTTTTTTTGTTTATTATCAATAAATATTCAACAATCAGTGGGGTATAAGTCCGAAATCTAGTCTCAAGAATGGATCAACTTTTGAAAATATTAAAAAATTTAATCGGATATTTTGGGCGTAAGTCTTTACAAATTAAATTTTAAAACTTGATTTTCTCGGAAACATAAAAAATGGACATACAGCCTCTTTATTCTCGGCTGACGATGTGTTAATACTTTGTGAACGGAAGTTGGGAACTTGAACAAATCGCATGTCTCTAAAAGCTTCTTTTTTGTATTATTGCAAACTCGTCGGCATAAATTTCCGGTATTACTTATTCCTGATCCACTAGCTCTTGGTTCATCAACTCTCAAACCATATCATTCAAACATCCTATCACAAATAATTTTTTTTTCTCAATAAAGTATTTATTGAGAAAAAAAGTTTTAGATTTCCATCGATTTGAAAAGACAAAACTATAGTTGATTAAAATATACTTATATCCTGGAAGGTAAACTTTAACAGGATGTAAATTAAGACCTTTTTTTTCATCTTCCTCTTTAATTTTTGTTACCACTTCTTTTTTTTCCTTTATATACTCTAGCATAATTTAGCATAATTAAACACTTTAAGACCATATATTCCATAAAGTATTGTTTGAAGCTGATTGTGCATATAGTCGAAGAGGTAATGTTGCTGTGACTAATAGATCCGAATCTTAAAGATTATTAGAATTTTAAAAACGTTGATGGTATTTTGATTGACTTGATGTTCCGTCCGTTCCCCACCTACTGAGTAGTACTAATTTATCAAAATCTTTTTATTATTCTAATGTTTTAAAGTTTTCTTTTCCTGTAATTTTACCTCAGCCTCTTGGATGTGTGATCCCTTAGATTCTGTAGTTTAACTTTTGCCTTTTTTCATTAACTTCATGAATGTTTTTTATTTCGGAAATTACTCGATAAAATGTAAATTGGCATGGTGCTTTTTTGTGAATATTTTCATAAACACTTTTTGAAAGTTTGTTATCCAAGAATTATGCAAAAGTTTCTTCAGACGTCATTTTCTCTTGCAACGTGTTTAGCTGAGTACAAAGCAATAACGATTCGGGTCTCTTTGTAACAACATCAAAAAATTTGACTAAATTTAAGTCACGTTTATTAAATTCTGTTCTTTGTGCCAATAACAATATTTTTTAACAAATTCCGTTTCTGAATCAAAGATATATTTGCTATCATTCGTCATTGCAACATTTCTAAGTTAAGAAATGACAAAAACTTTATTTGAATTTGTTTAAATAAAACTAAGACTAAAATAAAACAAATTTATTAAAAAAAAAAATTGTTAATAATTTTTTTTATTTATGTAGTTAAAAAGAACTTTTTGACAAAAGCTCCGTTAAGCTTACGGAGAGATGAGAATACGGCCACTAAACCAATTGTTTTAAAAACTGAATTAAGCCAAACCTGATTTTTACAATCAAACATTAGTTTTTTTTTATATCATGCATGACATTGTACAATATACTTTGTAAGAGTTTTAATCTCTTTCTTAATAAATTTATTTTTTCTTCTCTGACTTGAATCCTAATAATAATGTATTCAAGCCGACAATTTAATCTATTAAAAATATTTTTCGAAACCTGAAAACATTGCACAACTTGTCTTAAATTGATTTTCTCAATTATCTTAGTTAACTTAAAAAAAATCTTTTTAACAACATTTAGA
Organism: Hydra vulgaris; assembly: GCF_022113875.1. Classification (NCBI taxonomy): domain Eukaryota; kingdom Metazoa; phylum Cnidaria; class Hydrozoa; order Anthoathecata; family Hydridae; genus Hydra; species Hydra vulgaris. The sequence goes on from NC_061166.1 coordinate 17,044,924, forward strand.
AATTCATGTGTTTCTTGGTCAATTAGAGGGCATTAAAAATGCTCTTTAGAATTATTTATTCTTAAGTTAATTATGTATTTTAAAAGCATAAAGACATGAAATTAAAATAAAAGAATAACTTTTTATCCTTTTAAGATCAATACGAAAACAAATTTACTTTAGTCTTTTATACCTTAAAGTAGTTTTTTTTTACTTTTAATAATGAATGAAAAAAATTGTTTTATATAGAATTTTCTAATGTTGTCTCTTTTTTAAAACCTAACAAAGGTCTTTGCCTTGGTGATGTTTGCAGTAATGTAATAATAAAATCAATCTTTTATTTAAAATATTCGCTTATGCATATTTTTAACAAGTCTCTGAAACAGGGAATCTTTCCTGATAAACTTAAACTTGCAAGGGTGTTCCCAGTGGTGGATTAAAATTTCTTGGTGCCCGAGGCTATTTTTGTTTTTGAAGACCTTTTTATGGGCCAGAGCCTAAAAATGACTAAAAAAAAAAGGTCGTCTAAAATTTTTGGCGGCCCCTCAATTAGCGGGGCCTGGGGCTATAGCCCTCCCTTGATCCAGCAC
>NC_061166.1:17046492-17063992 GCF_022113875.1 Hydra vulgaris
GAGAAATAAAGTCTTTCGTTTTTATCCTCAATTAATAATAAATAATGATAATAAAACTTATAGTAAAAAAAAGACTAATAAATAAACTTTTGATATAATCTTGCTTCCAAGTTATAATGATTTGAACCAAATCTCTGCAATATTTTTAATATTTTATTATAGATTGAACTAATTAGGGAATGTTTTATTAGAAGTATGTATACTTCAAATGAAAATGTGAAATAAGTTTGTCTACTATTTTTCTCTACTATTTTTCCTTGCATAAAACGTTCACAATCAAATTTTTATAAATTCTGTGTCAAGCTTTACCTGCTTCCTCTCCTACTAAACCAAGTTGGATTGTTAACTGGTAAATTGATAATGAACTGGTGAATTGATAATGATTTTCCCAGCATGTCGTCAGCCGAGAACCAAAAGGCCGTATGTCTACATTTTCTTTTTTTTTGTTTATTATCAATAAATATTTAACAATCAGTGGGGTATAAGTCCGAAATCTAGTCTCAAGAATGGTTCAACTTTTGAAAATATTAAAAAATTTAATCGGATATTTTGGGCGTAAGTCTTTACAAATTAAATTTTAAAACTTGATTTTCTCGGAAACATAAAAAATGGACATACAGCCTCTTTATTCTCGGCTGACGATGTGTTAATACTTTGTGAACGGAAGTTGGGAACTTGAACAAATCGCATGTCTCTAAAAGCTTCTTATTTGTATTATTGCAAACTCGTCGGCATAAATTTCCGGTATTACTTATTCCTGATCCACTAGCTCTTGGTTCATCAACTCTCAAACCATATCATTCAAACATCCTATCACAAATAATTTTTATTTCTCAATAAAGTATTTATTGAGAAAAAAAGTTTTAGATTTCCATCGAATTGAAAAGACAAAACTATAGTTGATTAAAATATACTTATATCCTGGAAGGTAAACTTTAACAGGATGTAAATTAAGACCTTTTTTTTCATCTTCCTCTTTAATTTTTGTTACCACTTCTTTTTTTTCCTTTATATACTCTAGCATAATTTAGCATAATAAACATAAACACTTTAAGACCATATATTCTATAAAGTATTGTTTGAAGCTGATTGTGCATATAGTCGAAGAGGTAATGTTGCTGTGACTAATAGATCCGAATCTTAAAGATTATTAGAATTTTAAAAACGTTGATGGTATTTTGATTGACTTGATGTTCCGTCCGTTCCCCACCTACTGAGTAGTACTAATTTATCAAAATCTTTTTTTTATTATTCTAATGTTTTAAAGTTTTCTTTTCCTGTAATTTTACCTCAGCCTCTTGGATGTGTGATCCCTTAGATTCTGTAGTTTAACTTTTGCCTTTTTTCATTAACTTCATGAATGTTTTTTATTTCGGAAATTACTCGATAAAATGTAAATTGGCATGGTGCTTTTTTGTGAATATTTTCATAAACACTTTTTGAAAGTTTGTTATCCAAGAATTATGCAAAAGTTTCTTCAGACGTCATTTTCTCTTGCAACGTGTTTAGCTGAGTACAAAGCAATAACGATTCGGGTCTCTTTGTAACAACATCAAAAAATTTGACTAAATTTAAGTCACGTTTATTAAATTCTGTTCTTTGTGCCAATAACAATATTTTTTCAACAGATTCCGTTTCTGAATCAAAGATATATTTGCTATCAATCGTCATTGCAACATTTCTAAGTTAAGAAATGACAAAAACTTTATTTGAATTTGTTTAAATAAAACTAAGACTAAAATAAAACAAATTTATTAAAAAAAAAAATTGTTAATAATTTTTTTTATTTATGTAGTTAAAAAGAACTTTTTGACAAAAGCTCCGTTAAGCTTAACGGAGAGATGAGAATACGGCCACTAAACCAATTGTTTTAAAAACTGAATTAAGCCAAACCTGATTTTTACAATCAAACATTAGTTTTTTTTTATATCATGCATGACATTGTACAATATACTTTGTAAGAGTTTTAATCTCTTTCTTAATAAATTTATTTTTTCTTCTCTGACTTGAATCCTAATAATAATGTATTCAAGCCGACAATTTAATCTATTAAAAATATTTTTCGAAACCTGAAAACATTGCACAACTTGTCTTAAATTGATTTTCTCAATTATCTTAGTTAACTTAAAAAAAATCTTTTTAACAACATTTAGAAATTCATGTGTTTCTTGGTCAATTAGAGGGCATTAAAAATGCTCTTTAGAATTATTTATTCTTAAGTTAATTATGTATTTTAAAAGCATAAAGACATGAAATTAAAATAAAAGAATAACTTTTTATCCTTTTAAGATCAATACGAAAACAAATTTACTTTAGTCTTTTATACCTTAAAGTAGTTTTTTTTTACTTTTAATAATGAATGAAAAAAATTGTTTTATATAGAATTTTCTAATGTTGTCTCTTTTTTAAAACCTAACAAAGGTCTTTGCCTTGGTGATGTTTGCAGTAATGTAATAATAAAATCAATCTTTTATTTAAAATATTCGCTTATGCATATTTTTAACATGTCTCTGAAACAGGGAATCTTTCCTGATAAACTTAAACTTGCAAGGGTGTTCCCAGTGGTGGATTAAAATTTCTTGGTGCCCGAGGCTATTTTTGTTTTTGAAGACCTTTTTATGTGCCAGAGCCTAAAAATGACTAAAAAAAAAAGGTCGTCTAAAATTTTTGGGGGCCCCTAAAATTAGCGGGGCCTGGGGCTATAGCCCTCCCTTGATCCAGCACTGGGTGGTCTCAGCCTTCAAATCCAAAAATGTTACAAGCGTTTCCAATTACAGACCAATCTCAATATTATCAGGCTATTCTAAACTTTTAGAATACATTATGTATCACCGACTATTTATCTTTTTAGAAAATAACAATGTTCTCTATAATAAACAATTCGGATTTTAAAAGAATCACTCCACTGATCAAGCAATTATAATTCATCTTGTTCAAAATATTTTTCAGGCATTTAATGAAAATAAATATATGTTAGGTGTTTTTATTGATCTTAGCAAGCATTTGATACTGTTGATCATTATACTCTTCAAAATAAACTAGAAAATTATGGGATTAAAAATTCGAATATTAAATGGTTTCAAAGCTATTTGTCAAATAGGAAACAATACATTTCTTTTAATTTTTAACTTTTTATTTGATTTTTCAAAAGAATAGTATAAATTTTTTCTTAAGTTTTATGTTGCAAAATTTTATTTTTTATAAAGTAATTTAATTTTATTTTATATATATATAGAAATATATAAAAAGAGTAATAAATAATACTCTTTTTATATATTTCTACTATTTTTATATATTTATTACCAGAAAATCTTGTTTCTTATATACTGGTTACAACTATATATGCTGAAAGTAATAATTTTTATTTTACGGAGTCAATTCTCGAGGCTTGGTGATAAGACAAATTGTATCTTTTTCTTGTGCTGGCCATCTTTATTTATACTGAAATATTGATTGTATGTATATATACTTATATGACAAAACAATATTTGAAAAAAAAATTCGAAGAAGTTTTTTATTTGTTTGAAAAAAACATTATTAGTTTATCAAAATTATTTAGCGCTCAATATCGCGGATGATCGCAGCAACACTCAAGATATTTAGTTGACACAATAGACTAAAAAATATCAAAATGTGGGAAAGATACGAATTGGAACAATTTTTTAATTCTTTATCAAAGTTTTAATTTAGTACTTTTGAAATTAATTTTTTACTTTCAATGCTAAAGTTGTTGTACCAGGAAAATTTTTAGTTTTTAATTTTAACAGTCTATATTGTAACCTTTCCAATAATGTTTATATTGTCAATTTTTTAATGATATATATATATATATATATATATATATATATATATATATATATATATATATATATATATATATATATATATATATATATATTAAAAAATAATAATTACTAAAACCCCGCATCTTGAGAATTTTTATAAAAAAAATTTTATAAACCTAACTTCAAAAAGCTCTTACCATTGAGCCAGTCACATTTTTCGAACTTATATTGGAAAATTTTTAGTGAAGGTGTTAATAATAAAAACCACTATTACATATAATGTTTGAAGTTGCGTTTTTGATTTTTGGCCTTGTGATTTACCAATGTGCACTGTTTGAGCTTCTTGAATAGTCACTTTTTCAGTGTCTCTTTCTACGTCTGAAAATCTCAAGGCGATCCGTCCACTCTGTAAGTTAAATTGAGATAAACCTTAAGTGGGCGCTGCTCAGTTTCGGCTGAGTGGCAACTAATAAACCCTTACATAGGCCATAATCCCTCAAATGGGGAAAAAAAGGGAGTTTCGGCTACCTAATAAAGCCGCCTTTTAGAGCCCTGTGTAAGTCTGATTTTCAGCTTCAGGTGTCTCTAGTTGGTCGGTTAAATAAAATAAAAAATAAAAAAAAGATAATTATTCAGTCATTATTATTTTAATAAGATAATTAAGATGGCTTTAATCATATAAAATATTATACAATTTATTGTTTAAAATTTAATTTTTTTTAAATTTTTTTCATTTAGCTTAAAATTAAAATGGTACTTTTTAGTTTTCACAAAACAATATAATGTTTAAATTATTTTTAAACAATTTCTTGTAATCAGTAATTAACTGTTTTATAAAAAAATTTAGTTTTGAGATGCGATAACCAAGGTGATTTTTTTCTTCTCAAGCATTAGAAAAACAAAAAAAAAAAAAAACAACATCAACAAACAAATACCGAAAGGTTTTTTAACTCAATTAAACGCAATTATTATTACCTTTAATAATTATAATCTTTTAAGTTATTTGTTATTCAAGCGTAACTTGAATACGCTATTTTCAGGCTTTCAGATTATTTTAAAGTATAATATGAAGTATAATTTGAAAAAATATGTTATATATATGTTATATCATGTTATAAATATGTTATATCATGTTATAAATATGTTATATCATGTTAAAAAAATATATATATATTGCGACTGTTGGCTAATAATACAGAAAACATGAAAAGAAAAGATAACATGGCGTTAATTTTTGGCCAAAAATTTCACAATGTATTATTATCTTTTTAGCTACAGATTTTGAAAGATAATATATTTATCTTGAGATATCGTATTTTTGTTTGTAAAAATTTGTAAGAATTTGTAAGTTTGAACTAATTTTAAACCTAAAATGTTGAATTACCTTTAAAATCTCTAACTAAATATAACCTAATAAACTAAAGAACATTTATAGAATTTCTTTACAAATGAAGTAAAAGATAAACATGAGTTTATCTCTGATGTTTCAATGTGACTTTTGACTAATTTTCAGAAAATTGGCAGCCATATGTAAATGTTTTAAAATTTTATTTATTTGTTACTTGACATTTTTAAAAAACTTTTTAAAAGATTTTATAGTTATTAAAACATATTTTTAAAAAATGATATTTTTTAGTTGGTATAAATAGTATATATATATATATATATATATATATATATATATATATATATATATATATATATATATATATATATATATATATATATATATATATATATATATATATATATATATAGATATATATATATATATATATATATATATATATATATATATATATATATATATATATATATATATATATATATGTAGATATATATACATATATATATATATATATATATATATATATATATATATATATATATATATATATATGTATATATATATATATATATATATATATATATATATATATATATAATATATATATATGTATATGTATATGTATATATATATATATATATATATATATATATATATATATATATATATATATATATATATATATATATATATATATATATATATATATATATATATATATATATATATATATATATATATATACATATATGAAATAGAAATTACAAATTGAATGAAAATAGAACATTTATGATAAATCATAGGACAATAGTAACTTTTTTATTTTTGCTTATTAGGTATTTGTCGGCTGCACTTGACGACTTACCTTCTTGCAACAAAATTAAAAGAACCTTTAACTACAAGCAAATTTAAAATAGTTATAATAGCAGCATTTTCTAAGAAAAATTTTCCTTTTATTTTATTTACTAATAAGATTACTAATTATTTCATATTTTCTTTAAATTATTTTTGGGAATTGCTTAATATTGGTGTTTTACAAAGTTGTAAGTTTAAATAATTATATTACAAAAGGAATTTTAGTTTTTTACTAATTTTGATTCAGGATTAATAAGTTATTTAGGATTAAAATTGGAGTGTTCTGATTTTGGAATATTTTTTTCTGCAAATATAAATTTTATGGTATTTTATCAATGTTAGCCGTTTCAGAGGATTTTTTTTTGTCAATATATTTATATATGATTAACATAGTTGTATAGAGCTTAAAAAAAACATACAAAGTGAAGGGTCTTTCATCTTTAAAAGTTAATTGGATCCTAATTTATTGCATTTTTTGTGCTGGAAAAACTGATGACTTTTTCGACACAACGACTTGTCCTTAAGTATGAAAAATTTGACATGAAATGGCACCAAAACAAAATAAAAAAACATCAAAAATCAACCGGAAAAATCAAAACAAACGATTCGCAAAAGATACGCACTATATACATAATTATTAAGCAAAATTAAAATGCAGTGTTGCTATTTTTCTAAAGAAGTTGAGTTCTGTTAATGTGTTTTCCATCGCTAAAGGTTGACAGTTTGTAGTTTATTTCTAGCGTACACAGTGTCAACGCTTACATGCCAAGTTACCACTTTGAACAAGTGATAACATATTTTATAAACTGGGAAGATAGAGAAAAAATTGTTTTGTTTTTTTTGGTTTCCAGGCTCCAATTATTGCAATTTTTTGCAAAGCATCATTATTTAACATAAGTATAAACATACAAATGTTTTAGAGTTTGCTTCATGTCTGGAAGCTAGCACAAACTCATAAAAATGCTGGATCCGTCACTGAAGATACTTTGTGAGTAAAAAATTGTCTTTAATTGAGAGAAATGCTTTAAGTTTTATTATTTAACTTTAAAACCTCAACTAGCAACCTTTCTCAATGATACTGCTAACATAAATAAAGCTGTTCTACAATCTCATGTATTCAAAATTAGTCCAATTTTTGACTTACCTGAAATATGTTGTAGCTGTGAGAAAAAATCTATCCGCATAAAAAATGAAAGAAGTTCTTTGTTGCTATTATGTTGTACAGAGTGTTTCTTTGTTGCTATTATGTTGCACAGAGTGTTCCTTTGTTGCTATTAAGTTGCACAGAGTGTTTATAGAATTTGAAGTTGAATACCTCATAAACACAAAATTATTTAAATCATTTGTTATAAATTCTTGTTCAATAATTGCGGCACAAGTTACACAAAATTTTTGATGAAAAAAAAACTTACTTTAGGCATTTGGTAAATTAAGAGTTTCATACAAGAAAAATTATTTTATTTGAAACTGTAAATAATGAGCTTGCAAAACTAAGTGAATGATTTACTATAATCTAACTATGAATATTATCTTCATGAAAAACTAAGTGAATGATTTACTATGATCTAACTATGAATATTATCTTCATGAAAAAGAACTCATTTCTTTATATGGTTTGTTTTGTTTGCCGACATATTTATTTAGTTTGCGTTCTTAATTTTAATCAATGTAAAATCCTTCCGCTATTTAAAGTCTGTTTTTAAGTTTGCAATGGTCTGTTACCCTTACCCTACTAACAGTTACCCGACCCTATTACCCTACTAACAGTTAGCCTTGTGATATAAACATTAAAAATTAAGTTATCAGATTTTATGTTTATATCCCATGTGATATTAGCATAAAAAAGTAAAGGGCAATCAATTGTAATCAGCAAGTTACTTGTTTCGCAAAATTGGCATTTGCGCGTAATCGGCTGCCAGTTTTGCAAAACCGGCAGTCCTGAAAAGTTTTACGCATTTTTAATTAGTTGTTGCTAATCTTGTGAAACAGGCAGCCATTTGGCAATTTTGCAGAAACGACAGAAACGCTGCTGACAAAGCGAAAGCAACAATTCTGCAAATTCGACACGATGTTCGTACAAGTTAATTAAGTAACATTTTCAAGTTAAAAAAGAAGACAAGTTAACAAAAAAATTAAATGTTATATTTAAAATTTTATATTTATTGAATTTAATCAAATTAAAACAAAATTGTTGTATCAAGTAAGATATGGAGTCTTGGAACAAACAAAAACCTGTTCAAAAATCAAAAACCAACTCGTCTGTAACAAAATGGAGCTTTTTGCGCAATTTGAAACTATCAATTTCCACATTCTTTAACAATTATAATTTTGCAAATGTTTCGACACTTTCCAATACATATAGTTTCGCATTGATTTTTTGATTTGGTATTGCAAATAGGCGACATACCATTACGAGAAGCTATTTTCACGTTGCCTAACTCTATGGATTCAACAAGAAAAAATAAAATGAATAATAAAACTAACTTCATTGTTGTTTCCTTTATTTTTTGTGTTTTTTGTTTTATATATTTGTGTTTTTTGTTTTATATATTTGTGTTATTTACCATTAGCAGCAGTATATATAAATTTTTTTTTAAATTTATTTTAAAATGTCTTAAAATAAAGGTTTCAAATTTCATGTATTTGAATAACAAATAACTGATATTCAATGCGTTTTAATTGAATTAAATAGTTTTTTATCGTTATCCTTTAGAAAATATCACCAAGGTTAGTAAATAAGGACAAATAAATGTCTGAACTTGGTAGAGTTGGTATTTGAGCAAGAGTTAAAACAATTTAAATTTTCATTTCTTTTGCGTTTATTTTTGCGGTGACCGAGGTAATGGAAACCTGGTCTCAAAACATTATTTTGTTTTTTAAAGCAGTCAATATATTGACTAACGCAACACATTATACTGACAAACACGTGTTTATAAATAGTTTAAGCAACTTTTTCTTGTTAAAAAAATTATACTTTATATATCAATGTTTATATAGATCGTTACATTTACACTAATTATGTGAGCAAAATAATAATTAATGAATAATTCTCTACATTTTAGATAAGAATAATTCTCTGCATTTTAGATTATACATTCAAATTTTACTTAACTATTGTTATCATTTAGCAATAAAATCGAATTGGTGTAATTTGGTTAAAAACCCCCATAACTTTGTGCCAAATTTTTTTTTGAAAAAAACATTCAAAACTGCGATGGAAAAAACATATATACATAATTATGGGCAGGCTTGTGGAGCCGAGCGAGAGCCGGAGCCGTGGAGCCGGGGAGCCGCTTTTTTTGGTGGAGCCGGAGCCGGAGCCGCAAAAATTGAGCGGCTCTCGATACACGTTTTTTTTTTTTAACGGAATAGAATGTATGTTTATTTTTTTACTGTAGACAAACTTTACTCATTTATTGTTAAATTAATTTGTTGAATGAATTATTTGTTGAATAAGTTATATAGTTGAATGAAAATATTTTTTTCTAACAGTTACGGTTATGCCAAAACTTAATAAAATTTAATAAATCAACGATTTTGTGCTCAACAATATACTATCCTATAATAAAACTTCTTCACATTCTTTATTAAAAAAAAGTAAACTATAAATGGAAACATTACAGTGATGCACATATTGCTTTATATTATATTTTTATACTGATACTATGCTGTTAAATATTTAATGCGCGATTTAATGATCAAAGGTTATTGATATCTTTAAAATTAAACTAAGGCATGCGATCGTTTAATTCGGAACGATAAATTTCGTTTAAAACTTGTCACTAACACATTATTAAATTATTTTTTTCGCGTAGTTACATAAAGTAGTTATGGTATTAATTAAAAACATCAAAAAACGAATCAAAATGTTTCTCTTGATTAAAGTGTCATTAAAACAAATAGAAAAACGAAAAAAATTCTGCACAACTATTTACAAAGTCCTTTTACATCGTTAATTTCAATTGCTAAGGCATCCGAATCTAGAAAAACTACTGTTTGCGTTGTCATAAAACAATACAAGAGCTCTCTATCTATCAAACAAGCAAAAGGATGTAGATGAAAAAACCGCAATTAGTATTCGACGATCATTCACGATCAAAACCCTGGCTAACAGAGTGCGAGCCAAAGAATGTGTAATTTCAGAGTTTTTTAAAGATTAAAAATTGGCAATCAAAATGCAGTTTATTTATTATTTTTTATTTTTTATTATTTATTTATTTTGCCGTTGATAAATATTACAAAAAAGAAATTACAATAAAAGTAAATCCTGACCGGAGCAAGAAGAAGACAGGTTGTCTTATCACCAAGCCCCGTCACACAAAAATTTACATGCACAATAAATGATAAAAGACAAAAAGACAGTATAAATAAAAAAACAAAAACAAATCAAAAACTTCAGCAATAAAATAATTTGTTACTAACAATCTTCCAGCAGAATAATTTTAAAAATAAAAAAGTAAAAACGACAGAAAATCATGAAAGTTATAAAAACTCAAAAAAAAATGCGTTGTTTAATTAAAAAAAAAGCAATATATGTAAACATAAGTATTTGGGCTGATTATTTAATATCATCAAAAATATGAACGAAAAAGACAATTTTATTTTCGTTATTTTTTATACTAATGGTTTGTAACCATTTTAATAAAAGATAAAGAAAGTGTTAAAGATTTAATTTATTTTGAAGTGATTTAGTTTAAACCTTTAAATTGTTTTCAAAAAAGGTATTTGAAATCTAATATATCGAATTCCATGTTCAGTAAATGCCGTTTTGAATCATCCTTAAAACTTCGCCACGTACAGTTTGAAACGAAGTTTTGTTTTTTACTAAAGATTGGAAGAATTTTTTTCCAAACTAAAGGTCCCCGATATTGAATTTGGTACGAATTTAATTTAAGAAGGTTCATGGGAACCACAAAGTTATTCACTGAAAATTGGTTGGATATTTATAGGAGATTTCATTAAAGTAGGATTGAAATATTACTGAATTTGAAATGTTACTTTAAACATAAATAACATTACTTGATGAATATTAGGCTTATAAATATTTAAAGCTCCAAGCTGACGTAAGAGAGGTTCGCGTTGTGTTTTTCTATTTGCTAAAAATACTATCCTGCAAGCATGTTTTTGTTTAACTATAAATTTTTCTGAGTTTAGTCTGATTGCGGTTGCGGTTTGAAATCTCGAGCTTTTGTCACATCGTCAATTTTAAACTTGGATGTTTACATCAAAGAACACTTGCAAGCTAGACTTTTGGAATTTTATTGAAGTCACGATGTCCCTTATTGGTTCTGGCCTAATCTTGCTTCTTGTCATTATTTTAAGAAGAGTGACATCAAATTCATACCAAAATGCCTGAATCCATCAATTTTCACACAATTCCGTCCCATTGAGAAGTTGATGTCGTTGATAAGCGTAAATGTTTGCTTATTTATTTGAAATAATAAAAATATTAAAGTAAAAAGGACTTTTATAATCTTCAAGTTCCTTAGATTAAAATAAATATATTCTGTAGTTTTTGCATTAGTTGAACCGTTTTTCGTTTTTTTTTTTGAATTTTCTATTGTTTTTAATTTAACGATCGCAATCTTTACCCAGTGGGCATGGGACATACAAAAGAGGCCTTTTAAACGTCATTGGAGTGTTTTCAATGTCTTTTGAACGTTTTGGACGTCTTTTGAACGTTCAAAATACGTCTTTTTTAGGTCCCGTGCTCACTGGATACTCAGTGGGCACGGGACTCAATGGGGGCATTAAAAAACGTTTTATAAACGTTTTTTTGAACGTTTGAGATGTCTTTTGAACGTTTTGGACGTCTTTGGGACGTTCAAAAGACGTCTTTTTTAAGTATTGTGCCCCCTGGGTAGAATTAAAACTAAAATTTGAAAAAAAAACTTTAGTTTTGGGTAAATAATATATAAAAAAAGTGTTTGTTTACCCAAAATAATTTTCTTTTCAAATGTAATATCCTGTATTAGTAATACAATAACCTTGTAATCATGAGAGTTGGTTAAAATTTAATTGCTGTAATTGGTACAGTTTTGGGTTGGCAAATGTGATTAAAAATATTTTAAAACTTGCAATTTTTGTTCATAAAGTAAAGGAGCCGGAGCCGAGCGGGAGCCGAGCCAGAGCCGAGGTATTTCTTAGGAGCCGGAGCCGAGCCGTCCAAAAGACAGTCGGCTCCACAAGCCTGTTTTAAACAAACAAACAAAAAACTATGACATCATGTACTAAAACTTTTATGAATTAAACGCACTTTAATAAATTATCAAGTCTGTATAATGCGCGTGGGAAATCGCGTTTATTTTACAGACTCCAAATACCGCAGAAAATGGAGAAGACAAGCTTCGTCTAAAACAACAAGGTTTGTTTTTCTTGGTATACATTTTTTATTTAGTTTTGATAAAAAAAAGTTTACTCAGACGTTTTTTTTTAACATTCTCTTTAATATAAACACAACATGTCTCGGGACTTGGTAGTCCCTTTAACAATATTTTTTATAATAAATTGCAAAAAAAATTACATATTCATTGAGAAAAGATTTCCAAAAAAGACAAAGACAAAAGAAACATTTCTAGCAAAAATTTCTTCTTTTAATTTCAATTATAAAAAACACAAAACTACAAACCTTTTGTTCAATTCGGAGTTTTAGGCAATCTTAGCAACATGAAAGTTTTAGTAGCATTTTTAGTAGCATGTTAGTATGTGTTGATATGTAGTGATGACAATGGACCAAATAGGTAAAAATTATTTTGTTTATAAATTATTAATTTTCTGTTATGTTATAGTTACGTTTTATAATTTTTTTAAATTGCTAAAGGTTAGACCTAAGTATCTACCTTTATTAATAAATTTGATTTTTTAAATGGTTTTATATTAAATAAAAATAATAATTTGATAAATTAAGTTTTGTAAAACTTGTATTTTATTGTTAAATTGCTGAGTGTTTTTGTAAGTAAATTTAGTAATTATTTATTGAAATTTGATTTTAAAGAAGTTTTACAGATTTTAATTTATTTAATAATTAAATTTTTTTATAATAATATAAAAAAATTTAATTTTAAATTTGGGAGTGATGGCATATGGAGCCAACAATGGCATAAACAGAAAATTCGGTTATCACCATTACAATGACAAACTGAGGTTTGTTGCATTGCACTTTAAAACCTCTATTTGTATCACTCAAATCTTCAACTTTAATTTAAGCTTTTATTTTATATAGGTATTTATTTATTGCTCAAAAGAGTTTTTAACTTTATCCAGAGTTTTTTGTTGCTTGGCCTTAGTTAAATCACGCATATTGAGTAACATTTTTAAAGTAATCATTGCACATAATGTTTTTTGTAATTTATTTTTTTCTTAAATATTAAAATCCTTCCTTACTCAAAAACTTTTTATTTTTTTGTTTTTTTTTTTTAGATTTAGAGTTGATTCGAAATGGAAAAGAAAGGAAAGACTGTATTTTAGTGTATTTGGATTGATTACGGAACTTTTTCGTAAAAAACGTGCTATTTTTTTTAACAGTCTAGTTACTTTTTGCAAAACAACCAAGGTATAAATGAAAGTCTAAGAAGCTATAGAGTGCGATTTATGAGTCATTTTTACATCTAACCTCAAGTGAAGTAGATATATTCAATCAGTTGTCTCCAAATCTTTAAAAATTTATGGTATGCTAAAAAAGACATTCACCATCATTGATGAAAAAATGGCTCTCAAATTATATAAAATGATTATAAGACTACATCTTGAATATACAGTGTCTGTTTAGTATTTGAAAAATAACGTAGCTTTGGTTGAATCTGTTCAACGTAAAGCAACAAAATGGGCTTTAAGCTTGAGAAATCTTCAATACTACAAAAGACTTAAAAGACTAAATCTACCATCACTTAGATTATCCAAACTTTTAAACTAATACATAAATTTGATATAATTTATAAGATATATATACAAAAATTTATTTACTTCTTGTCACGTGGTCGCCAAGGAAGGAGTTAAAATGTTACAAACTGTCTTCCAACACATAACCAACTATATAATAGATCAGCAAAATACTGGAACGAACTACCCGAGTAAGTAACTTTTTACTCAACTGTACTTTCATTTAAAATTAGATCACTGGTTGAGGATATAATTCGGAACGAATATTTATAAAACTGGTTGTTTATAGTAGGGTGTTTTCCCTGCTTACTGTATGTATATATTGCATGTATATTTTTTCCGACTACAACTATAATAATAATAACAATAATAATAATAATAACAATAATAATAATAATAACAATAATAATAATAATAACAATAATAATAATAATAATAATAAATATTTTTACAGAATTAAAATCAAGAAATTGTTGAAGGAGTGGATAAAGTTAAATATTAATGATGCAGAACAAATCTTGCTGAAATAAAAAAAGACGTTTATTTGAAGTGAAAATTATTAAAATGTTCGTAAAGTATTGAAGAACATCATAGTATGTTTTGTAATTATTAAAAGATAAAATAAGAAAAATCATAGGCAAGGAAAAAGATATTGCTTTCTTAAAAGAAAGAGATAAAAGAGGTAGAGATAAAAGATATGAGATAAAAGAGGTAGAGATAAAAGATATGAGATAAAAGAGGTAGAGATAAAATATATGAGATAAAAGAGGTAGAGATAAAAGAGGTAGAGATAAAAGAGGTAGAGATAAAAGAGGTAGAGATAAAAGATATGAGCGTTTTGTATGAAGAAGTAAAAGAAGCAATGAAAATCTATCAGCAGAGTTCTATAAAAATAATTTGGATTATCAAAGTTCTGCTAGTTACACCAGCGACAAACTAGGCAAGAAAACAGATATTGATTTTAAGCAATTTTAACGCATTTAGGCAAGTGTTAGGCGCCACCCAAGTTCAATTTTTTTTTTTTTAAATATTTTATTGGCAAAAAAAAATTTTTTCGCGGATAAGTTCCTTCATTCGTCAATGTTTCCATAAATGTAACATAACGATAGGAGTTGGCACGGGGGTACCGCCAACCAAATTATCTTTCTAGAATAACCCCTAAAATAGAATTAAATTTGGCTTACCGCAACCAGTTTGCCATTCAAAATTTATTGAAAGAAAAAAAATTATCTTTTAATGAATGAATGGCTGGCTGACGAACACCAAGAAGAAATAACTGCAATCGCTTTATTCATTTGTTTTTTCTATACAAAGAAGTTTTTAAAAGCAGAACTAAGTTCCTTGGCATCAATACGATTTTTTAATATTTTATTAAAATATTTAAGATAGAAGGCTCATTATTGATTAAAGTGATTTCAAATTATAACTAATGCTATTTATTAGAATATGAAAACTTACTTCTAAATAAAAAGGTTTGAAAAAAAGAATCTACTTTGGTCTCGAACTGTTTCAAGCTCTATTCTCAGAAATACTTGGTATCTAGATCCCACTTTGGTAATTTTTACCCTAGCAGATAAAAAATGTTGTGATATGGTCTAAAAACTGTACAGTTTACTACAGTTTCTTAGTGACAGTTTTTTCTTTAAAGCACTAGATAATAGACCAAGCTATATTGAACAGCCTCAAGTTCAGTAAAGATGAGCTTTTGTTTTTGACATGCTTAGGCATGGAAAGGTAGAAACTCAATGGATGAAAACTACACTAGAGTATTCGAAAATCAACAATTTTTATTTAGAGTTTAGAGCACCAGTCAAGTGACTTGATGTTGTTAACTGCTTCTCTAAGAAGACAATTAAGTTAGTTCAAGACTTATTAAACAGAGCATACTCTGAGGAGAAAAGCGAGGCACCTTTCTCTTTACAAATAATTATAAGAAAAATAGAAAAGGCTAGAAATTAATAGATTTAGATTAACTTTTTTATCTTTTTTTTTTTCTTTTTTCTTTATATGTAAATATATTAATTTAAGTTTCTTTAAAAATAACAATCACATAAATTTCCCCAATTTAATATTAAATAGTTACTTTTTTTATTTGACCTCAGCTTAAATTTTTTGCCCATTTCACACGGGTTTCCTATTCCCTAGTACATTATCATTGAAATATATTTCCATTACTATTTATTATTATTAATGTTATTACTATTTATAATTATTACTAACTAATAATCATATTTAAATAATAAACTTTAAATTTAATATTTCTAAATCTTATTAGAGCAATTGCTTTAAAAAAAGTGTTTACACTGCATGCTAAGGTATATATGCTATATATTTATATATGCTAAGGTATATATGCTATATATTTATATATGCTAAGGTATTTTATATAATATATTTTTTATATCGTAAATAGTATAAATAACATGTTAAATATATTGTATATTCATATAGTCTTTTTATAAAAATGAAAAATTGTAGTGGTAACAACCCAGCGGGCATTTTGACGTCCTAAGAACGTCCGTAAGACGTCTTAAGTCTCGTCCGTAAGACATCCTTAGTTGGTCTCAAATGAAAGGCTTGAGGACGTCCATTCCGGACGTCCAAAAGACGTTTTTTAAAGACGTCCTAGAGACGTTTTTTGCAGACGTTCTAGAGACGTCTCTGGCTGGTCTCATATGAATGACTTAAGGACGTCTTTTTCAGACGTCCTAGAGACGTTTGAATTTTACCAAGACATTCTTTTAAAAGTTATATAAAAATGCAATGATTTACAACACACACCTTAGATTTGCCTTAATCTAGGCAAGGGAAGTTATAAAAGGAAATCAATGTAAATAAAGTGTAATTTGATATATTTAAAATAAATTAATAACTTTATAAAAATTAAGAATAATTTTTCAAACAAAAAAATTAAATTTTTCAAATTAAAAACTAATAGGTACTGTAAAATATAATCGATAGTGCATTATAAATAGAAGAAAATTGCTTAAAAATGGAAAAAAAATACAACAGTTAATTAAGCCAACATTGATCGAAATCCATATTAGTCGATGTTTTCTTTATTCGGTCAGAAGAATGCCTAACTACTCTCCCAATAAGTTGGATAGCATCCATTTTGGTTAAGTTTTTATTTGACTTTAAAGCAGCTTCTAATAAAAACAACAAAACATGTTTCAATAAAATCATAAAATAAAATATATATGTTATACATACACTTGAATACATGTCATGTTCCAGAGCCTAAAAATTTTTTTTTTTTTAAAACATCATTTTTAATTTTTAATTAATCAAACACAATAAGCTAATAAGAATACCAGTGACAGCGTTACATAGACTTGTCAACTCTTTAAACTTTTTTTCTTCTTTAGACAATTCATGCTGTATTCTGACAAAATAGTGTCTGTTGGCAGTCTACATATATAAAAAAGAAGATAAATGCTCTACTGTCAATCATAAATGTTAAAACTCAAACTTTTGCTAATTACTTACAAGAGCAAAATATTTTTAATTGTATCAGCTAGATTTTTATCGCCAATTAATGATAACTGTTTTATCTAAAAAGAAAGAATGTATAAGAAACATTGAAAATGTTTATGACAATTTAAAATAAATATTGTAATAATATATATCATAC
>NC_061166.1:17068992-17184493 GCF_022113875.1 Hydra vulgaris
GAGTATCCAGTGAGCACGGGACCTAAAAAAGACGTATTTTGAACGTTCAAAAGACGTTCAAAACGTTCAAAAGACGTTGAAAACACTCCAATGACGTTTAAAAAGCATCTTTTGTATGTCCCATGCCCACTGGGTAAAGATTGCGATCGTTAAATTAAAAACAATAAAAAAATTCAAATAAAATGAAAAATAGTTCAACTAATCCAAAAACTACAGAATATCTTTATTTTAATCTAAGGAACTTTAAGATTATAAAAGTCCTTTTTGCTTTAATATTTTTATTATTTCAAATAAATAAGCAAACATTTACGCTTATCAACGACATCAACTTCTCAATGGGACGGAGTTGTGTGCAAATTGATGGTTCAGGCATTTTGGCATGAATTTGATGTCACTCTTCTTAGAGTAATGACAAAAAGCAAGATTAGGCCAAAACCAACAAGGGAGATCGTGACTTCAATAAAATTCCAAAAGGCTAGCTCGCAAATGTTCTATGATGTAAACATCCAAGTTTAAAATTGACGACGTGACAAAAGCTCGAGATTTCAAACCGCAACTGCATATTGCTTGCCAAATTTTAATCTTTAAAAAACTCTGAAACTTTACAGTTTTTGGCTCGCACTCTGTTAGCCAGGGTTTTGCGTGAATGATCGTCGAATACTAATTGCAGTTTTCTTATTCTTAAAGTTACTCTTTCATCCACATCCTTTTGCTTATTTGATAGATAGAGAGCTCTTGTATTGTCCGAAAATGACATATACTCCACAGCTGTTCGAATATTGCATATTACAAATGTAGTCAATCATTCAGTTATTATTATTTTAATAAAATAATAATGATGATTTAAATCAAATTACATTTTATACAATTTATTTTTCAAATTTAATATGCTTTTCATTTTTCCATTTCACAAAACATCAAGGTAGTTTTTTTTTGTTTTCATACCAATTTTTTAATGTTATTGTGGTGTATTCTCCTACGGCCAATTGCCATATAAATGCCACATACCAAAGCCCGCAAAGACAAGTTCAGCTTTTTGAAAAGATGTTTAAGAAGAAGACGATTGAAAATCAGAAAAAGTCGAGTTAGAAAGATTGCATTCAGAAATCGAACAGATATTTGCACTTGGTGGTAGAATGTGGAATTATACTATTAATCAGTTATAATTAGTTAATGAGTTTGATTTTGAATACCAAGTGAATGCAATTTTATCCTTATAACTGATTATTTTGTATTCTAATAAATTGTTTAAGTTATTTATAAATAATTTTTTGTTCAGTCAATACTTTGACTGCTATAAACAACAAGTTTTAGTTTTGAGATAGCGGGTTAAGTAGCATACCGCAAAGCTAACTGCAACTATAAGAAAAACTTAAATTTTATTTGTTTTAGTTTTTAATTAAATGTCAAGTCACCAAAAATCATACACATTTATTTGTCACCCTTTAGAAGGTGATTTTTCTCAAGTATAAACAAAACAAAAATAAACACCAACTTCTAAGTTATTTGTTATTCAAGCGTAACTTGACAACTCTATTTTTAGGTTTTCAGATATTATACAAATACAAGTTGAAATCTGAAAAAATTATACTGTGAATGCTGGCTAATAATACAGATAACATGAAAAAGAATGAAACAGCAATGAAGTTAGTTTTAATAGTAACTTTATTTTTTTTTGTTGAATGTATCGAGCTAGGTGCGAAGCCAACTTGGCTATTTAAAAATGGTATGAAGCCAATTTGCATTACCAAGTTAAAAGTAATTTGCGAAACTATATGCTTTAAACAGTTTAAACAGTGTCGAAACTTCTGCAAAACAATAACTGTTGAAGAATGTATAAAATGATTGTGTCGATGGCGTTTGTCAAATGGCGTGAGTCAGATGACGAAAATGGTTCCATTTTGTTACAGACTTTATGATTTTTGATTTTCAAGCAAATTTTTGATTGCTCCAAGACTAAATTACGTACTTAAATCTTTGATGGAAAACATTTTAATGAAATTATAATATAAAATTTTCTTATTAAGTTATTTTCGTTTTTTTTTTATCTGAAAATGTTACTTAAGTAAATTATATTTTTAAATGAATAATAAAAAAAATGCAATAATTATTTCTGTATTTACATTTTATTGTTTTATGAGTATCTGAGTAAGTGTTAAATAAAATAACTATGAACTTATTAAACGGAAATTGATAAATTCTACTTTGATTTTGCCGCTGGATTGCTGTTTTTTAACCGCTCCGTTAACATTATTCAATTAAATTACCTCGGCTAGTAGTTTAGGTGTTACTTTTAAGTGTTTACTTGTGTTTGTGTTTTCTTTTTTCACAAATTCTAATCACTGCTTTGCAAATTGACGATGATATTTCCTAAACTGACGATGATATCTTCCAAACTTATGATGAAGTTATTAAATTAGCTCGTAGCAGTCCAGAATATGTTGTTGTAGTAGATTACTAGTGGACCTATAATGATATTTATATCAGTTCATTGTAGATTTTCTCATTTATTACTTAGTGGACCATTAGTGGCATCCGCTAGAAGTAGCCATTTAATAATTTTTACAAGTGTGACATAGCGGCTAGTCACTAGCTTGCCGATTTCGGCGGCTGCGACTAATGGTTTAGTAAGTAACTAATGAGCTAAAATTATCCGTTTTCCAGCAATGTTTGTTGGAAACGGATAATTTTTTAAATTGTTGTTTTTTATCTTTTCAAATAAAAAACAACTTATCTAAAATTTTTATTTACAAAACTCATATTCATTTTTAAAATTTTACTGAAATGGCTCTCTAAAAATAAAATACATTCAAGTACACTCGAGTAGATGACAAGTTTTCCATTAAATCTATTTTTTATTTAAATTTGGAAGCATAATCATGCTATTTTTTGCATTATAAATATATATGCCTTTATGTTGAAGCAAGTTTACATATAAATTTTGTTTATTTATTTTTGCTTATTAATGAAAACCACTGTTTGCTTATACTTATGGAAAAGAATGAAATTTCTCAAAAATCAAAAGGTAGAGACTTTATTACACTAAAATTCCTGTACTGCTTTTACTTACTTCTTTGCTTTCAAGCTAATTTAGAAAAGAAATACCATTTATAGCGTAATCTAACGAAAATAAATATGAGCAAATATTAGAGAAACATCTTTTATAATAATAACTGAATATTTCATCTGTGGTTGGTCTTTAGGTAAAAATAAAGAATGGAATTGCATACATCACCAAAAAAAAAATTAAGATGCTTTTCCCAATTTACACAAGTTTAAGTCTTTTTAAAAAGTATTGCAACATTTGAGTAGCGACGGAGCAGTGGTCAAAAGTACTAGCTTAGAACCAGGGTTCGAAATTTGCTGCCAGCTATGGTAATATAAGCAACTTTATTAAGAAAGAAGAAATGAGCCTCTTTGTTAGTTAGTCTTCCATAGTGCTCTGTAATAAATGTACTAGATTTTTTGGAGCATATTAATAACTATTAAATTAAGATGTATACTTTTATCTAGAATCACCAATATTTTAAAACTTTGAAGTTAGAAAATGTTTAAAGTTCGATGCTCACTGATCTAAGGTAATTATTTTTACTGGAAAGGTATCAATGAAGTAGGTTTAAATAATTAATGAGTTAATTAATTAAATAAAGATTAATAAAGTAGGTTTGAATTGAATGGAAAGAAATTAATGAAATATGTTTGAATAAACCCAGCTAGGTGGGTTGATGAATCAAGCTCGCATGAAAATGATGAAACAAGTTAAGATCGCAGTTGAAATGTTTAAAAAATTTAAAATTTTGGTTAAACTAAAATATTTTGCTTGTAATAAAATGAAGATTAACTGCTCCACACTTCCTAAACGTAACTAACACCTTCGTCAAACAATTTGGCTAAGTAGGGCAAATGAATCAGCAAACATATAAGCTTGATTCTATGGTTACTCTAAATACATAGGTAAAAGCGGGGCAACATGGCGAATGAGGCAAGATGGGTTTTCATATAATAACTCAACAAAAAATCTTAAAATTGGAGGAAAGCGAAACTGTATTTGTATCTTGTATTTCAAAACACCAATTGGCTTTTTGAAATATTATTAACGCAATTTTATGCGCATAAGTTTAATTTTTGCGCTTAAAAAAAAATTCCTTACTTTCGGTTTTTCATAATGGATGGTATCCTTCAAGTTTAACTTCTTTAAAAGTAGTTTTTTGCAATTTATGTTTATTTTTTGTTACTTTAGTTAGAGTTATTGTTATTTTTTTAAATTTTATAAAATTGGAGGTAAAAATTGCATAATAAGTCATCTTGCCCCGGTCACGTGACCAGATGACAAATTTATGAACTTTTTATTTTATTATTTATTTCAAGTTATTATATTTGCAAACTGAAAATTCATGCAGGCAATGAAGGATTTTAATAACATAAACATACTGAGAAAATATTATTGCTTCACGACTGAGAGTTTTACAATAACTCAGGGCTTTCAAAACATTGCCCCACTTTCCCCTACAACATTATAAGTGTACAACAAGCCCGCGCTGTAAATTGCGTATGCCTCTGAAGCATACTTAAATGTATTTCGTTTTAGTTACTCTTAGTTTTTCCAACTGCTTTACATTTATAAAGATTTGCATCTATGCAAGTTTGCATTTACGCTAGTTTGGATTTATAACACTTTTAACTTTGTTGCTAGTGTTTCTACTTTAGCAAACTTAATTTATAATATTTGGGACAAATTTACATAAAATGCTAATTTAACGTTTTATCAGTGTCAGAAGTACCAGGTTTGATTCTCATCACGCCTCTGGTAGTACCATGATTATTTTGCTTCTCTGTGCAGTAGTATTCTCTGACATGTTCTTCAAGGTTCTTATTTCTATGTGATACAGTTAAGAGAACTTTCTAAATGATACTGTTAAGAGAACTTTCTAAATGATGCTGTTAAGAGAACTTTTTAAGTGATTCAGTTAAGAGAACTTTGTAACAACAACTGAAAAAAAATGTACTCATCATTGACATGAACACTTTAGCACAATGCTGTTAATGTAAATGGTGTAAAAATTTTATACGGATTTATAGCGCTTATTTTTGTATTAATATTTTTATAACAGCTTTATTATGTTGCAAAATAAACGTTTATTTAACGGTAAAATGCTCCGTTGAAAACACCCAATATGGTAACTTTGAATTTGAACTTAAATTTTTACGCATTGTCTTCCCAGTAAGCACAGGACGTTTTTAAAACGTCTTAATTCCGTTCAATTTACGGTTGGACGTTAAAAGTTAAAAACCATTGCAATCGTTTTAAAACGTTTTTTTGTAAACGTTTTTTTTAATGTTAGTTTAAACGTTTGTTTTGCGTTTTTTTTTTTTAAATCTTGCGAAACTTCTCAGTTAGCTTATGAACGTTTTTAAAACGTTTTTTTAACGTGATAAAAAATCGTTTTTTAAACGTACAGTACGACAATATCTAAAAGAGTATGTTTACGCAAATGATGGCGTGACCTTCTGTTAGGCGAATTAATTCATTTAAGTAAAAATTATATAAATTAACATATCTTTAAATCAACCAAGTATTTGTATTTTTTTCTTGTAGAATTAAATTAGAAAATATATTAGAGTATTTATTAGTTTAAAGTTGTATGCCTTCGTTGAAACTAGGTTGTGTTTGTATTTCTACTTGAACCAAGTAGATATGATTAATAAAGTTTTTATGGGGTGGTTAACTTCATTAAATAACATAATTGTTGAGTAAACTTGATTGCTGAATAAACTAGATTAAGTTTTTGACTCTATTTGATTATCAACTGCTTTTAATGCAAAAAAATTCATTTGGATTTGAGAAAAGGGAACAACATTTAGAGTTTTTCTTCTTTAACTCTAAAAATAAAAAATGATGATATTAGTGGTTTTTATAATGGAATTACTATAGTTGAAAAGGCTGAAAAGAAAAAATATGATAATTTGTTTCAAGAAAGTGAGTGACTTAGTTCAAAATGTCATTTTAAGATTTTTAATCTTAAATATATTCTGGTGTTGTTAGTAATATTTGGTAATAATATAACCAAATATTTGGCAGTATAAAACCTATAATATTGTATACCATATATGGTATACAATATTATAGGTTTTATACTGCCAAATATTTGGAACTACTTACTACTGTTTGCAAGTTGTACTGAACCCCACTAAGTGTCCTCTGGTCCCAGTGTCAATTCAGGAGTCTGTGGCAATCGTCCTGACTGGATACTCTGAGAATAGTCCTTTTGGGATAACACAATGGGATACCTTTAAAAAGATACCCTGGTGTAGACCCAGAGTGGAACTTCTTTTGGGATACCAGTTTCGGACGAAAGCTGGAGGTCTTTATGCGTTCACACTGCACCATAGGGCACCAATTCATACTGTATTCGAGACGTTCATGACACTTATATCTATAATGTATGTTTATCACCCTAAGAATACAAACCACATGGTGACTACTTATAAAACGAATAATTCTACTCCATTATCAACTCTATCTACAAATCACATATACGCTGGACTCCAACAACAATTTAGTAGCACAACAACTAATGACTTTCCTTGACTGTTGTTTATTATTCTTATTTACTTTTTACTACACTTTACTCATATCAGTTTTTAATATTTTTCCACTTTGAGGCTCTTTGTTTTCCTCTGGACATCTGTCCTTTTGTACTTTTATCTCACTCTTCTCAACTCTTTTTAACTTATTATTCATCCCTAAGGCGTACACTGCTCGGTGCAGCTTCACTAAAATGCATTGCATTTACAAAAAGTATTTATGTCCGCGTGGACTGCGGAGCAACGACTATCTTCCTGACAACCACATGTAACAGAGGTAAATTTATTTACCTAACAATATTTACAAAGAAGAGTACTTACAACAGCAACAAACATATGCTTATGCACATACACCTCACATTCTGAATTAAAACTTTACTCTCCTCTTTTTAAATTTTATTTTGGTTTTCTTCTATAATTATTCCTTATATCATAGTATTCTTATTATTAATCTGTTACTGTAAATGACACAAAGTCAGCCATGCTATACCTACATTGTGATTAACTGACTAAAGTCCACATGCTAACTGTTTTGAAAACGAATAATTCCACTCGACCTCAGATACTCCTGACTACATTACAGTCACGTGACATGCACAGTTAAACTTGTCACATAAAAATTACAAATTACACTTATGTAACACTTACAATAAACTATTAGACTACATGACTTCTATATATAATTTTAGATTATGAATTGTTAAATAAATTTACAGATTAGTAGTTGCAATACACATACACTAGTCATTGGTGCCCTGTTGATATAGCTCTGTTTAGCATTTCTAGTTTATCAAGATGTAATAGTTTGTTATTTATTTATGCTATTTTTTAATGATACACCTATATTAGACTTATAGTACTCACGTCTACCTTATGTAACACCAACTAAAGAGACTTTCAACTATTTTTATACTGATATCTCTCACTATCAAGACTTGCTACAAAAGTAATCAAACACACGTACACTGCATTATCTACTTACATAACACGCATAGTTATAAGAACTCAAAACAGTTCACAAATGTCATTGACTCTGACAAACCACTGCACCTAAAAGACACTCATGTCAAAAAACTACTTACTACTGTTTGCAAGTTGTACTGAACCCCACTAAGTGTCCTCTGGTCCCAGTGTCAATTCAGGAGTCTGTGGCAATCGTCCTGACTGGATACTCTGAGAATAGTCCTTTTGGGATAACACAATGGGATACCTTTAAAAAGATACCCTGGTGTAGACCCAGAGTGGAACTTCTTTTGGGATACCAGTTTCGGACGAAAGCTGGAGGTCTTTATGCGTTCACACTGCACCATAGGGCACCAATTCATTCTGTACTCGAGACGTTCATGACACTTATATCTATAATGTATGTTTATCACTCTTAGAATACAAACCACATGGTGACTATTTATAAAACGAATAATTCTACTCCATTACCAATTCTATCTACAAATCGCATTTACGCTGGACTCCAACAACAAATTAGTAGCACAACAACTAATGACTTTCCTTGACTGTTGTTTATTATTCTTATTTACTTTTTACTACACTTTACTCATATCAGTTTTTAATATTTTTCCACTTTGAGGCTCTTTGTTTTCCTCTGGACATCTGTCCTTTTGTACTTTTATCTCACTCTGCTCAACTCCTTTTAACTTATTATTCATCCCTAAGGCGTACACTGCTCGGTGCAGCTTCACTAAAATGCATTGCATTTACAAAAAGTAATGGAAATCCATCATATTTATCCTTTTTATTTAAAGATGATAAATATTGATGTGTCTTAAAATGAATCGCTTGTGATAATTAATTTTATAAGCAAAATAGGGTATATATAGTATACTATATATACCCTATTTTGCTTATAAAATTAATTATCACAAGCGATTCATTTTAAGACACATCAATATTTATCATCTTTAAATAAAAAGGATAAATATGATGGATTTCCATTATCTCAAGCAAATAAGCCTTTAGTTAAAAATAATAATGTAATGTTTGTTGTAAAATGCTAACATGACTGTCAGTATTAAAAAATAGATTGAAATAAAGAGGTTCCAATTTTAACTTTAAATAATCACCTGCATGAAATCCATTATTTTAATATTATCAAAACTATAAATCTAACAATCTTTCTATTCTAACCCTAAATTTAAGAAAAACTGTAATATATAGTAAAATATTTATTGTGGCTATACCAAAAATTAGCATTGCCACAATCAAGTATTTTACTGTCTATTAGTTTTTCTAATTTAGAGTTAGACCAGTAAAGTTGTTAAATTATTAAATTTATGTATTTTAAATTTATTTATTTACGTTGTTTTGTTAAGACTATGTAAAATTTAAATATTGTAAGTTTGTTTAGACTTTCAATATTGTGTGTTGCATCTTAAAATGAGATAAAAACCTAAAGATGCAAAAAACTTAATATAAAATAGTGTGAACAAGAAGTAGTAACTGAAATGAATAACCGAATAGAATTTGATAATTTTGACTCAGCGCTTGAAGTTTCATCGAATAACTCTGCAGTTGTAAATTGCTAAATACTGATTTGACAGATTTTTTTTTTTTTTAAATTTTCTTAACAATATATAACTTTTACTACTTAATTAGGAATTGTCAGTTTTTCCAATATTTCTTTATATTAGAAACAAAGAGTTCAAAATATTGGTGGTAAGAACTGTCAAAAGCTTGTGATAGCTATGATAAAGAGGTTAGTAAACTATAAATACTCTGCTTAATTTTATAATGACTATTATGCAATCCATAATACAAATCCCATGCATAACTCTACCTAAGCCGCTTTACCATAATGAGACGACTGAATAACCGTGAATTTTATAAGTGCGATCTGGCGTAAGTGCGAATTCGCATAAGTACAAACTAGCACATGTGCAAAGCAAATACAAAAACTGACACAATGCCAAATGACATAAGTGCAAATGGGTATAAGTGCGCAAAAGAATTTCCAAACATTGGCATAAGTGCAAACTGGTATAAGTGTGAATTGGCATATGTGCGTCAAACAAATTTGCAAACATTGATATAAGTGTGAATAAGCATAAGGGCAAAGCAGTTATTGAAACAGTTACAGAAACTGGCATAAATGCAAACTTGCATATGTGCAAATTGGCATAAGTTCACTAAATAGATTTACATTCCCATAAGTGTAAATTGCTATAAGTGGGAACTAAGAAATACGGTTCGGTTCCGGCTACTAAGAAATACCCGGCTCGGCTCCTTTACATTATGAACAAAAATCGCAAATTTAAAAATTTTTAAAATTACATTTGCCAACCCAAAACTGTACCAATTACAGCAATTAAATTTTAACCAACTCTTATGATTACAAGGTTATTGTATTACTAATACAGGATATTACATTTGAAAAGAATATTTTTTTGGGTAAATAAACACTTTTTTTTTATATATTATTTGCCCATAACTAAGTTTTTTTTTCAAATTTTAGTTTTAATTCTACCCAGGGGCACAATAGTTAAAAAAGACGTCTTTTGAACGTCCCAAAGACGTTCAAACGTTCAAAAGACATCTCAAACGTTCAAAAGATGTTTAAAAAACTTTTTTTAATGCCCTCTTGAGTCCTGTGCCCACTGAGTATCCAGTGAGCACGGGACCTAAAAAAGACGTATTTTGAACGTTCAAAAGACGTCCACAACGTTTAAAAGACGTTGAAAACACTCCAATGGCGTTTAAAAGACCTCTTTTGTATGTCCCATGCCCACTGGGTAAAGCATGCGATCGTTAAATTAAAAACAATAAAAAATTCAAATAAAATGAAAAATAGTTCAACTAATGCAAAAACTACAGAATATATTTATTTTAATCTAAGGAACTTGAAGATTGTAAAAGTCCTTTTTACTTTAATTTTTTTATTATTTCAAATAAATAAGCAAACATTTACGCTTATAAACGACATCAACTTCTCAATGGGACGGAATTGTGTGCAAATTGATGGATTTAGGCGTTTTGGCATGAATTTGATGTCACTCTTCTTAGAATAATGACAAGAAGCAAGATTAGGCCAGAACCAACAAGGGACATCGTGACTTCAATAAAATTCTAAAAGACTAGCTTGCAAATGTTCTATGATGTAAACATCCAAGTTTAAAATTGACGATGTGACAAAAACTCGAGATTTCAAACCGCAACTGCATATTGCTTGCCAAATTTTAATCTTTAAAAAACTTTACATTTTTTGGCTTGCACTCTGTTAGCCGGGGTTTTGCGTGAATGATCGTCAAATACTAATTGCGGTTTTCTTATTCTTAAAGCTACTCTTTCAACCACATCCTTTTACTTGTTTGATAGATAGAGAGCTCTTGTATTGTCCGAAAATGCCATATATTCCACAGCTGTTCAAGTATTGCATATTACAAATGTAGTCAATCATTCAGTTATTATTATTTTAATAAAGTAATAATGATGGATTAAATCAAATTACATTTTATACATTTTATTTTTTCAAATTTAATATGCTTTTCATTTTTCCATTTCACAAAATATCAAGGTAGTTTTTTTTTGTTTTCATACCTAATAAATTGTTTTAATGTTATTGTGGTGTATCCTCCTACGGCCAATTGCCATATAAATGCCACATACCAAAGCCCGCAAAGACAAGTTCAGCTTTCTGAAAAGATGTTTAAGAAAAAGACGAGTGAAAGTCAGAAAAAGTTGAGTTAGAAAGATTGCATACTAAAATAGAACAGATATTTGCACTGGGTGGTAGAATGTGGAATTATATTATTAATCAGTTATAGTTAGTTAATGAGTTTGATTTTGAATACAAAGTGAATGCAATTTTATTCTTATAACTGGTTATTTTGTTTTCTAATAAATAAATAAGTTATTTATAAATAATTTTTTGTTGTTTTAGTCAATACTTTGACTGCTATAAACAACAAGTTTTAGTTTTGCGATAGCGGGTAAATTGCATACCGCAAAGCTAACTGCAAGTATAAGAAAAACTTAAATTTTATTTGTTTTAGTTTTTAATTAAATGTCAAGTCACCAAAAGTCAGACATATTTATTTGTCACCCTTTAGAAGGTGATTTTTCTCAAGTATAAACAAAACAAAAATAAACACCAACTTCTAAGTTATTTGTTATTCAAGCGTAACTTGACAACTCTATTTTTAGATTTTCAGATTATTATTCAAATATAAGTTGAAATCTGAAAAAAATATAACAAAAAAAATTATACTTTGAATGCTGGCTAATAATACAGATAACATGAAAAAGAATGAAACAGCAATGAAGTTAGTTTTAATAGTAACTTTATTTTTTCTTGTTGAATGTATCGAGCTTGGTACGAAGCCAACTTGGCTATTTAAAAATGGTACGAAGCCAATTTGCATTACCAAGTTAAAAGTAATTTGCGACTATATATGCATTAAACAGTATAAACCGTGTCTAAACTTCTGCAAATCAATAACTGTTGAAGAATGTATAAAATGATTGTGTCGATTGCGTTTGTCAAATGGCGTGAGTCAGATGACAAAAATGGCTCTATTTTGTTACAGACTTTATGATTTTTGATTTTCAAACAAATTTTTGATTGCTCCAAGACTAAATTACGTACTTAAATCCTTGATGGAAAACATTTTAATGAAATTATAATATAAAATTTTCTTATTAAGTTATTTTTATTTTTTTTTATCTGAAAATGTTACTTAAGTAAATTATATTTTTAAATGAATAATAAAAAAAATGCAGTAATTATTTCTGTATTTACATTTTATTGTTTTATGAGTTAGTGTTAAATAAAATAACTATGAACTTACTAAACGGAAATTGATAAATGTAATAGTTCTTACTACTAAATCTTAATAATTAATACTAATTCTTAATAAATAATAATTCTTGCTACTTTCATTTTGCCGCTCGATTGCTGTTTCTTAACCGCTCCGTTAACATTATTCAATTAAATTACCTCGGTTAGTAGTTTAGGTGTTACTTTTAAGTGTATACTTGTGTTTGTGTTTTCTTTTTTCACAAATTCTAATCACTGTTTTGCAAACTGACGATGATTTTTCCTAAACTGACGATGATATCTTCCAAACTTATGATGAAGTTATTAAATTAGCTCGTAGCAGTCCAGAATATGTTGTTGTAGTAGATTACTAGTGGACCAATATTGATATTTATATCAGTTCATTGTAGATTTTCTCATTGGTTACTTAGTGGACCATTAGTGGTATCCGCTAGAAGTAGCCATTTAATAATTTTTACAAATGTGACATAGCGGCTAATCACTAGCTTGTCGATTTCGGCGGCTGCTACTAATGGTTTAGTAAGTACCCAATGAGCAAAAATTATCCGTTTTCCAGCAATGTTTGTTGGAAACGGATAATTTTTTAAATTGTTGTTTTTTATCTTTTCAAGTAAAAAATAACTCATCTAAAATTTTTATTTACAAAACTCATATTCATTTTTAAAATTTTACTGAAATGGCTCTCTAAAAATAAAATACATTCAAGTACACTCGAGTAGATGACAAGTTTTCCATTAAATCTGTTTTTTATTTAAATTTGGAAGCATAATCATGCTATTTTTTGCATTATAAATATATATGCCTTTATGTTTAAGCAAGTTTACATATAAATTTTGTCTTTATTTATTTTTACTTATTAATGAAAACCACTGTTTGCTAATACTTAAGAAAAAGAATGAAAATTCTTAAAAATCAAAAGGTAGAGACTTTATTACACTACTTGAGACTTTATTACATTATTTTGCTTGTAATAAAATGAAAAATAACTTCTCTACACTCCCTAAAAGTAAGTAACATCTACGTCAAACAATTTAGTTAAGTAGGGCAAATGAATCAGCAAACATATTAGCTTTATTTTATGGTTACTCTAAATACATACAACATTATAAGTGTACGACAAGCCTGCGCTGTAAATTGGGTATGCCTCTGAAGCATACTTAAATGTATTTCGTTTTAGTTACCCTTAGTTTTTCCAACTGCTTTACATTTATAAAGATTTTCATCTATGCAAGTTTGCATTTACGCTAGTTTGCATTTATAACACTTTTAACTCTGTTGCTGGTGTTTCTACTTTAGCAAACTTAATTTATAATATTTGGGATAAATTTACTTAAAATGCTAGTTAAATGTTTTATCATTGTCGGAATTACCAGGTTTGATTCTCATCACGCCTCTGGTAGTACCGTGATTATTTTGCTTCTCTGTACAGTAGTATTCTCTGACATTCTTCTGTTCTTCAAGGTTCTTATTTCTAAGTGATACAGTTAAGAGAGCTTTCTAAATGATACTGTAATGATAAGAGAATTTTTTAAGTGATACAGTTAAGAGGACTTTTTAAGAGATACAGTTAAGAAAACTTTTTAAGAGATAAAGTTAAGACAACTTTGTAACAACAACTGAAAAAAAATGTACTCATCATTGACATTAACACTTAAACGCAATGCTGTTAATGTCAATGGCGTAAAATTTTACACGGATTTATAGCGCTTATTTTTGTATAATTATTTTTATAACAGCTTTATTATGTTGAAAAATAAATGTTTATTAAGCGGTAAAATGCTCCATTGAAAACACGCAATATGGTAACTTTCAATTTGAGTTTAAATTTTTACGCATTGTCTTCACTGCAACTTTAATTTGATGTTACTTCAACGTTAATACTTTTTCATAAAAGTAATTGTTTCTTTTTTTCCGATAATTGTCATTTTTAATACAAATGTTTATACATGTATTATATGCAATACAAATATTTTCATTTTTTATACATTCATTTCTCACATGATACTTAACGACATATTCTAAACAAAACGTACAAAACAATTCTTTTAATAAAATCGTTACTACAACTAATCAGTATAAAGTGTTTTAAGTAACCATTGCTGAAATGACATTGTTTGACTTATATGTTTATTTTTTTAAACAAAGTATATAAACATATTTAAATTTTTAAAACACAAACTTATACGAATTAAGTTCTATGATTTGGACCTATGAATAAAAACTCAAAATAAACACTAGGTATGTTCATAGCACCATTTCATGGGTACAGTAAAGGTAACCAGAGGCTTTTTGTCTTATTTCATGAATATTTTTTTTGATTTTGAAACCAAGTTTTCCTTTTGCACATTTCAATACTATTTAATTATAAAAATTTAAATTATTTTACTTATTAAAAATTTAAATCGTTTGTCGGTACCTTTTTAAGAAAAATCACCTGTTGACTTTTGTTGAGGTTTGGTCTCCTCTGACCCGTCTTCAGACCCTAGTGAGAGGATCAAATAGCGATGAGCAATTTGTTTGATTTACTATATTTTTATTGAGGGGATTATGGCAACTTTACAGGAGTACAGAATACAACCTGAACAGAATACAACCTGAACCATTAGGAGTATTTTTTGTAGAAAGGATAGAGAGCGGACGATACGAGTTTTGAAGTGGAGTGGCACAAACAAAAAGTTCTAAAAAAAGTCTTCTATATTCAGAAAAAAAAGCAAATAGAAAGACAAAAGAATAAGCTAAGGCGAAAAAAAAAAGAAAATTAAATGCTATTTCCCAAATGCTGGTGCATTGGAATGGAAAACTTAAGGACACTCTGAATTCCAAAGTAACGGATAATCAATTGCTAATTTTAGAGAATTGAGCTAATGGAACATAGCTCTTTGACGTTCTCCTGCATCCAAAATTAACTGAAAACTGGTTAAATTTTTATAGACATCTTAGCAAAGGCAACTAACAAACTTTATAGATAATGATAGTGTGAAAAAAATGTTATTGGAATAATTTTCAAAACAACTTCATCAAATACATGTAAGTTTATTTAATTAAATGTAAATATCTGAGTGAAAATCATACAACTACACTGTAATAATAAATTTTCAGAAAAGAGAACCGCTGCATGTGCGTCTCTAAAGAAGGAATTAGATTGTGCGTTTTTTTGATTTGCTTGTTGTAGGCGTGAATTCCTTTTAAGTCATTGCTAGTTCAAATTTTTCAGTAATTCAAAGGTGACTCCAATAGGCTATACATTTTGTTTTACCTACAATCAATATTTTACAAAAAAAGTAAAGAGCTACTTTTACAATTGGAAAGTAGTGAACTTAATACTTTTAGTTTTAACTTACAACAATTAACATTTGATTATTATATCTTTTCACATTTATTGGTTCAAGAAAGATTTCCTTCAAATTTTATCAGATCAGCAAACAAAGTATTATCACCCTTATATAATACCTATGGGAGATGAATATATGCAAGAGATGCCAAAATTTTTTTGGGAACTTCTTAAACAGTCTTTCACACAAGGTCACTATAAAGAGCTGTTTCAGCTTTGTGTGCTCATAACAACTAATCGATCTGAATCAAAGACCTTCAAGACATTCTATTCTGGTGCCCTTTACAAATCAAAGTGGATGAGTAAAATAATTTATACTGTAAAAATTGTGCCTCTATCTAGAAAGATTAAATAACATTTTCCAAACGCTGATATTGTCACTAGTAACACAACAAAAAAATTGGAACCATTTGTTGTATTCACAGTTTTAGTTTATGTGCAGCGGTGGCTTGTTTTTCTGTACCAGTGGCTTGTTTGTTATGTACCAGTAAGCACACAAGTGAATAACTTGATTTTAGTGAAAAACCTGGCATTGTTTGCTTAGCATGGCTCAACTATAGTTGAAAATGTTTGCATGGCATTTAGTTGGTACACTGGGTACTTATCTAATACTTTTATTCTGTTAGCACTGTTTTCATCTATGATAGCAGTAGAGGAAACTAGGTTATACATTTCAATCTTTGAAAACACTTGTGTAACAAAGACAGTTGGATTTAACTTTGGGGGGTATGGCAAGCCCAATCTTTCTCCTACAATAGAACATGGTACTTTTTTAGTTGACCTAATTGGCCTGGATACATTCAAATTTTGTAGCATTGTATAAACTACTTCAGATTTCAGCGCATGATTGGATTATTAGGTAAGACCAAAACATTAAATATGTTGTCGACAAACTTTAGGTGGTAAATGAGGAAGCAGAGCGTGGTTTAAACCTGTGCTATGACTTTTTAGGTGTAAATATGAATGATAAGCACTTTCAAGATGTTCTCAAAGTATTAGAATCTTATTAAGAATAGATTCTAATTTAGCAAAAGCCATTTTGTGGACAATAAAAGAAGTCATGGTTTCTAGTCCTGAAAATAAGGATTTTTATTTGGTACTATTATACTTTATTACATTCTGTTAAAAATAACTATTATACTTTATAACCCTCTTTAAATAAGGGCGCAAAAGCGCCCATTATTCAACCCTAAAAACGCGCCCCTTCAAAATAAGTATACCTTTTGTAACAACTAACAATACCTATTATATATGTATTATAAAGTTTAAATCAATTAATTATCAATAAAAATTATATTTATAACATTATTCGTAATATAATTCCATACTAAGTAAAAACAAAAAAAGGTAATAAAAACTTAGTATATGTAAAGTTAAACAAAAAATCAAGCAAATGTAAAGTGTTATTTCTAATTTTCTTTTAACTTAGTGCACTAAGGTTGTTTTTTGTTGCTGCGACGTTTATGAACCAACTAAATAAAGTTCTACACTAGGACCATTTAAAGTAAAAAAGCGCAGAGCCTGCACTGCACAAAGACTGTTACAGCCGTAACAATCCGTTAACAGGCTGTAACTACTCCGTTAACGGAGTGCACACATCGACAATCCGGTGAAATGCTTTGTTTTTTTTGTTTTTTTTCACCACTATAAGATTGGAAGTTTGTAGAGCGAGATAGCGATTGATTTGGAGAATATATTCAATATAGTATATATAGATAATGATATATTCGATATTTGTGATATTAAGGTGGGTCGATGTTGGAACTGAAGTTTTGGACTAGTTGAGAAAGATGCCTAATAATATATTATTTTCATTTTATAAAGGCCTTTTTCAACAAGTTTTAATAGTTTTTTGAGCATTTGTATATATTCACTGAATATTATTGACATGATTCAAGTTTCAATGTAAATATTTATAGGCGTTGGTAGAAAATATCTTTAATCATTTCATAAAGCAAATGTTTAAGATTAATCGTATCATAGTTAAAATATTTTGAAAAATAAATACTTTTTTTTATAAAAAAATAACTTTTTTTTTTACAATTACTATAAAAAAACAATTATTTATTTTAAAAAATTAATTATTTTAATATATTTCTTTGAAACTTTCTCCTAGTGTTACTTTCAAAAATTAGCGTAAATTTTCGCGCTTGAACAAAAATAAATAAACAAATTAAGAGATTTGTAATTGTTTTTTAAGTCGTTACATTTGCTTAAACATATTTTATTTACAATAATAAGTTTTAATGAAATGCCTAAAAACCAAAAGGTTGTTTTAACACGTGGCAGTTTTGCTAAAAAATTTGGTGGTCAGCCTTCACCTTTAAATGAAGCAGAGCCACCAACCATTCGCCAGATTATTCAATACAACTATTTCCTTAAAGACATCAACTAAGACTTAAAAGATTATGACATTGCAAAAATAGCACTTAATGTCATAAAAATATGGCAAACTGTTAATCCAAAGTTACCACTATATGAACATTATTATGTGGTAAAGTTAATAAATAAATTATGCTTCATGAAAGCAAAACAGATTAACTGAAAATCTCTTTCTAAAGTGAAGCGTAATAACCTCGAGAAAACTTTAGACACGCTTTTTGATATTTCAGCTTGCAAATGTAATCTACCTGTTCGTTCTTGTAATGATAAGTTTGTAAAGTGCGTAGAAGAAAATTGTCAAACACAACTTATAGTTTGCACATGCCCACTGGATAGAAAGGTTGACATTTTTTAATAATATAAATAATATAATAATATTAATATTATTAATGTTAATAATATTAAAGCCATTTATATATAAATATATATATATATATATATATATATATATATATATATATATATATATATATATATATGTATATATATATATATAAATATATATATATATATATGATATATATATATATATATATATATATATATATATATATATATATATATATATATATATATATATATATATATATATATATATATATATACATACATACATACATTTATTGCTACTAAATAATAAATTGTACTTCTATTTTAGGTTCCATTAGAAGATAGAATGTATTTGAAAGATCAGAGAGCAAAAATAGGTCCTAAGGGGTTGTTTCAACTTGGATCCATTGATCGTAAAAGTGTTAATAAGACAAACAAAACTTCTGTTAGAAATAAGAAATGTCAGAAGCAGATTTTAAATGAAGTTTCTCAAGAAAAATGCATAGCATATACATCATTTGACAACAACATGAAAAGTTTAGATTCAGTAGCAGTAATAAATGAAGATGAAGACTTGAAAAGTTACAGTTGTGAAATGAGTGAAGTATTAAAGGTATTATATTTGTATTGTGTTTTTAGATAATGTACATTTTTAATATTTATACTTATTAATATATATGCTTTTAATATTTTCATTATTTTCATAGACTCCTGTTAACTTTGACAATGACTGTTGTTACAAAGCAATTATATCTGGAGCTTACAATTTCTTTAAACCATCACGATATGCTTTGGAATTAATTAGGGCTGATGTTTCATCAAGAATTGGGGCTAGCCTTGGTAATGCTTTTCTCTTAGATTTGCAGGCTACAGGCCTACTTGTGCCAAATCTTAATTTAAATACTGTATTTATTGACAAATCAAAAATTGATAGACAGAAAACTAGAGTGAAAAGTATAAGTCAAAATAAGCATATGGAGGATATTAATGGCATAATATGTATTGGAGTTGATGGAAAAGTTGACAAAGACACTTTATTTTACAGAGAAGTTAAGAAAAGACAAGATAAACACTCAGAGCACCATTTAACTTTTACAGTAGAGTCTGGGTCTGAAATTGGATCATATCTTACTCACAGAGTCATTCCGATCAAAGGTGCTAAAGGACTTTTGTTAGGAGATAAAGTTGTTAGTGTCTTAAATGATTTTAAGATTGCTCATTCTCTAAAAGCTATCCTCTTTGATAATACTGCTACTAACACTGGTTGGAAAAAGGGGCTTGTAACAGCTGTAGAAAAAAAAAATAATAGCAAGTTACACATTATTGGCTGTTCACTTCATCAAAATGAACTTCCCTTTCGAGCTATTTTTGAGTATCTTGATGGAGGCACCAAAAGCCCTAATTTGTTTAGTGGTCCAATCGGAAAACTTTGTGAAAATAACTACCAAGATCTCCCTCAAGTTGACTTCATAAAAATTAGCAGCCATGTAGATAACATACATTTTGATAAAAAGACATTAAAAGATTTGAGTAGTGATCAAAGACTTCTTTTAGAATATGTTCTTGGAGTTTCAAATGTTGATCATAAATATTCAAAGTGGAAAATTGGGCCATTAAATCATGCTAGATGGTTAAATTTGGCAATTCGATTATTGTGTCTTTGGACAAGAGGCACTTATCTTCCAGAAATGCAAGATAAGCTTCACCAAATTATAAAATTTATTGTGCAAGTGTATGCAGTTAGCTGGTTTGAAATAAAATTGGATAATAAGTTTCACAATCAGCAGTTATACATTTTCAATATGATTAAAAGAATTAAAGAACAGTCTGAGGAAATCAAAACTATTGCGTTATAAAACATGCAACACAATGCCTTTGCTTTGCTGCCTGAAAATATATTGTACTCCATGATGAAATCAGATGAAGATAAAGTCAGAGAAGCTGCTACCAGAAAAATTTTAAGTATAAGGTAAACATTTTATTAAAATAAAGTAGTTCATATAAAGTTCTATGTTTTACTCAAAGGTGACAGGCAAATGGAAAAAGTCATAATAACCGGTTGAGCATTTTTTGAAAAAACTAAATTGTAAATCTTTGAAAATTTTTTCCTGCAGGCAGAAAAATCAAGCTCCAAATTACTAAATGTGCAATTTTGGGTGGGTATAAAAAAAGTTCATAACTGATAATGCGCCTGAACGTTTAATTCACACCTTGGAGTAAAAATATAACAAAAAATTCATTTATTAAATTTTGTGTTTTTGAAAAAATCTCAACAAAATCAAAAAAAGATTTATATTTTGAGAATTTAAATTCAATTCTTTTAGAAGTATGAAAGTGCCTACATAAAGATTAAACAAAATCACTGCAATAAAAACTGATGCATATCACTGGTCGGATTTAGCAGACCTTTCTCAAACAGGTATTTGTGAACCAGCTCTCACTGAACACATATTGTCTAAGCATTTACAAGAATCGTTGCTAAATGGAACGAAGTTTGAGTTACCGGTTCTGCTTTCTCATACTCAGAGTGTTGAGAGAGCTGTGAAAATGACATCTGAAGCTTGCCATACAGTGTATGGAATGGAAGCAAGGCATAAACATATCATTGCGAAAAATTTAAGTCGTCAAAAGAGACCTAATTTTTCTTCGAAGGGTTCGTATTGTCAAAAGTATGATGACGTTTTGATCTGAAGTATTTTAACAACAAATAAAACCTTTTTATTGAAGTTTTTGTTTTGTTTTTTTTTGTTTTTTTGATACGGCATATTTAAAAAAGTAAAACAACAAAGTTACAAATGAAACTCGTTTTGATGCATTCGATTTTATAATTTGCTACTGTTTTTATATTTTTTTCAATAACCCCCTCATATCAGCTTTTATAGTAAAACTAAATTTTATTTCCTCAAAAAATCTAAAAAACCTTTATTTTTTGTTTTTACTTGTTATTATGTTACTTTGCCCCCATCTCAACTTGTCCAATGTTAAAATTGAAAAAAAAGTTGAAAATCGACCCACCTTAATGTGATATATGATATAGTATATATAGATAACAATCGATTTGTAGAGAATATTCCATTTTATAGCAAGAGCTTTTGCTTTTGCAAGAACATTATCAAAATTATTACTAAGTGATTTTATTTCTTTTATTCCAGTTTCTAATAATAAACAAATTTTACTGAAACCCATATTTTTAGATTGCAAAGATTTAGGCGTAGTTGATTTTATTATCAACATCTAGATACATCAACTGAGGGTTTTGGTTTGATCAGATAATCTTTTAATTAAAAGAAAGTCTTCTCTAGATTTGAAACTAAAAAAAAACATGTTGCGTCACAAAATCGAGACCTCCTCCCCCGACCCTTCGTAATAAATCATCACAAAATCGCTAATCCCCCTCTCCCCCTAAAGCGTAACGTAATTTATGGACATATTCCTTATAGCTTCATTATTGTTTAAAGTTTTGCAGCAGCAAAAGCATTAAGTATTTAAGAACAAGGTATACAAATTTACTCTACGTGCTTTTACCGTTAACTGTTACCGTTTGAATTAATAAAATTCGCAAGGCAATACTTCAATTAACAAACGTTTCCAAATTGTTTTAGTAGTTCAATGTATTGAGAGGTGTGTTGCTTATATTTCATTTCAAAAGAAATACGTTTTTTAAAAAAAAAAAAAGATTCATTAAAAAAAATTTTATTGCTATTATTTTGAGTCTTCCTGTTCTTCACATTTCAAATTCTAAATTGTCGCAATGTTTTTCGAGTTCTTCATTACTTAAATTTTGTAGAATTTCTAGATAATATAAAAAAAATTAAAATGATTATTGTGGATTGGTGATAGTTCAGATGTTTATTTTAAAGAACTTATGGTTGTATTTAAAACCTAATGAAAAACATATTTAAATAAATCTTTCATATTTTGAGGCATTTAATCTTCATGCTCATAATCGAATAGTCGTTTCTGTTTTTTTATGATTACATTATTTAAATATACGTACATTATTTAAACTTGCGTACATTATTTACGCTGCAAAATTTTTATTTCTATTTTAGTAGCTAATTTATTTGAGATTAGTAACAAATTTTCAAATCCTTTAGCGGTACGATATATTTTCATAAACGTAACTAAATTATTCATAGCTTTTATTGCAGTTCCTATACCCTACTTCCATACTTTGCTAAAATTAGCAGGCAACATTTATTTTGTTTATTTATATCATATCACAATATTAATGAATAAAAAAAAATCAAAATTAGTATTTTTTTTTTACATTAAACTTTAGCCTGACATCTTTCATTTTCTTGGATTTCAAACAAGCATTTCACCAATTTGAAACTGCAGTGGCTTGTGTCCTTTAACACTATCCAGATATCCACTATCACTGTCAGAAACTCTCCCAGCAAGTATCTGGAAGAGGCTTTATTTTAAAATTCTTTTCAAAACAATTTGAAAAAACGTTGTTTTAAAATATCCCAAAATTTAGTTGTTGCCGCGAAAAATTATACAATTCTTGAACATTTCCGAAAAACGAAATCATTTGGTTACTACTTTTTGCAGCATCGTTAAATACGAGATTTAGAGAGCGAGCGGATAAGGTGTATAAAAAGTTCTTGGATTAATATTTAAATTTTTTAACACCATTTTTTTTCCCTTTCATGTTCGCTCTTTTATCAATGTCTTGGTTACCTAAATTCATTTCACCTAAATTGTATTCTTTAATTTTATTCAACAAATAGTTTATCAAACCAGTTGAATCATTAGTTTTAAAAAATTCTTGAAAATATTCATGAGTTTCAATTTTTTTTTTGTCATTAATTGACACGTTCCTAATAATTTGCTTATTTGCTCATTTTCACTGATATAGGGTGTCTTCATATTTTGGTACCGCCTGTACCAAAATATGAAGAGTAGCTTCAGAAATAACAATTTTTCAGTCTCTAAGTTTTACTTTTTTTTAACCAGCATTAAGGTTTTATATTCAGTTTATGAATATGAAATGCTACAGATGTGAAATAATTATATACAAAGTATAAAAAAGGTTTGTCACAAAAAAAAAAATTGAATTTTAGTTGCTGTATAGAAACTACACAGTGAAATCCAAGTTTTTAGGTTAAGAATTTTTGTTCTTATTTTAAGAACTTGATTTTTGTTTCAAGAATTCCAATCTTATTTAAGGATATTTCAATAACAAAATTTATTCCTAATTTTATAATATT
This sequence comes from Hydra vulgaris, assembly GCF_022113875.1. Classification (NCBI taxonomy): domain Eukaryota; kingdom Metazoa; phylum Cnidaria; class Hydrozoa; order Anthoathecata; family Hydridae; genus Hydra; species Hydra vulgaris. The sequence goes on from NC_061166.1 coordinate 17,092,625, forward strand.
ATAATATTAGGTGCGCATGCGCCAGAAGTTTTTAGAAATTTCAGAGATTTTAAAATGGATGCGGTTCTTAGCTACATAATCTTTTTTATATGGCAACTGTTTTTTTTTTAGTTTCTCTTTGTGATATATTATTGTTGCAACCATATTATCGATCTAACTCAATAAATAAATGCATTTTTTTAGTAAATAAATAATTAAAGTAAAAAATCATAAATTGTTTTAATTTGTATTTTGATTAAAACTTTCATTTTCATATGGTACAAACTTACTCTATTTTATAAAGTCTATCAAAAAAACCAACAAATATGTTAACTATGACCTAAGTGCCAACAATATTTCCGGTAACGTAAAACTAGACCTGCAACTCAAAATAAAGTTAAATGGAAAAAACCTTTTGTGCAAAAAATTTGTATACTACTTGGGTATAAAGCTAGACAAAAATTTAGCCTGGACTTACTATTAGAACAATACCTTTCATAAGTTGAAAATAGAATCGACGTTAAAAAAATGTTTAAGTATTATATAAATATGAATGTTGACTAATAGTAACCTTCTGTGTGTGCATTATTTATTTTGTTTTGTTTTTGTTTTGCACATAATTTGCTCCCCTCGATTTAGCCAGGTTATATGATATTGAACTATCCAAAATGTAGACAGTTCAAATATTTTTTGTAATTTAAAACATGTTTATATTAAATATCTATTCTCGTAAATATATTGCTTTTTGTTTTGTTGTTGCTGTTGTAACTTTGAGTGATTTGTTTATTTCTTTTTTCGAAATAAACTTTGAGTACTTCTAACTGTACAAATTAAACAATTTTATGATTTTATTATTATTTTCTTTACACTTGACTTTTTTGGTCGTTGCTTAAATTTAAATTAAATTGTTAAGAACTTAGTTTTTTTAATAACTTTATTCTAGCGCATTTTAATCATATATGTTGTGAAATTAGGATATAAAAATGTAATAAAATTCATAAGAGTGTTATAATAAATTTAACACTTGTAATATATATATATATATATATATATATATATATATATATATATATATATATATATATATATATATATATATATATATATATATATATATATATATATATATATATATATATAACCATAACCATAAACTATGTAAAGTTGTTATTATATTTTAGGAATTAAAGTAAACAAGCTTTTCTTTTTACCACTATTTACTCATGGAATAACTTATTTTTTTGTATTCACTTTAAATCACAAAACTCTTTGCAAGATTCAAGTTTTCTAATTTATGCAATGTAAAGTAAGTAAAGAAAACATTACTTTTTAATTAGTAAGTTTAAAATTAATAAATAATTTTACTTTTTTACTTTTTTATCCTTACTTTCATAATATTATCAATTAAAATGCCACTGAACAAATTTTTAGAAATGGGATGCTACATTTACTTAAAAAAGGTTTTAGGCTAATAAATGTTTGAATAATAAAATGTGTTGATAGAATAGCAACAGTTTTAGAGAAATATCCATGTTTCTCTATGTGACGGTGGTAAGATTTTTTTATTTATTTGTGCTTTCATGTTTTTATTGGAAAAAATGTGACAGTGTTTCAAAATCACAAATCTTTTTTAAAATGAGTAGGCATTTTTTCAAAACTGACATGTTTTAATGGCTTACTGTATATTCTTTTCTCTGTTTTTTAAAATTGTTTGCATGCTTTATTTTAAATTTAAACTGTTTTAGGTTGGCATCAGATTACATTTAGCAAACAAAAAAAGATTTTCACAATGTTTTCACCTTAAAAGATAAAAACGAAGTCAGAAAAATTGCCAACTTCAGGCACTTAGGTTTTTGTTTGGTTAGGTACAATAATGAATTAAAATCATTTAACAATTAAGTAAGAAATGTACTTTTCGATAATAAAGTTGAACACTTAATGTGATTCTTACTGCAATTATTCCCAAATAAAAATTCTAAGAAAAAAAGACTAAAACTAGGCATATTGAATTTGAAAAAGCTGGAAGTTTGTACGATCTTTTGATAAGATATTATTAAACTTTACGAAATTTTATATTGAACATAAATTTGAGTTTATTAAATTTATTTTTAGATAAAAGAAAATCCTTATCAGTACATAACAGACGACAGAAAATGAAAAACTTTAACAAAGTTTTTCAGTTTTTGATGCCGCACAGTGGGGCGGATTATTTAAAATTGGACAACCTTTTTTTAGCAACTTTTATATCTCCGCAGTTTTATATAATCACCTGAAAATCGCTAAATTTAATCTCCAACCTAAATGGTAAATCCTTAATTATTTTTTGTATTTCATACAGTGTATGAAAAACAAAACATATCGGATTAAACTCAAAGACTAAAACAGATTTTGCTGCAAATAATTCGGCAAAAACAAATCAATGCAATAAAAAAGTATTCAATGCAACAAAAAAAGGTAAATAATAACATTGGGAAATTAGGGCAAAAACAACGATTTGGTTTTTAAAGTTAGAAATTGATAAAGTGCAACGTAAATTCCAATTTTTTACGTTCTTAATTAGTATATTAATATAACAGATACATCAATCATGCGTATTTATTGCCATGATAATTACTAAAGAACAATTTTACCCGTTACTTTTAAAATGTTAAAAACAATATAACAATTTTACCTGCTACTTTTTAAATGTTAAAAACAATAATTTTGCTTGGCATAACTAAAAAAAAAGGTAAGGTTTATCATTAAAAATTCAAAACTGGTGATTAAACATATTTAAAAAAAAAAGTTTTAGCTACCAGGGAATCAGTGTTTAATAATAAGCCTGTGGGGAGGGAGAAAGATAAGTGAAATTAAAAATTTGGTAATATTTTTATTTTTTTATTTTTAAATTTATTGAAAGCGTTAAGCGTAACATTAAGAGATAACTCTTGTCCTTTAATCCAATCATCTTTCCTATATTTTGTGAAAACATTTTCCATACCTATGTGACATTATTTACACGACTTTCGACAGCTTGAGTGTGGCAACATCAGTTTGGTACAATCATTGGTTTAAAAAAGTATTCTTTGATATTTGTAGTTGTCACGCAACAAGTTAATGGTGGTTCAAAAGCATTATTCCAAAAATTGCTTTAGTGTTGATATCTAGTGTCGTTCTTGGTTCAACAAATAGATCTCTAAGTTCTACATTTTCATCACCTTGTGCTCTTACTTCATTTTTATTTACCCTAAAAATATTCTCTTCTTTGTTGTAATAACAAATCATATTTTAAAGGAAAAACTTGGAGAAGGCATACTAAGCAGATCGCTTAATAGTTGGAATGACTATACCTTGAATATCTAGTGACTGGTGCTGATGCAACTTAAGCTGGTAAAGAACATATTTTGATTTTTCTATTTAATTTGCTTAACTTTGATGTTGAACCAGACAGGATAATATATTCCTACAATATACTCTACAAGTTTCATTTTTTTCAGTTTGTAATCTTTATTTTTAAGATGGCTGTTGTTTCAATTCAGTATCAAACTACAAATATTAAAGATTACTAAAAACTATAAAAAATATTAATATATATATTTATCAATTCTGAGCACAATTTGATATGCAAACAAGAGTAGTTCTGTTACAAAAAACATTTTTTACATATTTTGAAATTTGTAAACGTTTTTATATCCCTGCCACCTTATAAAAATTATTTAAAAAATCATATAAAAATGTTTAGGGGTTGGACAACAAAGTTGTTGCGTAATTAGTTGGGGAGGGAAATTAGTTAAGCATGGAGATTTAATACTAGAGTGGGGAGTGGGTGAGGTATTAGTTAATTCGAAGTGGGGAGTGGGGGATATTAGTATGTATTAGTTAACTCGGAGTGGGGAGTGGGGGAGTTATTAGTTAACACCAGTGTGGGGAGTGGGTGGGGAGAGGTATTAGTTAACTTGACTGTAATTGACTGTTAAATAACTATCAAATAATATCTAAATTTAAAAACAAATTTTTATAATTAAAAAAAATCAATATAATTATTACAAAATATTTTTAAATAGTTTCTTGTTGCGCAGCAACATTTTCAAACATATTTATAGTTGAACAGCAATCTTTTACTTTAATTTCAAACTCTGTTTCATTTAAATCTTCATCTAATTCGCACAAAGCAAACTCTGTTTCATTTAAGTCTTCATTTAACTCGCACAAAGCAAACTCTGTTTCATTTAAATCTTCATCTAATTCGCACAAAGCAAACTCGTGCATTGTTTGTAATGATTTGTTTTTCTTAATAATCTCGCAGTGTAACAAGTCTTTCTTATTAATCTCGCACTGTAACAAATCTTTCTTACTAATTTCGCACTGCAGCAAGTCATTATTCTAAAAAAAGTTATAATTAGTTAAATGAGTAATTAGAAAAAAGTATCTTCAGTTATATACAAATATATGAAAGAAAAAAAATGAAGAGACGTTGTTAGCCACTAAAAATTACTTGATTTTTTTCCCACAAAAAAAAATTTAAAAAAAATCTTACCGTATCTGTTGTATTGATAATCGATGTTGAATTGTTCCTTATCTCTTTAACTAAACTTGCTAATTTCAAAGTAGAATTCAATACAACGTCATTAACAAAATCAGAAACAAACTGCAATAATTCTTTCTTGTTATTCTCGCACTCTAACACTTTTTTCTTATTAATCTTGGATTGTAATATTTCTTTCTTATTAATCTCGCACTGTAACAAGTTATTGTTCTATAAAAGTTATAATTAGGTAAATGAGTAATGAAAAAAAATCTTTAGTTATATACAAATATATGAAGAAAAAAAATGAAGAAAAAAATGAAGAGCCGTTGTTAGTCACTAAAAATTAACTGTAATTTTTCCCGCGAAAAAAGGAAAAAAAAACTTACCTTATCTATTGCATTGATTATTGATTTTGAATTGTTCCTTATCTCTTTAACTAAACTAGCTAATTGAAAAGTCGAGTTCAATACATCGTCATTAACAAAATCAGAAACTAACTCATCATCTGAATCAGAAAATGTATACGAAGAACTTTGGTTTATGTTTTCTATGTTCAAACTCTCAACGTTTATATCGTGAATAAATTCAAAATCTTTTTCTTTTTCGAATAAATCAAACGAATCTATTTGACTTAGATATGTTATTGAATCCATATAAATTTCATCTAAAGATGAGTAAAAACTATCAAAACTTAGGTCGTTATCGATGATGTCAGTTCTATCGTTTTCTATAAAATTTTCTTTATTAAAGGTTTTGGTTCCATCGCTTTCAATAAAATTTGCATTACCAATGATGATGTCGTCGTTTTTGATAAAATTCTCATAAATGTTTCCATAAAATTTAATCTCAACATTCTTATTCTTTTTTTCTTTGTTTGTTCTATTACCACAATGAAAAAATTTCCAAAAATTTATTTTCTTATTTTTCTTTTCTTGTTGATATGTATTCTGAGTTGAAGAGTCCTTCATTCCGCTGTCTAACGACTCCTCGACTTCTCGCGCATCGGACGGCTCGTATTTAAACTTTTTACATTCTTCCGTTGGATGAACTTTGTTTCTTAGAAATATTTTTAAAAGCTTGTTTTTTTTAAAAACTTTAAAACTAGGTTTTGTTTTGCTCTCTTCTAAACAACAAATAAATATTATTATAGTTTTTGATTTAAAATTTGAGAGCTACTTAAATAGTATATAAAATATTATGTTAAACATTTACCTTTTAATGATTGATTTGGTGATATCATTTCCATTTTCTTTTCATCATCTCTACGAAACAATCTGGATTTAAATATTTTAATCATTTTTTATAAAAAATTATTTAAATTTAAGACCAATATTTAATAAGTCACAAAATTATCAACTTTTAAATTTTTATTTTGTCTCTAAAAAATCGTTCTAAAATAAATGACGTCAAATTACTTTAAAAACACGAATATTATAATATTTTTAAAAGCAAAGTTGATAAACTTAGATTTTTAACGAAAATTTTTCATTTGTTTACGTGACCAAATGACAAGATGACTTTGTAATTTTTTTTATTTGTTTCAAATTTTTTAAAATTGTAAAATCTACTAATTACTCCAAGTAAAATAAAACAATAAAAAAAACACTAAAAAAGTTGGCCGAGAAAGACACCATCAAACTTTTACTATTATTATTATTACTATTATAATTATAATTATTTTATATTATTATCATAATTTTTTTTTTTTTGAAAAAAAAAAAAGAAAATAATAATGATGTAAGTTTATCCTTATAAAATTTATTGCAGTTTCCTACCCATTTTAAATTTTTTTGTAATATAAAACTTGTTAAATGAAAACTTGTTATATGAAAACCCATCAATCTGTCTTATTCGCCATTTTCCCTGGTTTCCCTAAATACATGTATGCATATTTACTTATATCGGAAGGTATTTCAGGCGTTTTTATTATGACTTTAAAATAACTTTAAATGTTTAATATAAATTTTGATTAAAAAATTTTTTTTTAATAAAAAAATAAGTTTTTAGAGGTCCCCAAAAACCCTTGAAAAGTAACAGAGTACCTAATAGATCACTTTAAGACAATTGATACAGTTGGCCACAAAATATTTTTATCAAAGCTCAACATGTTTGGCATAATAAGTAGATCAAATAAGTGAATAAAAATTTAGATGTCTTTTTTATGACAACCCCGGGATTTCGGGATTGTCATAAAAAACGAAATAAGTATAAAAGTTTTAAGCTTAATTTGTAATTAAAAAAATTAGTACATCATAAAATGTAAATGTAGGCTTTTGAATAGAAGCTGTTTGGTTTTGTAGCTGTTTATCCTCTTTGCATTTTAATTAAATTTATTTTCATTGCAATGTTTTCTTTTTATTCTTTCTCTTTTGATATTTTGTCAAAAATACAAACAAAATAAATTTTGTTGCTTTTCTGCAAATACGGTAAAAAAAATAAAAAATGTTTATATCGTATAATATTAAAACTAATATATTATTAAAAATAAATAAAATTTTACCACTTGCTGAGGAAAAGATCAAAAAATTTTAATAAAAGGAATACCTGAATTTTATTTTAAATTTTCTAATTCATTTAATTCGAATGTGTGCGTGGTTTTAATTCCATTTTTAAGTCTATCTAATTTAATCAAAAATGTGCGTGTAATTTTTGAAGTTTTTTTAACACCGGTTTAATTAAGAAGTTATCAAAATGCAGAAGGATTATCAAATTAAAAAAGTTCACTTATCACCGTTTAATTAATGAAGTTATCCAAATACATAAGGTTTACAAAATATACTTTAGTTATTTAAAGTTATTTAACTTATTGTTATTTAAAGTAGAAATTGTTTTCTGAAGAGGATTATTATATTCGAGGTTCAAATGATTCATTGATAGTTAATGAAACATCTGAAGTTAAAATTAAGCATCAAACCTTTGGACTCGTTATAACAAAAGTCAGGAAAATTGTTAAAATGTTACAAAGATCCTCAAACAAAAATAAAAATTATTTATATAAGTAAAAGTTGAGTTTGGAAGGGTCATCCATTTAAATCTTGGCTTGCAAACCCGATTTATGATTTTTTTTTTTAATTTTGACTTAAAAATGACTCCACAAATCTGTATAGCATAAGCAGCTTGTTACTTATGCAAGACCGATTTGTGAAGTTAAAATTAAAAAAAAAAATCCTGTTAAAAAGGCTTTTCTACATTTAGAATTAAATTCGAACATTGATGCTTCAATTATGGTTAACGAAAAGGAATGCAGAATGACATTTGAAGTAGTATATCTTAATCCCGTTAAAGCAACTTGGTAGAACTTTGTCAACTTAAATCAACTTTAATTTCCTCTGACATTGCAGTATAGTTTATGTTTACAAAACAGCAATCTGAAATCAAAAACGATTGTATGCTTTGAGTCACCGAATTATAAAGAGGATAACCCTGTTAAGGAGTTTAGTTTATCTTCATGGGCAGGTTACTTCATAAATAATCCCAGAAGTTTTTGTATCAAATACAAGTACTCAAAATAAAAAGAATTATGATAAACTAGATAAAATGTCTAAAATTGTCAGCTACAATAACAGTAGCACGCTTAAGTTAAACAATCTTCAGTTAAACGATGTCAAAAGAATTAGGGGAAAGACGCCTATGATGGCATACTTAACTTTGAAGCTATATTATTCAGTATCCTGAAGACCAAGAACAAAAGTTTCGATATGGATACATTCCTTGTTACATGTAGAACAATAATAACCATATGAGTTTTAATCAGTTTTATTTTTGTATTAGATATTCTTTTTTTTAAAAAAAAGCACAAGTATGCCATCATAAGCAACTACTGCTATTATGAAGGTTGGTTGGTATCAAGGGTAGAGGATTTCATTTAACCTAAGAGTCTTCCCTCAGAAATGCCAGAAATTACGCGTAATCATTCTAATTTACCTTTTCATGCTACATAACAGCAGTGCTGAATTTCGCGAATGCGTATAAGAGATATTGCGTTTTATGTGTTTTTTAAACCAAAAAGTTTTTAGTGAAGAAAAAAACCCTCTTTACTTCACTAGAAAAAATGTTGTTTTTATGAAAAAAAAAAGATTTTCCCAACTCGTCAATATTATAACACACCTAACTCGTCAGTATGCCATCATAGGAAGAAGTCATCATTTTTATTTAAACAAACTATGTCTGCCTTGTTCAAAAGATAAAGTTAAAATAAGTATTCCACTAAATGCACAAAACTCGGAAATAAAATGCATGAACATTTTATTTTTGCACAGTTAATAATAAAATCACAATCTTAAATATATAAAGGCATTAAAAATACAACGGCGCATCTCAAAATCGGTTTTTGTTGATTATCAAAGCAATATTTGTGCATAAGGAACGTGTTTTTACTAAAACTACTTTAAATTCAGTATAAACATGTAGGTCTAATCACTTTTTTGCCATAACAAATATTAATGAAAATATGACCGGTATGCCATAGTACGCGCTATACCATCATAGGCGCCTTTCCCCTACTGAACAATTGAATGAAATGATGGAAAAAGGATTGGGAGCAATACGAACACAACCTATAAGCATAGTCACAAGAAATAGATATTTCTTCTATTTCTTGTGACTATGCTATAAGGTAGAAAAATAATTTTTAAAATTCAAAAAGGCATACTTTTTTTTGAAAGTAGTAGCTGTTTAAACGATTTCTTATTTTATATTATTATTATATACCGTAAAATCGCAAAGCTTTGAATATTTATTTAGCACGCATAAATTAAAAAAAATCAATTTTTTTTCCTGAAACATACAAAAAGTTATACTGATAATTGATATTGTAAAAATAAAAAAATGAAAAATAAAAACTAGTACTCAATATTTAATTTAAAATGAAAACATCTACTTTGACCGAACTTTCAATACCACCTCATAAGTTTGGCAGCTAATAACGTATCACAAACGTCACAAATAACAAAATATTGTTTAACTAATTTTTAAATATTGTTTTATTGTAAAATTCTGGAAAACGAAGACCTTTTTTTTTTTTTTAAGTCGGCAAAAGATGTAATGGCACACCCCCTCCCCTTCCACGTGACACCTTCTCGCGCCGGCCCTGCTTTAGTCATTATCAAATTTGTTACGTCACAGTTTAATAAAACTAAAAATATCTTTTTCAAGTTAAAAAGGTTTTTTCAATAAACAAAAAAAACACTGCTTTGCTTTAAATGAGCTTCGTATGTTTATTGGCAATTCTTGCACGTATCGTTGACCATAGTAGATCAGCAAGATCCACACAACTAATCGTCGCAGGATTCGCAACGCATCCATAATTTTCGTTGAGCTGTAACTTTATTTCCAAAAAAAATATCGCCAGCTTGACATTTTTCAGAACTCATAGAACCGTCAGTTAACTTTGTAATTATGAACAAGTTTTTTATTTAAATAAAATACCATGGTGTGTATCCATTATAATTATGTCAAAATTTACCGGTAAAGTTACCGGTAAATTTAATATTCGCAACACTTATCAACATTTCGCTATATTATTGCTAATAGTCTCTTTCGTTGTTTATCTTTGAATAACCGAAGTTAAAAGTATTTCAAAATTTCACTAATTTTTATAAAAATATTGAAAAGTAGTTAATTTTCAAAAATTATTAATTTTTTATTTTTGAAATTATAATTAATTTGGTGATTCTTAGATAAAATTTATTCATTTATATATATATATATATATATATATATATATATATATATATATATATATATATATATATATATATATATATATATATATATATATATATATATATATATATATATATATATATATATATATATATATATATATATATATATATATATATATATATGTAAATAGTTTATGATTAAAAAAACGCTTTCTACAAAAATTTCTGGCTTTTTACATTTTTTTCATTTTTTATACAATTGTTTTTAACCAAAATTTGCTTAATATATATATATAAAAAAAAAATAGTCAACATTCAGCAATTTTTGTTCCGCATTTTTTTAAATTAATGTCAATAAACTTTTGAAAAAACTTGTGTGATAAAACTTGAAAAAAAAACGATCGTATTTTTTTCAGTATACGTGCCAAGGCTACCGTAGTGCAGTGGTTAGAGTACTTGCATTAATAGGGGCCATCCTTAAAGGACGTCACCATTTTTTAGCCAATTTTTGACCCCCTCCCCCCCTTTGTCACCGGTTGTCCTTTTTCCCTATACCCCCCTTAAAAAGAACGTCATAAAATCCTGCACCCCCTCCCCTATTTTTAACTCCAAAAAAATTTATCTCATCTCGCAATGATGTTTGAATCTGCTGCTACACCTTTAAAAAACAAAATTAAAAATATTCTCATACATTATCTTCTTAAAAACACATGTTTACGTAGTTTTCCATGTTAGTTAAACTAAAATAAAAAATCTCTAAAGTGACGTTCTTTTCTGACAAACTCCCCCCTCCCCTTGTCCTTTTTTGTCCTTTTTAACTCGACCCTCCCCTCCCCCCCCCCCTATTTGGATGACGTCCTTTATGGATGGCCCCATAGCAACAGAGCTCTGTGAATATTTTGAGATATTATATTAACAGCTTTTGAACGTTCAGAAGACATCTTTTTCAGGTCCGGTGCCCACTGGGGCTCTGTGATAAGACAGTAAGAACTTCTTTGGGCACCTAAATAAAATTAAATATATATATTTTAACAATCTATTTCGCAAATTAAACACGTTCTAAGTTCCGCAATATTGCGCAAAGCGTTGAACGTTTTTAGTACTTGACTTAATGATGAGATTTGAAACGAAATTTTTTCACTAAAGTGTTTCTATTCGGACCTAATCTAATTTTAAATAGTGAAATGAGTTTAAATACAAGAGTTCAAATGACGAAAACGTTAACAAATATTTTTTATTGCAGTAACAATGTTATTAATTAAAATCCTCCTCGCTTACACTAATGTATAACACAGTACAGAAGTAAGATAGAAAAAAGTTTAAAAAAAGTTGAATAACTATATGTATTTAGAAATATATATATATATATATATATATATATATATATATATATATATATATATATATACATATATATATATATATATATATATATATATATATATATATATATATATATATATATATATATATATATATATATATATATATATATATATATATATATATATATATATATATATATATATATATATATATATATATATATATATATATATATATATATATATATATATTTGCATTAAACTTTTTTTAATATTTTTCAAATATTAAATCATGATGAGTTTGTTTTTGAAAATTTATTCAAAGATTTAAGGTTTTACTGAAAAATATTATCATTTTTAGAAACTTTACCCATATAAATTTACACCTCGATTTATAAAATTTATATAGCTTTTGTCGTTGCAATTCAAGAAGTAGTTGACAGTTTCTGGTGCTTCAGCTGAGAGCACAAGTTTATGATGTTTCTTTTATCTGTGGAACAACGTTGACTTTTGACTTAGATCTTGTGCTACGGTTAGAAATTGCAATTTAGTTTTATTGTGCAAACATGACATTACCCTCAAACTTTCACGCAATCATGTATCTATTTTTAAACTGACCTGTAATGTTATCAGCATTTGTAGTGACTTTTTTGTACCGTGAACTTTCGTTTTCAATAACTTTCTAACCGTAGGTTACTGTCTTGAATTGCTGTCTTTGAACTAAAAATAAAAATTGTCTTGATTACTGTCTTAAACTAAAAATAGAAATTAAGAGTACAGAACTTTTTGAAGTTTTAATTTGCTTATAAGGTTTTGATTTGCTTATAAATTGATTCTGCTTATAGTCAATTGCATCAAATAACTGTATGAGCTTAACAGGGCCGAAGACACCGGGGTGGGGGGGGCGAAGAGCGAACTTTTTTTTAAAAAGAAATTTTTTTATAAATTCATGGTTGTACCCCCTCACTTCAAAAACCGTGTCGTCGGCCCTGCTTAGTGCGTAATATAGAGAGCAAAAAAACTATTTTTTCATGCTATTTTATCAGTAACTGCAGACAAATAAAATTTTTAAATATCAAATAAAATGGTTTGTGTTTAATAAAGGAAAAAAAGTTTGTGTAATTAGACATCCGCGGACGTCTACGGGTGTCGTTGGATTTGGATTTTGATTTTTATGCACATGCGTTACCTTAAGTTATATATTTGACGTGCTAGCTACGTTTACTGGTGTTAATCTATATGGTTTTAATCTGTTTTATTTTTCAATGGACTCAAAGAGTCCATTGAAAAATAAAAATAATTTAAAACAAACTTTAAAAATATAGCACATGTTGAAAAACACTTTTTCATAAAGCCCAAAGCTAACTAGCTTTTCTTAATCTAGTCTTTAATTTTCCTAACCTACCTTTAATTTTCCTAATCTAACCCTTAATTTTCTTAATTTGGCTCAATTATAAACCCTTATTTCACAAAATCTTAAGTAAAAAGCTTGTAATCCAATTCAATCCATTTAAAGTTTATCAGTTTCAATCAATGAAAAAAAAAAGGATGTTAATTCATTCAAATTATAAATAAAACATATATGAAACAAAAACAATGTAATTAATTTAGGTTGATCTTAAATTTAAATATCGAGTAACTTTAAAAACTAAACTAAATAATTACTGACATTAGTTACTATCATTAATCGCTTTTTCTTTAACGTTTTTTTTTTTCATACTTTTTAGTTCTTTATTTTCTTTATTTTTTTTTTGTTTTGTTTTGTTTGCTTTTTTGTTTTATCTAATTTATTTATGGCATTACTTATTAATTAAGGCGATCTTATTTTAATGGTATTATTTTTGTAAACATCTTATTTCTTTATTTATTTATTATATTATTTGAGAAAACAAGAATTTCAAGACCTATCATTTTACGTGCTTTGATTTAACAAAGAAAAATTTCATTGGTTTTCTGATATGTATAAATCAATTTTAGTTGATCAGTATATAAAAAAAAAAATTTAAGATGTTGTGCGATGTTACGTTGTGAGATGTTACGTTGTGCGATGTTACGTTGTGAGATGTTACGTTGTGCGAAGTTACGTTAGAGACGTTACGTTGTGTGAGTATTGTTAGAACATATGTAACATGATATTTTTCTCCACGTGTACGTCTGAAGCCAACTTTTACAAACAAAGCACCCTCAGAAGCACTAAGTGTTACAACACTTTCACAAAAAATGATCTTTGATAAAAGTTATGACAGTCATTAGACCATCAACCTAAACACACCAATTTTACGAATACTAGATTGTATAAAATACAAAATGTTACTAAAAGTACGTAAAACAATGATCATTTTTATCTTTCCAAGCAATTGTACTTAAAATGCAACCAATAGATATGTCATTTTTTAACTTATATTTAACTTATAAATATATATATATATATATATATATATATATATATATATATATATATATATATATATATATATATATATATATATATATATATATATATATATATATATATATATATATATATATATATATATTTATAAACTTATCAACAAACTATAAGATAAAATATAAAAATATAATTCTATAAAATGTAAGCTTAATAAAATATAGCGTCTAGTATGAAAAGGACAGAACAGTATCAAAAGAGCATTGTATAAAAGTAGCTTTTGCAAACCAAATATAGTTCAGTAAATATAATTCAGTAAAAAAATATAAACCGAGTTAAAACATATACATGGTAAAAAAACAACTATTAATTTTTGGGATATTTGATTTTTTTTTGTTTACTTTGGAGATCTGAAATTTTTGACCATTACTCAAAAAAAGAGAGGAGGGAGGCAAAGAAAAGTTGATATCAACAATGAAACTTTTTAAGATAAATTTTATTAAAATTTAATCTAAAAAAAAAAAGGATGTTTTTTTTCAACGAAAATATGCAGCCGTGGTGCCGTAGTTAAAGTTTCGAACCAAGAGGTCCTAAGAATGTTACCGGCTCCAGCCCAATAATAGTAATAATAGTAAAGACGGAGGTATTACATTCTTAGCATTCCTAGCTAAATGCTCTTCGACGGTGCTCTGTAATAAGACAAAACAAAAAAATATATCAATATATCTTCAGTATTATCAATTGCAAAGACTTCGCAAATTGCGCAGGCCTTTCTCCAAGGGAAGTTAAAAACAAAAATTTTAAAACTCAATTCAGTAAAAAAAGAGATTAGAACCCAACTAATAAACCTACAAGAAAGGGTTTCTAAAAAATATAAAAATACGTAGCAATTTAGAAATTAAAAAAAATTTGTATATGTTACAACACAATTTTATTAAAAAAAAAAACACCTAAAGACGGAGACGCCCTGCAAGAAATATTACATTTGCTATAAACTCGTTGATACTTTTTGTATTACGAGTTTATAGCAAAAAATGATAGACTTTAAGAGCTTTTAAAAACGACGCAAAGTTTACTTGGAGGTTGTTGAAATTTTTTTTTGGTTAACTTTAAACTTTTGAAAGTTGGCTATCGAAAAATCGAAAGTTAAATTCTTCAAATCTTTAAATTGAAACTCATTAAGATGCTATTATTGTACTGTATATATTTTTTAAATAATTTTATCTGTTTAGTTAGTATGGAAAAGCGAGTCGAACATTTGAAATATTTTACTGATGCTCAGATGCGCATTAAGGAAATCAACTAACAAGTAAAAATTGTTGCATATAAAAGCCATACATAAAAACCATTCTTTGGAAAATAAATAATGTACAGATCTACCTCCAAACAAAAGGATTGGAGCCTTTTAACAGAGAATATGAATCAATTCGTTAATAAAGTTTTTTAACCAAAAGAAGTTTAATAGTAAAGTGGTTTTTGAACCAAAAGAAGTTTTTGATAATCTGGGATAATATTGACACAATCATTGATTGCTGATGTAGAGAGCAGAAGTAGAAAGCAGGAGAAGAATCACATGATGCTCTATTGTCATATGAAAATGTGGCGAAAAAAGAAATAATTTTTTGATGAATGACAGAGTGATCCAAGAAATTGCTATAAGGCTTGAATAGTTTCATGTTTTTTTTATAAAATATGCCTTTCTTACTCCACCAAATGTTTTGAATGATAAATATGCCGTTCTTATCCACCAAATTTTTTGAGTGATAAATTTGCCGTTCTTATCCACTTGAAATTGTGAAACTGTGGTGGTCAACTTGAAATTATGTAGTTCTTTCTAAATGACGGTTTTAAAAACTTAGTTCATAAAATAGATATATTGCCACAATTTTTTCTTGCATTTGCTGTTAATGTGGCTAGTTGCGAGAGAAGTTTCTCAGAAGTAATATTGATAAAAAGTTGCCTTAGATCAACAATGAGTATCCAGCGTTTTAAATCCTAGCCTTGAACAGAAGCTGAGTAATGAACTTGACTTTGAAACCGTCGTTATTGACTTTGCTAACAGGTAAATGAACCTTTAACACGTTGTAAGAAAATCAGTTTTTTGAGAATGAAAATCAAATTATAAGTAAACCTACATACAAGGCCGGCGCGATTGGAGTGTGACCCCCCCCCCCCATCAATGATTTTTTCGTTCATTTAGTTGGCAAATTTGACCTTTTTTGACAAGCCAGTCGGCAAACGTTGACCTTTTTCTACAAGTTAGCCGGAAAAATCATAGAGTCAGTCGGCCAATGTCGATAAGACAGTCGGTCAGTTTTAAAAAACGAAGGTTTTTTTTTTTTTTTTAGTCGGCAAAACCCTGTCTTGGCACACCTTTCTCCCCCCCCCCCACCACCAAGTTACACGTACTCGCGCCGGCCCTGCTTACATATAAATAATCTTTTCTATAAATGCAATAGTTGTTCTTTGTATTAGGGGTGACAAAAATTTTATTCCGCTCCGGGCTGCAAAAAATCTTTGTTTCGCCACAACTAACGTAAAGTATAAAAACTATTAGGTCGTAACAATATAAAAATCTGCCAAGAATAAAAATGTCATAAATCGGTCGAAAATAAAAACGTCATAAATCTGTCAAAAACAATGATGTATAAATACTAATATATATCATTGGTCAAAAATAGCTAACGTCATAAATCGGTCGGTAATAAAAAAGATTGTAATTAGTGAAAAAAAAAATCTTCAGAATGTTCATCAGTTACTTTAAACAACACAGAGTAAAATAGAACTCAATGGAGTTCAAAAATATATTTTTGAATTTGGAAAAGTTGAATTCATTGTAATATATTTATTGTACTAAGTTTACTGTAATATAATTATTGTAATGTAATAATTGTAATATATTTATTATAATATAGTTGTTGTAACATATTTATTTCAATACATTTAATTGTAAAATATTTACCTGCAAACTGATTCATGAAACAAATAATTCATCAAAGTACGCAGTAAATTTTTTCAATATCACTCAAAACATTTAGAAATTTACATTTAAACATTTACATCAAAATTAAAACATTTACATTTAAACATTTACATCGACATATACTAGGTTTATTTAAGGCTCGCACGGAGATTTCAATGGTTGTAATAATTTGTTGGATCATTTTTTTTTTTAGAGTTTAAAAATTGACAAAGACCTATTTCGGCTGCTAACAAATTTCCAAGGCAAAAATATTAAAAGTAAGTTGCAGAAGATTTTGGCAACAATATTCTGAAAATTTATGATGCAAATTTTAAACTTAATTATGCATCCAAATATCTGGTAAAAAGTCTCAAAATTTTACAATTACACTAAGTATTTCCATTAATGTAACCTCATTTCCAGCTTCCAGTAAAATTTCTTTTAATGTTTTAAAGCAAAATACTTAATTGTTTTGACTGCAAGACAAGAAATATTTAACGGATTTTAATGTTAAGTTCTACATGCCTGTTTTACTAAAACATTAACTTTGTGATAAATGGGTATATATTTGCAAAAGCTAAATTTTACAGATTAGAAAAAACTCAGGCGTTTTCTAACCTGCAAAAATGGTCTAAAAATAATGTCGAAATGGCTATTTGTATTTATGTTTGCTGATAATTAAACGCGGTATAAACAATAAAAGAACAACAAATTTCTTTATGATTTAGCATTCTCATAAGTTTGGATTACTTTCTTTATTATTTCTGTATTAGATAAATTGTTATTGTTATTTTTTAATGTTATAAGTATAACCTTTCCTCTACATTTGTTAACTGTTTCTGTTTCAGGTAAGTTTTCTTTGTGTTCATAATTGCCTCCTTTAACATAAAAGTCTTTTGTGAAATTTTTATTTTTGTGAAACAGAAATACATAATCCACACGGTGAAAACGACAATTTTAGCACAAAGCATAGAAAACATTAGAGAAAGTTTAATACATTTTGTTTTTAAATATTGGAAAACAAAGTAAGATGTCGCAATGTCAGCTGCATCTGTTACATCTAACACTGGTTTTATAAATGCTGGTAAATTTTCTATTATTTCGTTAGAAACATAATTTATACGTTAGAAACATAACTTATTCCAGTCTCACTTCTTGTTATTAGAAAAGCTTCAAAAATATATCTCTGTTTGCTTTAATATCTTGATTTCGATTATAAACAACAACATTCAGGCTGTTCATAAACCTTTTGTACTCTAAATAGTGTTCAGCTTTTTTATTTGCTCTAATAATAGAGTTACGTCACTCTCTGTAAGATTTGAGCCATCTTCGTAATCTATTCGCAACAGTTGTTGATTTCTTGCAACTATTTTGTGTTTCAAAATTGTTTGGCTGGATGCAATAATAGGAATAAAACCTCTTTTTACGGTTTTTCATTTCTTTTATAAAAACTAATGATTTACTTACGCACTTATAAACTTTAAACAAAGCGATGGACTTATGACCTCAAAATGATTAGTTCTTTATTTTTATTGCTAACTTTATTTTTAAATAATTCAAATTTAGCAAAAGAAAATACTTTATTTTTCACCTTTCGTTAATTAATAACGTCTTTAAATCAAGAAAAAAATTGTAAAAAGCTGCAAATAATAATTAAGTTCTTTTATATATAATTTTACAGTTTTCAGTAATTTGTAGGTCAATTTAATAGATATTGGCAAATGATGATTATGCATAGCAAATGCAGTTTTTAAAAATTCAGAAGTTTTGAAAAATTGTAGCGTCATTACCATCTGTTTGATTTTAATCATCTGGTAATGCCTGACCTTGTAATATAAAAATTTCCATTTAATGTCGTAGTTTGTATTTAAAAAAAAATTGTTAGAGAATGAATAAATCAACTTATTTAGTTGAAAAGTAATTTTTATCTTCTGAACAAAAATGGCTGCGAACTCTATCTTATTGTTGATAGCATGTGTTTCCTCAACTCAGCATCACTGAATATAAAACATATTGTTTATAACTTTATAGTTTTTGAGCAATCCACAAAGTTTTTGGAAAAGCAACGGCAGCGTTCACACAAAGTTTTGTTTTGTTCAATATTTTACTAAAAAACAAGTTTTTTCTTGTGCAGCCTATTTCTCATTACCAATAATAAAATATTTTCACTATTTATGCAGTTTTTAAGAATTGTTAAAATAAAATTAAGAAATTTTGATGATAAAAAAAAATAGTTTTATGAATCACTATTATTTTTATAATGACCCACTTTTCTATAATCACCACTTTTTTATAATTGTGATATCGGAGATTCTTTTTCGCTTTCAATCACCAACAAGTTATTTGCTTATTTCGAAAATTATTACAACTATGATTCTGTTAGCATATTATATTTTATTCTTAGTTATTTTAATTATTAACATCACGTGCAAGCTTAATGCTTAATTTGGAAAACAGAAGTTTATCAAGCTGCCGAGCGAAAAACGATCTGAATTTCTCATTTGTGCCTCAGAAAATATCTCTTCATAAAAAAATATACTTTGAATGAGAATTAATTTAAAAAGAAAAAGAACTTTTTACTAAAAAAATGACAATAATGCATTTTATTTTATTCGAAAATAAAATTTATATTCATTTTCCAAAAAATTTATAGCTTTAATTAGTATCCAATATTATGTTAATTATAGATCGTGTGTGTTTTTATTATTATTATAGGACCATGTTGCTCGTAAAATAGCATTCGACATTAGTAACTCCTAGTTTGCCTTAATTAAAAGATATTTATGTAACAAAAATTAAATTTGCATAATAGCTTTCGCTTTTTCTTGCAATTATTTCGCACCATTATTTGTCCTCCATGTGTTTTTAAAAATTTTACTCTTTATTTAACAGAGAATTTACAAAAAATGAAAAGTTCAAAAGGTTTTTTGTTTTATTATGAAATAATATGAGTGAAATCAAGCGATTCTAGACAACGTATAACCTGGGCAAAAAAAAAAAAAGTTCTGACTGAATGTATTAAAATGTTAGTCAAACTATCAAGAGAAACAAGATGTTTTTTATTATAAAAGCTAAATTCCTATGTAAATTGTTTCCATGTTTGGATTTATTAGAACAGACCTTGTAACGGATCAGCGATGCAACGTTGAAGAAATAGTGAAGACTTTTTACCAACAACTAAAAAGAAGTTCTAAGACCTTTGTTTTTGTAGTTTGCAGTTCAACTACTGGTAACTCTTTCTAAAATATTCACGTAGACAAGAACCATTTTTCCTCCTTGTTACAGCAGCCATTTTGTAATTAATTAAACTTTATATTTAGTAATTTTAAAAATTTAATCAAAAATATAATAAATATCAATTTTTGTCTTAAATAAAAAGATAATAACATCAATATTGATAAAAAATATAATCCTAGTAAGCTATTCTTATAAAAAAACAAAACAAATAAAATAGAATTTAAAAAAATACAGTAGCATAGTCTTAAATAAAAAGAAACAAAGAGCATCTTTCCCTGTAGTTCCTTTTGATAAATTCACTGCAAATATATAAAAACCAATATCTTGTATACTAAATGTTTAAAAAAGTTATTATTATAAATAAAATTTCCGCCTAGCTATTTGGAAAGTGACCTAATAAAATATGTTTTAAAGTTATTACATACTAAACTCGAATACACCCCCCCCCCACCTTTTTTTTAAATTTTTTGTAAATCAAAATTACAGAAACAGTTTTAACTACTAAATGTATTATGCTTATCTAGTTTTAATTTCGGTAGATAAGTTTGCTGTAAAGCTTATAAAATCAGTAAAGCTCTCAAAATGAGAGGTGGAAAGTAACGAATTACATTTACTTGCGTTACTGTAATTGAGTAGTTATTTTGAGAATTTCTACTTTTTGAGTACTTTTTTAAATGTGTACTCTTACTTTTACTTAAGTACTTTTTTTCTAAAGTATTGTACTTCGCTACATTTAAAATCATATGCGTTACTGAGTAAAAAAAATTATTATGTATTGCTTAATTTCACAAATACTATGATTTCATTTTTTTGAGTTTGGCTCACTTCAATCAAAATGACACTAGCGCGCTCGTAACGAGTTTAAACTGCTTTAGCTTGGTTTTTTTTCACTTTTTACGAATATAAAAAAAACTT
Organism: Hydra vulgaris; assembly: GCF_022113875.1. NCBI lineage: Eukaryota > Metazoa > Cnidaria > Hydrozoa > Anthoathecata > Hydridae > Hydra > Hydra vulgaris. The sequence continues at coordinate 17,113,605 of NC_061166.1, forward strand.
TCTGTGCAAAAAAAAAATTTTTTTTGCACAGAATTTTTTTGCTTTGATACTGAAAAAGTAACGCAGTAACTTTTACTCTGAGTACATTTTTAATACTTTTTACTTTTACTTGAAGTAACAGTAGTCAATCAAGTAACAGTACTTTTACTTGAAGTAACAGTAGTCAATCAAGTAACAGTACTTTTACTTGAAGTAACAGTAGTCAATCAAGTAACAGTACTTTTACTTGAGTACAATTTTTTTTTTTACTTTTTCCACCTCTGCTAAAAATGCATAAAAAAACATTGAAAATATGAAAAAAATTTCCTTTTTTTGCAATATTCAAAGCAGTTCCCTGGTAGCTTAAGCTCATTTAAATTTTTTGATTGCTCTGAATTTGATGTTATACCTCACCCTTTTTTTAATAATGCAAATGAAAAATCTGTTTTTTAATTTTTGACCTGAGCATGACACACCCTAATGATTATTAGGATGTGTCATCACACACCTTAATGATAATTAAATAGTTAAGAGTTAATAATTTATAAAAGAGTTATATTTCCTGATATTTTGAAGGTTGACGCTGACCAGGAAACTATAGTTATCAAAAAAAAAAAAAAAATTTATATTTATAAATAATTAAATATCTGTATATACTAACAAATAATTAAATACCTATATATATACTAACAAAATATTTTAACATGAATAATGAATTAAATACTAAATTAATAAAACAATAAATTTATCAACAATCAAATTCATAATAATAAACTTTATAATAATAAACACTTTACAAAACCAATATATATGCTGAAATATGTATGTATTTATGGTGTATGCTGCAAATATTTCAAAATGTGTATACTCGTAAAAAAATAAAAGTTGAAAAAATATAAAACAATATTATGGGCTGTAAATCTCAATTGCACGTCTTTTTGGTTTTTTTATTTCATTTTCTTTGTTTAGCCATACTTTGTTTGAAGTTTCTTTTTTGCCTAAAGTTTGCTCAACTTTATTTTCAAAAACAGAGCATAGCAAATTTCGTTTGTTTTCGTCGCAGAAAAGACGCATTTTAAGCGAAGGTTTTCCAGGTGTCGCCAGCGTTTCTTCGTCATGAGATTCACCTAAATAATGTTGAATATAAAATAGTTATAAGCAGTAAGTGATAATTATAAAAAACGGAAATACTCCTTGAAAAATATAATACATATATCATGATAATAAAAAGAAAATACACACTTAAGATAAAGTAAGAATTATTAAAAATATGATATCAAATAATACAATTATAAATTTATGAATTACAAAAAAATTAATTACCTAAATTCGGATTGATAGAAAAAGGGCTTTCCTTCATAAACGAAGGCAAATTGATTGGGTTAAAAACACATGACTTTTTATGTGAAGATAAAGTTTCCAATTTGTTCACAAATTCGCAGCCTTTCGATCTAAAAGGACAAGCAACCTAAAAAGATAAAAAATCTAGTAAATTTTTTGTTTTCAAAAATGTCGCTTGAAAATTATTTTCAATTATTTGGAATTCCAAGACTTCAAATTCCGAGGTTTACTCCTGATTTCGAATTTCAAAGTGTAAACTATTTTTTTTAATAATTTTTACAAATTTAATATTATGTTTTTATGAGTTCTTTGAAAATTGCTTTTAAAGAATAACACTTTTAAAGCATAACTTCTTCACAAACATTTATTTTATCCTTAATGGTCATACATCAAACTAACATGGCTTAATAAAGCTAACTTTTGAGCCTTTTGAGGTCCGATGAAAAAATTCAATCTTGATGGTCCAGATACTGGCATTATGTTAATATTTAAATAAAAAAAGAGCTATGAGATATTTATGAGATAATACTTATATTTATATCTTTTCTCTTCCAGTAACTTCAAAACTCTTATAGTGGTTGCTGGCAGCCTTGTTATATCTTAAAAAACTATACGAATTATATCTTTAAAAAAGTTGGAAACAAATTTTATTTTTATAATCTTTTCTTTCACTTAACATGCGCTCTGGTATTGTAGTTTAACCTCCTCCGGCTAATTGCCGTATAGAGGTTACTTTACCAGAAGTCGGCAAAGACTGGTTTAGCTCCCGAAGGAGCATCATACCTGCTCGACGGACTGAGAGTAAGGTGAGTTTAGGAAGAACGAAGATATGTTAGAGTAAAAGATAAGAAGAAGTCGAGTTAGAAAGATGGCATAAAGTAAGCAGACAGGATTGCACACGATGTTAGAGGGTGCAATTTGTACTGTTAGTTAGGTCACCTAAATAATGTACACCGACAAAGTGTTGATTGGAGTTCACTTAACATGAGCTCTGGTATTGTGGTTTTACCTCCTCCGGCTAATTGCCATATAGAGGTCATTTTACCAGAAGTCCGCAAAGACTAGTTGAGCTCCCGAAGAAGCGTCATGCCCGCTCTACGGACTGAGAGTAAGGTGATTTTGGGAAGAACGAAGATATGATAGAGTGATAGATAAAAGTAGTCGAGTTAGAAAGATAGCATAGAGTAAGCGGACAGGATTGCACACGATGTTAGAGAGTGCAATACATATTGTTAGTTAGGCTTAGCCTAAGTAAAGTATGCCGACGAAGTAGTGATTGGAGTTCACTTAACATGCGCTCTTCCTCAACTTTTTTTGTCGTCAAAGGGACACATATAAAGTAACCTTTTATATAAAGATTTGCCTCTAAACTGCTTACGGGTTAGTCTTTTACTTACAAGTAGTAATATGTATAACAAATCTTTTTATATTTAAAATAGGCTGATATTGCTTGTGAGTTCGTTTTTCTTTTTTAATTTTTCTGTTAATTAAAATTGAGTTGATAATGCCGCCAGGCGGCAAAGTAACTTTCTGCCGAAAAGCCATTTTTTTAGGGAGGCGGGAGCTGTAAGCGGCGGCTTCTTGTTCATTTTTTAGCTGCAAAATGTTCTTTCTTTGGCCTCCAGCCAAAGCTTCTGCTTTTTTTATTGGTGGCCGCAGCCAGAGTTATTTTTGAAAGGCAAAATGTTTTGGAGGCCGACGCCATTAGGCGGAAGCCATTGGTTGCCGCCCCAAAAAAAAATCGTGAAAACAGAATCATTTGGAGGCCGCTTCTAATGGCTTCTGTCTCCTAACTGGCTGCAGCCGCCAAATTGGAGTCGGGAATATCGATTCCGAAAGAGTTAGCCTCCCGCCGGCGGATTCAATGAAAAATAATTGCTCGTTTGCTTTAATGCAATTAAATATTAACTAGAAACAAATATTTAATACTTGACTTCAAAGTTTTATTTTATATTATTTATTGACTATTTAAAAAATTTTTTGAAAAAAAACTATAACTTTGTCAGAGCGGTTGTTTATCTACTATTTATCTACTAAACAAATGTTAAATATTTGACATCAAATTTCATTTTATATGATTGTGTGCAGTATTTAAAACAGTTCTTATTCTTTGAAAAAAAAAAAAAAAAAAAAGTTAAAAGTTGGAAATTTTACTTCTATGCCATTGGCGAATAAATCTTTTTGACTGAAAAAAAAAAAAAAAAAAATTGACTGATTTGGTAAAGGTTTTTTAGAATAAGTCGACATGCTAAAATTACGTTAAATACTAATGTTAAATACTTATTTTTAATAATTGAATATTGTAAAAAATTATTGAAAAAATAACTGCGAATGTTTATAAAAAGTTTGCGACTACGCTGTATTATGTTCTAATAGTTTTGCCAAATTACAACCAAAAAAAAAAATAAAATTAATAAACTTTAAATATAAATACTTTTATAAATATTATTTATATTTTACTCTATAATTTTAAAACGTTTAATAATATAGACTTTGTCTACTTTTACACGTTTTAAAGTTAAGCGATTAAAAAATTCAAACGTTTAAAAGTTCAAAATTTATACGATAGTCCTAGACCGCTCTGACAAAATATTAATTCTTTTTTCAAAATTTTTTTTAAATAGCCAATTAATCATACAAAACAAAACTTTGATGTCAAATATTTAACATTTGTTCTCAGTTAATAATTTAATTGCTCGTTAACTTAAAGGCAAACGTGCAAATTTTCATTACATCCGCCGCCGGGAGTCAAATATTTCTGCCTCCAATTTTTCGGCCGCAGCCAGCTGGAAGGCAAAAGCTATAGGAGGCGGCCTCCAAATGGTTTTGCCTCTATTGGCGTCGGCCTGAAAAACATTTTGCCTCCAAAAAAAATATCTGACTGTGGCCGTCCATAGAAAGGCGGATGCCATCGGAGGCAGAACATAAAAAAATTTTGCCTCTAAAAATTAATTGGGAGGCAGCCACCATCTGCTGCGGAAGAAAAGTATAAATACTTTTCATTTTTAAAATTTGCTAAAATTGCTTGTGGGTTTGTATTTGTTTTTTAAATCTTTTAAATATACTTTTATTGACAAAAAAATTTTGTTTTATACTAATATTTCGTAACTCTTTGTTAAGACTAAAAAGTAGAAAATAAAATATAGCAAAAACATTTGCTAAAAAATAATCTTTTTTGAACTAAAAAGTAGAAAATAAACTTTTTAATTTAAATTTAATAGTTTTGTAAACTAAAAATTGACAGGTATATTTCTAAATAAACATTACGCAGACCTGTCAATCTTTAGTGTACGGAACTATAAAATTTAAATTAAAAAGTTTATTTTCTACTTTTTAGTACAAAAAAGATTATACTTTTGAGCATATGTTTTTGGTATATTTTTATTTAATTTAAAGTCAAATACCCCATGGTTCACCAGCAAGAAAATTCACTAATTGGAACAACCAGCACTCTTGTCTGATGTAAATCCCATCCAAAACATAAAGGGCATCTTAGCAAGCATAGGTTATCCTAGTCATATTTTAAAAATCCGGAAATTTGTTGGATAAAATATCCAGAAAAAATCCAGAATTAGTTTTCCCTTATTTTTTAATAATCTCTGTAGCAAGACATTTTTATGCAGAAAAAAAATCATATTCAAATGTCAATGAATTGAAAAAAGCAATTGTACATGTTTGGAAGAGCATATCTTTTGTTGATCTCAACAAAAACGTGAAAAAGAAAAAAAAAGAAAAAAAGAATGCGTAGGAACATGAAGGGGAAGGGAGGAGGGGGGTCTTCAAAAACGTACATGTTCGTACATGGAAGAGGGGGTTCTAAATCAGTGGTTTTACAGCATACTTACTTTATAGAGGCTTAATGCGTTGTTAAATTGTCGGTGAGGTTATGTATTTGTATAGGTGAGGTTATATATTTGTATGTCGGTGAGGTTATATATTTCAGTAGTATAAAAAAACTTATGGCAAGAGTCTGACACAGAAGAGTCTTGAGAAAGTTAATCAGCATATGTTTTATCATGTTTTCAAGCTAGCCTCCTCAACTAAAGTGGCTCCCTCAACTGCATTTAAAACACATTCCAATTTAGTAAAACACTTTGTCATTCAGATCCTATAAAATGGGTATAGAAATAAAAAAAACTTATTTTCAATCAGTTCAATTGATTATCTTTTGTGACTTGATTTAAGTAATCAAAAAAAAAAGATTAATTAAGATTATTATTAGAGATGAAAAAGCACAAAAACAGCACAGCACCAAAAAAAAAAAAAAAATTTTTGTACCCTAGAAATTACTGGAAACAACACAAAATTATCCTTGAAAAATGTAATAAGATCAGACCCATGTAAGAGAGATAGGTATAAGTAAGAATGAAAAGATGAATAAACCTGATGTTATACAAGTATGAGATAAAAGATTTAGTGAGATCTTAGCATAGTTCAAACTACCTAAAAAAAATTAGAATCTTGGCATAGTTCATAGACACATATATATATATATATATATATATATATATATATATATATATATATATATATATATATATATATATATATATATATATATATATATATATATATATATATATATATATATATATATATATATATATATATATATAGAAATAAAATAAATGTCATTGTCTATAAATAAAACTCTTAAAATTTTATCACTGAAGATATTGTAGGGCCATTCCATACCAAATGGACCAAAATTTTAGAATTTCAATATGGATCTCCTCTGATTTTTATGAAACTTGGTGGGTTTGTTAACATCAATGAGAAAAGCAATTCCTGAAAATTTCAGCATAAAATCTTCTGTGGTTCAAGAGATATGGTCATTCAAATTTCTAATTTTTCCAAACTTAAAAATTTCAGTAGCAAAAACATGTTTTGTTCATACTATGAAGCTTTTTATTTTAAAAAAGAAATTTCAGAAAATCTTTTAGTTTTTTTTATTGTATACAAGTCTAGACTTTAGAGTTGTATACAATAAAACTTAGACTTTTTATTTTTAAAGAAATTAGAAATTTAGAATGATTATACTTCATGAATCGCAAAAGATTTTTTGCTGAAATATTCAGAAATTTCTTATTGATATTAACAAATCCACTAAGTTTCATCAAAATCTGAGGGGTCCATATTGGACCTTGGTCCAGTTGGCTTGGAGTGACTCTGTAGTCGAATCTAAGTTTTATACAATTTTTATCGCAAGGCGTTTTTTTGGCATGTTTCTCTTCAACTTCAAAAAGATAATTGACCAACTTATTAAAATTATATTTTAAAGATTTAGTTTAGAAAAAAAAAAAAATTATTTCAATATTTTTCATTTAACCATAGCTTTTTGTTTGTTTTCCCCCTCCCCACTAGTAACAAATCCTCACATTTTACTGACCCCCAAATTCCTAAAATTATGCAACAAATATGAACCCCCCTTCCCTAAAATTATTTTTTGTGGTTTTAAATTAAATAATAAAAAGATAAAATTTTAAATTTTTTATCTGCTTTTAGTTATTATTTTTTTTGTCATTCACCTCCTCAAGGCCGAATAGGCCACTACAGACGAGGAGGCTACTTAATAGTGGTTATAACCCTCTCTTAACTCTATAACTCCGATACACAAACCTTGACGAACAAGGCTGCTGCGCGGAGAAACAAGTTGAGCACGGCACCACCACGACACTATTTAATGTTACTTCAATGCATAAAAACCGAGCACGGTACTACCGCGGTACTATTTAATGTTAGTTTAATACATAAAAACTTTTGTTATTATTATTTAAAATAATTTTGACAGCCATTCTTTCATTCATTCTTTGTACATGCATGCAAATAATAAGCCAACAAAAAAACTATATTTATAGCAACAAATGTTTAAACTCTTTTAATTTTATGAAATAGATATATTAGTGTAGAGTTGTGGATGATTAAATTTGCAATTTAGTGGCAGAATTATTAAGTCTGACGGTTTAACTCCTCTATAAAAAACCTTTCTTCCAATTTTGATGTTTTATTCGAAAGTAGTGCAATTTGTTTTTACTATTATTGTCGTTTAAATATAACTATAATTATTTATTACTTATATTTTTCAAAGTTTCCTGGAATAGTAATCAATGCGTACATAAATTGACTGATATGGCTGTTGTTGCAGTACATGAGCGTAGCACATACATTGACTGACTTAAATAGGCATATTAAAAGGTAGAGGAGTCTACATATTTATACATTTTTGCATTTCTATAGTTCAATATAAAGCTGTATAAATTTACAGTAAACAGAAAAATATTCAGACTAGACTATTAATCAATAGAAAAGTTTTTCTACATTAAAAAAAAAAAAAAGGTTGCATCACAAAATAGAATACCACCTCTCCCTATAACCAAATTCTTATAAAAATCGCTAAATACCCCCTCTCCTTCCTTCAGGGATTGATGTAAATTGTAAGTAATCCATAACCAAATAACACGGACTGTTAGTTATCTAATGAATATATTTATTTTATAAATGAGCAAGATTTGAAACAATACAATAATTAAAACTATTTCTAAATTTTCAAGATGAATTGTGATTCTAATTTCTGCAAATTTATAATTTTTTTTGGTAAAATAAAATTGATGATTAGTAACATAATTTTTGTAGAATGTAAAAATGAAAAAATTAAATAATTAGCTTACCATTTGATCCCCAATAATATTTGCAAGAATAAAATCATAATGTAGCTGCTTTTGATTGATTGGTTTTCTAAAGGTAAGTGTGAAAATAAAGATATAAAGTAAAAAACAAAAAGTTAAAAAGACCAACTTATAATAATGAAACTTAATTATTATAATTAAGATAAAAAAAATTAAAACAATAAAACTAAGCTTAAACAATTATTAAAATTAAGCTTAAACGATTTTGATATCAAAATTAAAGTTTCAACATTTTGACAAGATAAAATTAAATAAAAAAAGTTATATAATTGCTGATCATTTGCACATTTCAAAAATGTTTGTAATACACATTGCAAACATTTTTATGTTTAAAAAAAGTTATGGTTAGCATTTTTTATTTCCTAGAAAAAATTTATTAAAAAGTTATACAACTCACTTTTTACAAGTGTTTTAAAAAAATTTTATTTAGATAAATTTGCTATATTATTATTTTTAAAAATTAACTTAAAGAAAATAATATTATTTCATTTTTTAAATAGTTTATAATTTTTTATTGCCACATGAAGTTTTTTCTTTGCAGAATTATAAAAAATATAGCGTATCAATTTTTTCAAAACGAGCTTGAAGAAAGATATTTTGTTTTACATATAATTCAAAGTTTTTTATTAATACAACAAAGTTGTTGGGGCTTTTAAGGCCAAATTTATTACTTTGACATTTTGAACCTAACACCATAAAATGAACATTTACTGAATTTTCAATGAATATTCATTCAAATGATATCAGACAATACTTTTACTCAGTAATTGGTCAGCTTTATGCGAATATTTCCACTATTTAACAAACTTACTAGAGTAACCTCAACTATATTTCCATACTATAATTCCACTATTTAACAAACTTACTAGAGTAACCTCAACTACAGCTTCCATATTTGACAATATTATAAGAACCAATATCTTTATTGAAAATCTTAAAAATTGTATAATAAAAAGTAACGTTTTCGACAACTTCCCTATTTTGTTCACCAATGCAAATTTAGCATCGTTTAAGGATCATTTATCTTTAATAAGTTGGAATCATATAAAAAGTTCATTTAAAGCTAATGAAATATACTATACATTCTTTCAAACTTTCTATGAAATATATAACGTAAAATTTTAAAAACGTGAATTTATTATAACCAATAAAAGAGTCACCATGAACTTATAATGTTGTACATTTATAAGACCTTGATAAATAGAATAAAAATGCAGAGTAGAACACTAAAGACAAAAAGTTCAAAATCTAGCATATATATGAGTTGGAAATCAGATTTTTCGTGTAATTTATTAACTTCTAAGATTTACAGTACTTTTATAAATCTTTGTATAACATAAAATGTGTGCAAAATAGCACAGCAAGGACACAGCCACTAAAGTTAAGGAGGCTACATTAATTGTGGTTACAACCCTCTTTAACTCCATAACTCTAAAACTCCAAACTCCAACTCTATAACTCCAAAATATGAACCTTGATGAACAAGGACACAGAAAAACAAGTAGAGAGCAGTACTACCAGGGACATGGTGAGGATTAAATTTGGCATTCAAAACATAACATGACTTTTGAATTTGTATACCATTTAGACAATTTATATCTTTAGTTTCCTATACTTAGAACTTTACATGTACTATCCAGTTAAACAATTGAACCCAACTTAACTTATAAGAACATGGTAAAGCTAATGGTTTATTAACAAATAATAGTAAGCTCTATTCTTTTATACATAGGTAAACAGGATTTTGAGAAGAAAATAAAGTATAAACTATTTTTTATTAAAGTTAAACTCCTTATAAAAATAAAAATAAAAAAATGTAACAAAAGAGTCAGAGAAAAAAATATTTTAAAATATTATACCTAATTTTAGCATTCTGCTCAGAATTACATTAAATCTGGCCTGGATTGTGGGAGCCACAAGTAAAAAAAAGGTTTTAACATAATAATCAAGTTCTTGCTATCAGTTTTTTTCAACAATTAATGACTTTATTGTCTGTATTTTTTTTCTTTTACAACCATTAAACCTAACTGGCATTAAAACTCAAGCGTCAATTATATCTATCAACATCATTTATTAGATAAATATTAGCATTAAGCATGTATTATACAGCTGCAGTTACTAAAAATGCTTAAGCAAAAGCATTCACTACAACATTTCTGCAGGTTTTGCTTTAGGTGGAATTGAAACATTCTTAATATTAAAATATTTATGCAACAAATCAAAGTGTCTTGTAACACAACAATATATCAACAACAGAAACAATAAAATTAAAGAAGAAAGTTTGACTAAAGATAAAACAATGGATAAAGTTTAACTAATGAAAGAAAAATAACTAACTTCTCAGACACTGCAACCATACCAAGTATTATTAGGCATTTACTTGACAATATTAAGTGTTATATCATATAAATCAACTTTGCATTTCAATGAAAAAAATGATTTATAATATTCAAAACTTTTTCGCTTAAGTGTAGACTTGCTTGTTTTAATAATGAATAATAGATTTGCCCATTAGCAGTGTTTCTTACCCGGGTATTACCTTACCCATTACCCGGGTAATTAGGTAATTTTTTCTTACCCATTACCAGGGTAATTTTTTTCAAATTTTGCGGGTAATGGGTAATTTGGAGCAATTATCAATTTATCAACTTTTCAAAAAATATTTATGCAAATAAAACTTTCCTGATCAATCTTCAAAAATGGGCATCATATTATTAATATTATAAACATCATTATATTTAGTACTCGGTGTAGTTAAGGCAATTTTAAAATGTTATCCTGTCTGTACAATATTTTACTGACCAATGCCTTATTCCAGTAAATGATGTGGTGTTTAAATTGTAATAGAAGTTAAATTAAAACAATTAATGACCTCTTTACAACTGTAAATCTAGAACTTATATAACTGAACACATGGTTCAAAGCTAACAAATTGTCATTGAACTCAAACAAAACTAAATATATCTTGTTTTACTCCGACCAAAAAAAAAATCTCTTCCATCAAATTTACCAATTATTAGTACAAACAAGAAAATTATTGAAAGAACTTAATTTCTTGGTGAAAGAACTTAATTTCTTGGTGCTTATTGACGAGAATTTATCATGGTACTCTCACATAAATGCCATTAATACGAATATATTTAAGAACATTGGCCTATTCTATAAAGCACCTTTTCTATTATTCAAAAATTTAAAACTCCTTTACTTTTTCTTTATACACAGCTATCTATCATACGCCAATATAGCATGGGGAAGTATGCATAAAACTAAATTAAGTTCTCTCTATAGACAAGGGAAACATGCATCTAGAATTATATTTTATAAAAAAAAGCTTACTTATGCAAACCCATTTACTAAAACAGATGAACTCTTTTAACATTTACCAAATCAATATATATCAAAATATACTGTTAATGTTCAAACATAAAATGGGAATAGTCCCAAGTTGATTTATAAATAACTTTTTTTAAAACTAATATAAATATATTTAGCATTAGAGCAACTGAAAACTATATACTACCCTTAAAAAAAAGAAAATTATCCCGATTCTCTATAAAATATCATGGTCCTTACCAGTATAACAAATTAATTTCAAAAAATACCTTGTTACCTCCTTCAAAAAATTTAAACTCCTCAAAAACTAATCTTAAAAAACTCATTTTAGATACTAACAACTATTAGAAATATTTTAATATCTTATGATTAATAAAAAATAAAAAATATGCTAAACAAAAATTCAAAAATTTTAAAATATAAGCAAGTATGTATATACAAGAATAGCTTATGTATACGTTAAGCTTCTTGACTAGCTGTATTGAAAAATATAACAAGTCATGAATAAAATAATTATGAGTATCTCACGAAATTAATAATATAAGTTCTTGATGACAAGACTTCACTTAGTTTTTTGCGAGTTCCCCTTGACTACCTAACTAAAAGTTTCTCTTATACTATTATTTTTTAAATTATAAATTGTAATATTATTTTACATTACTGTACAATAAAAAACAATCTTAATATTATCTTAACTATATAAGAAATATCTTTGAATGTACTTGTAGTTAAAGTAGTATATATTGTTAAAACTTGTAAAAAACTATGTAGTTGAAAAAAATACTTGAACAAAAAAAAGGAAAAAAAAAACGTTTTTGAAGGTGGAATTTCTGAATGAAAAAATATTTATAAGTATTTATTTTTCAGATCTTTTTTTAATGCAAAATAATTATTGGCGTAATTTTATATAAAATTATTTCTTTTGAAAAAACGCAGATCAAAAGCTATTTTGTTTTTTATTACTTAAACTCAAAAAAAAAACTAAAAATCAAGTCTAAAGCTTTTCTTTCAACATAGTACTTTGACAAAATCATGTGAATTCTAATTTAAAGAAATTGAATAACTTATAAATTGTCTTAACTACACCGAGTAAAAAATTAAAAAAAAAGAAGAAAAAAAACCAAGATCAACATATATACAAAAATCAAGCTATACACAAAAATCAAGCTATATACAAAAATCAAGCTATATATTAGAATTAAGCTATATACAAGAATCAAGCTCTAAATGCAGCATTTATAGTATGATTCAATCAAAAGACTTAACGATAAAATTGAAAAAGTCTTTTGATTGTTCCCAGAAAAGAATGATGACAGTCTTCATCCTCAAAATATCCAGAACGAAATAATTTTAATTTTTAGATTAACCTTATAGGAATAGCAGGGTAATACCCAAGTAAATTTAAAATTACCCATTACTCAGGTAAAGCTTTTTTGCCAAATAATGGAAACACTGCTCATCAGTTTTCTAATAAAATTGCCTTCATTTTTATTATTCACCTAATAAAAAAAACTTTTTACTTTTATTATTTTTCTCATTGATTTCAATGGCTGTACTTAAAAAAAAAATTGGTCAATTACAAAGTTAGCTATTAGGTATAGTTGGCAAAACACCTAACAAAACAAATTCTGACCTTATCTAGCAAAAAGCATAATGAAACAATTCACATCTTAATCTCCCAGTATATGTCTTATAAGACATAAGACATATACTGGGAGAAACAATCTTTTATAAAAAGAAAGCTTACCTTAAGTCTATTCTCAATTTTGAAAAAAAAAAATTCATCAAAAATGCCTATGCTAGCTAGAGTGGTTTGAAAATATTGTATTATACCAGCATCTTTTATTGCAGTAGCTTCTGCTTTTAAGGATACAAACTTTATTCAAAGAAAAGAAGCCCTATATCTAATCAACTATTTTTAAAAAAAAACCTAATTAAATAAAAACAACAAAATTGTTTAACTTGTTTTTTGACTTTCCAAAGGTAAGTGATCGGAAAGTGTTAGGAAATAAGGTCAAATTTAATTAATAGTGATATAATTTTAATGTCAAGTAAAAACCTAAAAAAAGTGATTAATTTTTAAAAAGTTTTCACTTTCTTGAAAACGGATATATATATTGAATTCAATTCATTTCCACTACCTGAAAAGTTGAAAAGTTTAACTTTTTTGCCTTTAAACAATAAAGTATAACTAAAGGAACATCTTCCAATATAAATATACTTCAATATAAATATATTTAATTTACAAACACTTTTCGAGTCAGAGGAAACTACTTTCTGAAACTAGTTAGAAAGCTAAATCAAACACTCCTAGAAAGCTAAATCAAACACCCAAAATTAAAAAAATATAAATCATAAATATAAAACATAATAAGTAATAAATAAATGTTAAATTTATCACATAATATTATTGAAATTGTGTACAATACTAAACAATGTATAACATAAAACTTTTAGATTAAAGAAGTTTACGAGTGCTTACCGGTCTTCTGGACAAGTTTGACTTTGAGATAACCAACTATTGATACACTATTAAAAAATGAAAAAGGTTAAGGTTAGTTATTAATTAATAGTTCTCAACGCAAAAAAAGATATAGTGTTAAATTTGACAGAGTGTAAAGGTAAAGTAGTGTAAATAATGCCTATATTTTGAAGAATAATGTTATTGAGTTTTCAGTATTACAGAATTTTACCTATAAAGCTGAAATGTGAAAGAGAATTGTAAATTATAAATTATTAGGTGATTAAATGTGGGTGAAGATTGAACAGAGATAATAAAGACTGTTTAAGCTCATGATATTAAAAAAAGGAATGCCGCAAAATGAACTCATAACCATAATATATATAAGAGACATATAATACAATTTGTAGCTTGTATTTATTAATCCTCTGTTGGACGCGCTTGATCAAATTGATACAAGTCAATTATTTTTTATCTTGTACGAGTTTTTGAGTAATGACTTAATATTCTGCTTTTTAGTAGCTTCATTTTTTTTCTTCTTTTATTGTTCTACATCATCAAACATATTTAAATCACTTTATATAAATTCTATGTTGTTATGTACATTTTGTAAGTTTGATTTTAATGAAAAAATTATATCTGAAAAATACATTTTTAAATTTGTAGACATAATTTGATATTATTTATAGCTCAATTCAATGGAGATGCATTTTTTAAATTAAAATATCAAATTGCACCTTATAGTGTTGTTGGTCACTAAAATCTTTATTACAAAAAGTTGGATATAAATCTAACCATTTTTTCTTATAATTAAAACATTTTTTATTTATATTTTTTAATAATATTTTAATTTGCTTATCTTTTTTTAATATATTAGTAATCCTTCCTATTTGTATCTAAAATGGATGATAGTGTGAGATTATTTAATTTTGAAAGTTCAAGATATAGAGGAATTTCAAAGAATCTATTAGATGAAGAAGATGAGGAGGATTTTGAAGATTAAAACGTTACAGATGCAGAAGACTCCACAGAGTTTCATTAAGACAATTCAAATACAGGAGAATTACTTGAAAATATTGACTTTAATGAAACTATCAATAGAAACAATTTTTATGTTGGAAAAAAGACACAAACTGTAAATGGAATAAGAATTCATTGTCTAGCCGCATGCATATTAAGAGCCATAACCTAATATAAATATTATATTTTGGGAATGCTCAACCTGCTGTGAGAAGAAAAGTTTTCTTAAAGAGATTATGTTATAAATTAGTGATGTCTCAACTTATTTTGAGAAGTGCAAATAAAAGAGGGTTACCAAAAGAACTCAGTGATAGTTTACATCGTTTTAGAACAATCCTAATTTTTGAAAAATCCCAAGATAACATTAGAAATGAAAATAAAAGAAAAAGATGCCAGACATGCACACAAAATAAAAGATTAAAAAGGTATAATTGTCAACAATGCCATCAACCAATTTGTTTGACATAAAAAGCTATTGTGGCAGTTTTGTGCCAGGTTTTGACCTTCAAAATGATATTTTGAAATAATGAACTTATTAAACTAATGATATGTTAGAACATGATGATTAACTTATTTAATTAATATTATATAAATGTTACACTTCTTTTCAAAGAATTTAAAAACATTTTTACTTTCTTGTTTTTGATTATTATATAATTAACTTTTTAAATTTGTATCAATTTGATCAATAGGCCTCTTTTATTTAAAGTAGCAATTGTGATGGCATTTTTAATTATTGTAAACATTTCATATTTTTTCAAAGATTCTTTAAACAGTTTATTCTTTAAACTGGTGAATTGTTATGCGCCTTAATTTTATACAATGCACATTCCCAAGTTATATAATGATTGCGCCCAACGAAGCGTTAATAATAATAATATTAATAAGTACTGAAACCTTTGGGTACACTTTTATCTAGTCATATTTAGATAAATTGTATTCAAGTTAAAAGAGTAGAGTCTAAACAAAAAAATTATATTTGATTACTACACTCTACATGTACATACAATCTTAACTCCATCTGACAACATTAAAAATTTAAATATGGACCAAAATACTAACATGTTATTGACAATATTGATATCGATCAAAATATTGAAATTTTATAGTACAATTCAGCAAACTTTGATATGATTCTGTAGCTAAAAAAGACAATTCTGGGTTGTTATATTTATAAAAAAAAACACACTCAAAAACAAGGTTTTTGTATAAACCAAAAGTGTAGGTTACAAAAAATTTATTACTATAAGCCAGTTGAAGAACCATTACATGTTTCTTCAACTGGCTTCAAAAATTCAAAAGTTATTTTTTTGAAGATTTTACATGCCAACATAATAATAGAGGGTAAAAATCAGGTCAACTATAAAATTCAACTATAAAACATCTTTAAAATTACTTGAACCCCTAAAATTCTTTGGATGGCCTTTTTGTTGTTATTGTTGCTGATTGCATCATTGAAGTAAATTTATTTCACATTTCTAAAACAATTAAAATCATTTTAGAACGTTAAAAAAATGTATCTTTTTAACTTTTAATTTTTTTTACTAAAATTAAATCAGGGATCGCAATTTGGGTAAATTAGGTCAATAATGCAAGCAATGTTTTACAATGATTTACATGTTTACAATGTTTCACAACGTTTTACAAAATAAATTTCATTAAATATATTCTCGCATGATTAAATAAGAATTTTGAGAATACTTAGCAAATAAATGCTATTAATTAAACTTTCATAAGGTTAACTTTCGTTACCAGCCGTTTTAACAAAAAATTTTACGCTACAACCACACATTTTTTTTTTTTTAATTTTTTTTTAGTTACTTAGCTAAATACCTATACATTTATAAGAGTTAAATTTTACAGTGTTAAAGCTGCTTTATTTTACTAAATTTAAAGAAGTTTTTTTTAGTCAGGATTGCTGAAGATTTTTTAACTTTGTCAAGTGATAACTTGTTATAATAACACAACATGGTTTTTTTTTCTTGATTATGTATAGAATTAAACCTTAAGAACAAACAAGTTATATGTGTCTAGAGTACTCTACCAGCAATTTGCGGTAAAAATTTGAAAAATCAAAAGCCGCTGTCAGCGGCCTGCAGTAGTGTTAAATAATAAAAAATATTTTTTTTAACACAATCTTAATAGGATGATAATCATTTAATAACAATAAATATAACACAAAAAATAATTTCTAGCAATAGACAAGCTAAAAATATCTGAAATATTTTATATTTTTAATGTGAGCTTTGCGCAAGTTAGAAAATAAAATAACTAAAGAAATTCTACAGTAATTTATGATAAAAAATTTTTTTCATATAAAATAAGTAACTAAAAATATTCTTTAGTCATCTATAATAATAATTTAAAAGAATTCTATAATTTGATTAAAAAAAGTCTGTAGATTGCGGAGTATATTTTAAAGACTTTCAGAGAATAGCTACTGTGGTAACGGCGAGCTTCGAGTAAAACTACAA
Source organism: Hydra vulgaris (assembly GCF_022113875.1). Lineage (NCBI taxonomy): Eukaryota > Metazoa > Cnidaria > Hydrozoa > Anthoathecata > Hydridae > Hydra > Hydra vulgaris. The sequence continues at coordinate 17,130,899 of NC_061166.1, forward strand.
AGTTTGTTTTTGTTAGTATACATATATTATTTTACTTAAAAAAATTCTGCCCAAACATTTTTTTTTAACATTCTCTTTAAAATAAACACAACTTGTCTCGGCACTTTGGGATCCCTTTAACTGGCAACATAAATAAATGTATTACCCAGCTTGCAAAAATCATACAAATTTAAGGACATTAAATTTTAGTTATTGATTGGTTATTAAAGAAAGGCATGTGCTGCTAAATGCACAAAATACAGTTTCTCCATGAAACTGTAGAATCACATAAAAAATTTCTGACTAGTTTTAAAAGAATTGCATTTTGGATTCCCTTTTGCACTAATTATACATTCAGTATAATGGTAATATGATATATTCTTAAAATTTTTGTTTTTTAGTTCAGCTATATTTTGTAATTTGTTTGAAAAGAAGATAAAGCAATGTTTTAAATATTAACAAAAAATTTTAAAAAAATTGATGAAAAATATTTTGAATTATTGTGAAGTTATAGACATTAAAATATTAAAAAAAAAAAAAAAGGTAGACTCCATCAACACAAAATGACATTTGATATGAACAGGGCCGAAGAGGTCTTCCATGGGAGGGGGAGGGGTATTTTTTATATTTTTGCCAACTAAAGACACCAAAAAAAAAAAACTTGCTCAATGTGCCAACTCAAATGCCTAAATGACAGCATTGAGGAGGGGGGGGGGGGAGTAGACACCCCTACACCCCGCATTCGAGACGGCCCTGAATAGACCTTGATCACAATATTTTATAAAAATAAAATTATACATTAGTTATAATAAATCAAAAGTTTAAAATAAATCATTACATAAACAGTCTTTTATCTAACATCTTAGACTAATGAAACATAGATTATGTACAACAAACTTCTTCCAGCAGCAGCCTTGTTAACCAAGGTTTGTGATTCGGAGTTATAGAGTTGAGAAAAGCTCGAGTCAACAATTTTTTAAGCCTAATTACAATAAAAGTTTTTATTCTTATCTATTCTTGACATTTTTTTTGAATTTTAAGGCACTTTACACTGATTTTTCTTATTAATTTAAAGTTATAGTTCTTTTTATTGATAACAAGCAAAAATTGTTAAATGGGGTGGGGGTGGAGTTTTTTAAGGTTTCCTAATAAGCTTGGGTTTTTCATAATAAACTCTCTAATAAATATCTCCTTCAATATATTAAGCAAATGATAATATGATTTTTGCATTTAAAAATATTAATGGCAGGGTTGCATGGTTTTAACCATATGGTTTAAACCATGGTTTAAACCAATTAAAAAAATATTGGTTTAAACCAAACTCATGTTTTTTTTAAAAAATTTGAACTTACAACAGGAAACTAAGACAGAGTTATGTTCACAAATATAACTAATCTTCAATATAGATATATTTTATTAAATCCATGATTTTTGTTTTTGTCTTTTTAAAAAATTTATCAATATACTTCATCCAGGATACACTCTATCTAATAGAACTCAAATTGGAGGTGAAATATTAGATAGAGTTTACAAAGAAGAAATTGAAAAATGTAATGAAAATTGAATGGGAAAATTGCAGGCATGTCTTTAGATGGCTGGAGTAATCTACATAATGAACAGGATAAAATTAACATTTTAGTAGAAACAATCAACACTTCTGGTCATTCACATACTGAAAAATATCTTACACAATTAGCAAGGGAAGCAATAGATTTTGTAAGACGTAAATTTGGATGCACAGTAAAAAGCTTTGTGACTGACAATGCAGCTAATATGAAATCAATGAGACAAGTATTGTCATCTGAAAAAGATATTATCATTACTTATGGGTGTGCTGCTCATATGCTGAATCTTTTAGCAAATGATCTTACTATTGAAAATGTGAGCAAGCATGTTACACAAATAATAAAATATATCAGAAATAATCATCAAGCTGGAGCAATTTATAAACTAAGTGGAGGAACAAAATTGCCACTTCCTACTGAAACTTGCTGGAATTCTGTATGTGATTCACTTGAAAAATGTCAACAGCATTATTTTTACAATGTTTAAAAAAAATAAAGACTTGGATCCCATGATTGGTAAAAAAGTAAGTGATATACAGATAAAGCGGAACACAGAAGATTTATTGAAAATATTGAAACCAATTGCAGTAGCTCTAGATAACTTGCAAAGAGATCAAACAAAAGTGACACTTGAAATTTTTAAAGATTTGATGAACAGTTAATCATTTTTATCAAACGGAAAAAAAAAAATGAATCTAGATACTTTCAGTGATGCTCATTTCATGGTAAACACACCAGATCCTAGATATTTTGGATATAATCTTTCTGATTAAATCTGATTAGAAAATAAAACTGCCATGAATTTCGCAGATAAAGAGTTCAAGAATTTGTTACTAATATTATTCAAATTAAAAGCCAAATCTACTATAACATAATGGATATTGAAGATTTATTAAATGCACCAGCTTCTAGTGCTGGAATTGAAAGAATTTTTTCAACTTTTGGTCTTGTTTATTATAAGTTAAGCTTTGCTGCTTTTTCTACCCCCAAACCAATTGGGGGTAGAAAAAGCAGCAAAGCTTGTATTTATATATAGAACATTAAACAATGATATACTGAATAATTTTGATAAAATATAACAATAATATTGATAAAGAATATAGTTTACTCAAATAAAATACGTTATGCTTTTTTTAATTTAAAAGGATAACTAAATGCCACACTTTTTAGTAAAAACTTAATTTAAACCAAAAAAACCATGGTTTTTTTGGTTTTTTTCAAAAAACCTATGGCTTTGTTTTTTTTTTCAAAAAAAATCGGTTTTTTTGCAACCCTGATTAATGGTGTAAATTTTATTTAGATAAAAGAATCATAATTGCACCTGCAAAATAAAATATAACTTTTGATATATATTATTGATCTGAATACCGGTGCGTCAAACCATATATTAAATTTTGCTGACGATACCAAAATATTCGCTAAGGTTAATACAAGAAGTGATAGTTTTCAACTCCAAGAAGATCTGCAAAAGCTTGTTAAGTGGTCTATTGGAATAACAAATGCATTTTAATTTTATGAAATGCAAAGTTATGCACATTGGAAACAAGAACATTGGTAATGAATACAGTATAAATAGGTTATTTTGGAGAAATAGAGACTGAAAAAGACCTTGGGGTTGTAAAATCAAATGATTTGAAAGCAATTAACCAGAGTACAAGGACTAATGGCAATGCAAACAAGATTCTAGGATTGATAAATTGCATAATCGCCTGTAAACATTCTCATATTATGATGTAACTATATAAATCATTAGTTCGTCCACACATAGAAACTAATTGAAACATGGGTTTCAATTAGTTTCTATGTCTTTATCTTTTGTTGCATGGGTTTTCTATTATTTTATAATGTTATGTATATTATGTACAATACATTTTCTTTTATAATCAATATAAAATTGTAAGTAAATTTAAATATTAAAAACAAAAACAAAAAGAAAAGTTTTATAAAGAGGTAAAAAAAGTTTTATAAAGAACCCCAAACTTGGACCACATTTAGTTTATAAACTGAATAGTAAATATTTGGCCAGAAATTACAATGAATACAATGTTTTTTCTATAAACAGGAACCATGTTAAAGTATAAAACAAAAAAAAATATATATTTGATTTAATAGACTGGATGATTAGGTGTGAAGTTAATCAATAAAAACAACTTCAACGACAACAATAAAAAAAATATGAGTAGCCCCTTCAACTGTGGCCCTTTCATCTTTAAATAAGAAAATGCAGTAAAAAATAAAAACTAAAAAAATTATAAGAAATAAATGAAATACTTCTTTACAAAAACTATGACCACAAGGAGCACGAAAAGGTTCTCGAAAAACATCTTGGCAAACAGAGCAGTATAAATGCACGCTGACTGATTCAGGATTTAGGAAATGTCTAAAAAAGTATATTTTAATACTAATCAATAAAATATATATACAAACTAACAAATATTATGGATAATATTTTTGTATTAATATACAAATGCCTGAATGCCCTATAGGTCTTTACACGTCATCAGTTTATAACTGTTTGTAAATGTCCCGCACAATTGTATATATATACAGTATTATTAAAGTGAAAATATATTGATTGATTGATTGATTGAACATTTTAATTAGCATAAAATAACTTTGTAAATTTATCAGAATAAATGAGAAATGGCCAGAAATGGCAATAAAGAAATATAGAAGTATAGAATATATGTTAATTAAAATTTTGTTAATTAAAAGAAATATAGAATATATGTTAATCAATATAAATGGAATGGTTAATAAAATGGATGAAATTAGGAAATATGTAAGTGAATTCAAGCTACACATATTTGCATTTGTTGAAATACATATTACTGAAAATATTTATAAAACAATAAAATGAAAAATTGAAGGCTATTTAATATGTTTGATAGAGAGTATGCACACAGGGGATGTTTGTTATAGTATAGACACGAAATTAAGAGTCGTAATGAAAGTAAAGAAATGATATCTGGATTCTTAATGCAAAATTACAAATTTTTAAACGAACATTCAATATTTCTGTATTATATGAATTATCTCAATTTTATTTTGGCACAAATGGGTAAATAATATTAGTGCTAAGTATAAGAATATTGTCTGCATGGGTTACTTCAATTTGAATATCTTAAATAAGTCAAATAGAGATTACACATTGTTAAAAAATAAAACTGATCATGAGTTTGTTAGCTGCAATCATAGAATGTAGAAAAGAAGACATCTAAATAAAAATTCAAATTTCAGTATTAAAGATTCAAACCATATCAAAGTTATTAAATGTTATAATGAGATAGATTATGAAGAACTAAAAGAATTGATTATGAATACTAATGAGAATAATAAAGAGCTTTAATCTAATATAAAAGATGTAAATAAAATGGCTGAACTTATACAAAATATTCAAATATGTATCTAAAAAAAAATCAAAACAAAAGAAGTGAAGAGTAGCAGTAACAGAAATCCAAAATGGTGGAAAGATTATAGATCGATAAAAGCATGTAATAAGTTAAAAAAAAGAATGCAATAAACTTATTTATATAAAACAAAAGTGGAATTGATCATAAGAAATATAATGATCAATTAAAAATTGTTAAACATTGAGAAACTATAAAAGTTATTTATTAAGATTTATTTAAGTCAAGGTTTTTTAAAGAAAAAATTGACAAGATTTAACATGGCGCTAAGCCTATGTGGAAAACCCTAAAAAATCTAACTGACTTATCTCAAAAAAATTAAAAGAATGTATTTGAAGATATTATATTTAAAGAAAATTGAAAAGACACTAAGTATTAAAAGTATTAAAGATATTGATAAGTATATTAAATCTGAGTTTAATTATAACGTCAAACAAAACATTCATACATATTTTAACATAAATGCTCTCAATGATTTCAAATCAATGAACAGAAATGATCTTGATAATATAGTTTAAAATATTAAGCTGTGAAATTATTAGAAGTAATTAATTTGTCCTTAAGACTGGTGTTGTACCAAATTCATAGAAAAAGTTCAAAATAATACCAATCACAAAAACAACCTCACCAAAACAAATGCAGGAGTTAAGACCTATTAATATGTTGCCTGTGTATGTAAAAATCATTGAAATATGGGTTCACAAACAAGTATTGTATTTTTTTGAATCAAATGATTTATTGTATAAAAATCAATTTGGTTTTAGGAAAGATCAACTGAAGATGGTTTACAAGTAATTCTCCTAATTCAGAGATTAGCATTAAACAATAAATTTGCAATCACAGTAATGCTGGAGTTAAAATGTGCTTTTGAAACTGTTAACAAAGATCTTCTAATAAAGAAATAAAGTAGCAACAAAGTTCTTTAATGGATTAAAAATATTTGTATAAGAAAACTTAGGTGGTAAAGAATGATAATGAAGAATCTCATAGTCAAATTGATCAATACTGTGTATTAATGTTAAATAGACATATTTTCCTATGTATATATCACTTCTATGTCACACTTGGAGTGTGACAGGGTTGCCACTGTTATTTAGGAACAAAATTCCCCGATTTTCTTTGATTTTTTAGCCAAAAATTTGCTTTTTTCTCCCTGATTTTGCCTGATTTTTTGCTATTTTTTGAATTTTGCTAAATATTTCCAGCATTCAAATGCCCAAACTTAACATTAAAACTTTCCTAATAACCCAAGAGCATTTTTACCTCTAAAAAAACAGATACTATAATCCCCCAATAAATAATAAACCAATCAATTTGCTTGAAAATTTAAATAAATAATCAAACACTTCAATCAACATATAAAATTTTTATTTGAACCAGGATATATTTAAAATGGATATGTTCAACAGGAATTGAAAACCTGTCAGACTTATCAAGGGTACAAGATAACGAAATTCAAAAAAATGTAATGAATGTAATAAATTTCTAATTGTATGTTTTACATACATCGTTTATTACTTTTTTCTTTTCTTCCCAATATTTCCTGATCTAAAAGCATTATCACGCTATTTTTTTTTGCTTTAAGTTTTTTATTTTATCCAAATAGTTTTTATACCGTAATGAGGCACTACAAACAACAATTATCATTTCATTGTTTATTTTTATTTTGTGAGTCTTAAATTTGTTTGACACCATAAAATTCTTGATAGTGTGACAAGATATAAGTGACATTCCTTTCATTTTTTCACTGAGCATATTACTGGTAATACTGAAACCTCTCTCAATTGATACTTGCCCATGACATAATGTAAAAACAAATATCAAAACTTTTGACAAAACCTTATAATCTACACTAACTTTAATGGTTTCAAAATAAAAATTTGTTTAAACAATTTACAGTGTGGAAATATTTAAATACAAGTAAAAGAGTAGATGAACATGATGAATTTCCTCGAACAACTTTAAAAATTGTATGAAAGCTTGATCACATTCATTTGAATTAATATGTGAGCAAAAAAGAACTACATGTAGTACAGATTTCATCTGATAAAGAATATCAGCTTTTTGATTTGACACTGGACTGATGCAAGCAGTTACTTCCAGAAAAGAAAATCAATTCCAACTTCTTTCTAATAATTTTTCCAGAATTCCAATGATAATGAGACGGCAATCTTTTATGAATCAAAGATGACATCTTGAGATAATGCATCCTTTTTCCTCAATTCGATAATGTCATGTTCTGCAGCAAATCCAGTTATCATTAATTTTAATAGCAGAAAGTTTTTCTTTTTAGTAAAATCATATTATTGAAGTTTCCTGCCATGAACGATGCTAAGGAAATCTTGTTTTATAATTAAAACCATTAAACTTTTAACAGTTGAGAACAAATCTTCAAAAAGAAAGGGAATCATTTGGGCATTGGTTTGATATCTCAGTAAGATTTTTATCTTTTGTTCCCCCGAACCAGAGTTGTAAGTCCTTGACCTGAAAATTTTGGCCTTGGCCTTGATTGTTTTGGCCTTGGCCTTAAAAAAATAATAAAATTTATTGTTTTGGCCTTAACCTTAAACTCTTGGCCTTGTCCTTGTAATTTTTGGCCTTGATCTTGGATTTGGTCTTGACACTTTCATTTTGGTTGCTTACTTTAGAAAGAATCTTCCAATACTTGGTTATTTTTTTTAACATTCTACCAAATTAAACAAAGTCTATCTGCAACTTTTTGGTCTACAACTCAGTGTGTTGAGCAAAATGCACAAGGGAAACTCTCACATTTAGTAACAGCTACTAGCTCTTCTAGCAGAAGAATCATAAAAAAGGTTGTATGATGCTTTCATTAACTTCTTTATATTCCATTCAGCAGATTAAAAACCCGAATTGAAACCATGTATTAGATGAAGGTTACAGCTTCCAACGTTAAGAAGTTTAGGTAGCTCTTGTTGATCATGCTGCAATTCAACAAGATTAAGAAGGGAACAGTTCACATTTGTACCTTCCATAATTAGTTGAGTCATACTTTTAAGTAAATTCTTTGTTGTGGGGTGACCTAAAAATTTAGAGTCAAAATATCTGTATTCAACACGATTTAGTGACACATTAATCTATATCAAAAGTGGTAACTTTGATGATACAATTGTGAAACTAAATGAAGATCGCAAACCTAGTACATTATGGTTAAATAAAAATAAACTAAAACTGAACACAAAAAAATCAATGGTTAAGTTAATAACAAGTTTGGTGATTAAAAAAATATATATATATTATTGAATAAATCACATAAATCAGTTATCTTGGATAATGAGAAAATAATGAGAAAATTAAATTCTTTGAATGTGTCAAGTATTTAGTTCAGTAAATTTTAAATTTGATGAAAATTTAAAATTTACTGAACATATAGTTTATTACTAAAAAAATATCTAAAAATTTGAGTAACCTATTAAGAATAAGTATAAATATAACCCAGTGGACTAAAAAAGTATTTTATAATACAATAGTGGCTCCTCATTATGAATATTGTGCCTCAATCTTTTTAAATGCTAATGTTAAAATACTTCAGAAGATGCTGAATAAAACTATGAGACTTATTTTAAAATGTGATTGGTATTCATATAGTAAAGAAGTGTTGGAGGAAATTGGATGGTTATAAGTTGAGCAGAAAAACATATTTAAAGTTTTGAATTTCATTAATGAGGTAGTAACTACCTATATAATCTAAATAATAAAATGTATGTGAATATGTTCAGAAAGAACAGTGACTTACATAAATACAAATAATTTTCATATGGAAGTGCAAAACAATATAAGTGAACAGAAATAAATATTCTGTAATGGATTCAAGGTATACAATTCAATATCTGAAGAAACGAAAAATATAAAAAATAAAAATTTAGAATAAAGTGTGATAAGCGTAGACTTATCAAAGCTATAGTGTCACGATTAGTAAATAAATACGTGAAATCTTCAAATAATAATAGAAGATAAACATTAGCATTAAATTGCTATCTTAAACAAGACAAGAACAACAACAACATATAATCTATATAATTAAAATGTTATAAAAAAATTAATAAGTAATAAAATATAATTATTTCAGTTAACATTTAATTTAGTTTATATCATGCTAGGTTTGACTTTTGTTATACTATATTTATTGTATTTAACATACCTTGCTTCCTCCATTCTTAAAACAGATTTTTCCTGTTTAGTGTATTTTAAGTTAGCATATGACTGTAACAAGTTTTACTTTTGTTACATATATAAACTGTATATCTCATTCAATAAGTACTCAATACCTATTTATTCTTTTATAGAGCATAATTCTAGTTTGTGAAAGTTTACAAACAAAAATTCTGACAAATAATAAGAATCATACTTTGATAATTTTAATGTAACTAAAATCCCGCTTTCCCGGCTCGAATATCAATTACGCACTGTAACAAATTGGCGGTTCTAAAATGCGTTTGAAGAAAAAACGGGGTGGAGCGGGGTGGAGAAAGAGAGAAAAAACCCCTCTTTATATATTTCATTTGTTGTGTTTAATAATATATTAAAATAGACATCCTTTACATGCGAAGAGACGAACAATTACCGTTACCACCGTATGCTACAGAGAGGTAAAAAAGTAGCAAAATTTCCTAAACTTAAACAATAAGTCTAAATATCTTTTTATATAGTTTTGAAAACTTACTTTTCATACTCTCGAAGGTCAACAACTATGATTTCTTTTTAAAACTATTGATATTTGAGGATCCTTTTATATCTAATAATAAAAGCAAAATCTTAAGAAACAATATCTTTGTTTGTATATATAAAATCATAAGTAAAAACTACTTCGTCTTTTAAAGTGAACTTTAAAAGATTTTCACATGACCCCACAGTGTTTCTAAGTTTATTTTGCCTTTTACACTAAAAGCAATATTAAAAAATTTAGATGCACAAAATTGCTCAAGTTTGTTTAATTCGGATTCAAAGTTTCAAAAGACGGATCAATAAATAATAAGTATTTAAAATTAAATGCATGTTACGGTAATAATATAGTAATAGTGGTAATACAGGATGCTTGATATACTAGTTATTTTTATAGCTATGGTTTTGGTACCTTAATTATTTTTTATTTTCTGAATATTTACTAACTACTTTTTATATATTGTATAGAAATATATAAAGGTTAAGACTGAAACAACTTAAAAATAAACAATTAGTCTTTCTAAGATCCTGTATATAACCATAAAAAACAGATTTTTAAAAAAGAATTGTCAAAAATAGAAAAACTCAAAAAGAACTTTCAAAATAAAAAGGTGAATTATAATATATCAAATTTAAAGTGTTTACGCCTTTACGTGCCTAATTTTACAAACTAAATAGTGGATATTATTTTAGCAAAAGAAAATAACCTGGACAATTAGAAATAAGGAAGAATGTAAAAAAAGTATTTTTTCAGGTTATGGGAGACCTGTCACGTCTTGGCAATAATTAGGAGATTTATTCTCCTAATTAAGAGAGGAAGAGTTGGGAAATTAAGGCAAAGTAAGGAAATTGGGGCTGATTGCATCAATGTAAATATTGTAATTGACTCTTTTGACGTTTTGAAAAAGATATTCTTTAAAATTTGTAAATCATCTCATCAATCAATCATTGCTCATAGATCCTCTTCAGATTATCTAAAAAAAGCAAAAATTTCTCTTTTTTAAAATCAATATAAATTATCATCTTATTTTAGTTCTTCCAGTTTTCTTTAAAATATTAGAAAGAACATTATATAACAGAGTCTAGAAATATTTTGTTGATACTAAACTTTCCGCACCCTTATATTTGTAAATCGTTGAAAAAATAAGGAATAGTCTGCCGGAAAAAAAAAACAAGAGCACCGGAACACACTGAGCAACAAATATTAACCGTGAAATCTCAATGGCGCTGAATGACCCGAAATTACTCTGGAAAATGTTTTGTTTTGGATTAAGAAAGTTACTTCCCCCTCTCTGTAAAATGTAAGTTCCAGGAAATGATCGATATTATGCAGATAAAAGTTCTACAACACCTACAAAAGTAAAATACAAACATAAACACAAGTTTAAGCAGAAAGTGATGCTATACATTGCAATATCTGTAAGGGAAATTTCCAAGCCATTGTTTAAGCCAAATGGTTTAGCTATTAATCAAGAAGTATACCAAAATCAATGCTTGAAGAAAATATTGATTCCATTTCTTCAAAAATATCATTCATATGACTATTACTTGATTTGGCCGGATAAAGCATCATCGCATTATGACAAAAATATACAAGTCTTCTTGGAAAGCCAAAACATCCCATATGTACTAAAAAACCGCAATCTGACAAACTTGCCTCAGTGTCGCCCAATTGAAGATTTCTTTGGATATTTGAGTTCGTTAGTATACAAAAACAACTGGTGAGCTAAGAATTGCAAACAATTGATTACCCGAATCAAAAGATGCATTCATCAAATCGATATAAATGCTCCTGTTCCAATATCATGACAAATCTACGTCGAACTGATAATGATGGACAATATTCGAATTTTATTTATTTTTATTAAAGCCCAATATGAAAATTCTCGTTTTTTATTTATCACAAAAAGGTTAATGTTATACAACATTATTTATTTAATCAATGCTTGATTAAAGCAGAAAAAACTGTCCATAAAATTGACTGTAAGATTGAGTTGACTATGTTAGGTGGAAAGGTAACAAATGCTTTAACAGATAATAACTTTACTCAATCCTGTAATACTTGCGGCGCAAGTATTACAGGATTGAGTAAAGTTATTATCTGTTAGAGCTAAATCTTCCCAAATGAATGGTGTTATAAAGATAATAATGATGTTAACGAGTTCAAATTTTAAAATCCTTATAACTTTTCATTGGAGTTTACTCAGAAGAAGCTCAAGAGGCTTTAAACAAAGAAATTTGAAAAGTTTGACTTTATCTTAAACTTTAAGGTTAAATGTTATAAAGAATTAAATGAATTATCTGCTTATAGGAAAAAATCCACTGATTTTATGTATCTCTTTTATCAAAAACAAACGTTTCAATAAAAAATAACTAACAGACAATGTCCTATCACAATTCAAAGGTTTAAAATTAGCAAATATAACTAAAAATTTTATTAATATATTTTGAGAAAATTAAAAATAAAAAAACATTATTTTTTTTATTATTTTATATTCGTATTTCATTTCCAAATATATAATCTTTTTAGTATAATACGCAAATAAAAAAAAAAAAAATTACAAATAATAACGTAAAAAAGTCAAAGGTTTTATTGTAATATACGCGTTCGAATATTTTTAGAAAAAACAAAAAGCACTGATAGGCTTGTAGTTAAAAACGTTAGAGCAATTATCGTTTTGTAAATTGATCTTAGAAAAGTTTTAATATGCAGATCAACGAAATAAGTATATTACAGGAAAAATCATCAAATTTGAGTGATTTGTTCTTTTTTATAGAGAAGACAGCCAATCGAAATTCTTTTATTTTTTTAAAACAATGTTGTGCTATCTTACGGTTTTAGGTAGATTTAAAAAAAAATTAGAGGTTGCTGTAATTTTTATAGCAAGATTCAATCCAACATTTTTTTAAATATAAATTAAAATGCTTAAATATGCCCGGAAACTTGCGGATAGGCTGAAAAAAGTAAAATTTTGTAAAAATAATTATTTTATTAACGTTTTTTAACTTATTTAGAAAATGACAATTTATGATGAGTGCAAAAAATTATATTCGAAGAAACTAAATCTTTTAACATTTTCCCCACAAAACTGCCTATTTATTGATACTATAAAGAAATATTTTGTGAAAAATTATTAAAAAACTATACTTATAAGTGATTGAGATCATGTAAATGTATCTCACCTCCAGTAAAAACGTTGATCCTGAGATCATTTTAAAAACTTTATGGAGTCCGTACGTCTGCTGTTACACAAAACATGGAGAGATGAGTTTGCTATATATATATATATATATATATATATATATATATATATATATATATATATATATATATATATATATATATATATATATATATATATATATATATATATATATATATATATATATATATATATATATATATATATATATATATATATATATATATATATATATATATATATATATATATATATATATATATATATATATATATATATATATATATATATATATATATATATATATCTTTCTCTCTCTCTCTCTCTCTCTCTCTCTCTCTATATATATATATATATATATATATATATATATATATATATATATATATATATATATATATATATATATATATATATATATATATATATATATATATAATATATATATATATATATATATATATATATATATATATATATATATATATATATAACAAATAGAAACAAGGTATCTGAAAGAAGATCGCAAGGATCTTGTCGTCAGAACCTTGAAAAGCATTTAACAAAGATAAAAAAAAATAAACTTTTATAAGATTGCAAGGCAAACAATCTGTGTCTGAAGAAAGATCAAGAGGATCCTCTCATCAGATTTTTATACAAGATTAAAAAGTAGAAAGTATAAGAACAATAAATAAAATAAGTAGGAACAAGCTTCTATAAACAAAAAAAATAGACCAAAATATATTTTTATCTTTTATTACTACTAATAACTCAATATATTATCTTATGAAAGAATGAGGTTTTTCAGTTTTTTTAAAAAAAGACAAAAAGTGATAGGTACTTCAAAATTAAAATTCGCCAAAACAATTTTACTGCAAAGGTGTGGATTCAATCTGAGTTTCTGTTTAACAGGCCGGCAAAAGTTGGTAATTGATGGTCTCTTGTTTAACCAGAAAGTTTGGTTGTCAAAATTTAGTTTTAAAGGTGCCATAGCAGTTTGAAACAAATTAGGTTTTTTAACAAAATTTGGAAAAAAAGCGAAAAAACGTGTTAAAATTTATTATTTTTAAAATCAAACAAAACAGATTAAGGGTCTTCCAAAAAGTTCTTAGGCAAGTATGGAGAGAAAGAGTTACCCAAACGTATTAATGCGTACAAGATAATGGTGATGGTGGTGTTGGTGTGTGTGTTGGAAGGGAACGGGATGTGGAGGAGAAGGGGAGGTAATTAAAGGCAGTGAGTACGTGCGTGGTTTTACTATCTCTTTTGCTATCTCTCCTAAAACTTGATTTCTTTGTTTCTTTGTTTAACAAAATCATTGAACTTAACGTGTTTTAAAAATCAATAAAAGGGTCAAGTCTTTCCCACTGTGAATTTGAGAAAATTTTAACTTTGAAACTTAATAACTCCTAAACAATAACACCTTTAAATTTTGGCAGAAAAAACTTTACTCAATTATAAATTAATTTTTATAAATCATGTTTAAATTAAACTATTTTTTAAATGATTATAAAAAGATACAAACCCACAAACGTAATATTAGTCGAAGCAAATTTCTATATAAAATAAATTTTAATGTGTTCCTTAGACGACAAAAAAAGTTGAGGAAGAGGTCATGTTAAGTGAACTCCAATCACTACTTTGTCAGCGTACTTTACTTAGGCTAAGCCTAACTAACAGTATGTATTGCACTCTCCAACATCGTGTGCAATCCTGTCCCCTTACTCTATGCTATCTTTCAAACTCGACTACTTCTATCTTTCACTCTAACATATCTTCGTTCTTCCTAAACTCGTCTTACTCTCAGTTGGTAGAGCGGGTATGACGCTCCCTCGGGAGCTCAACCAGTCTTTGCGGCTAATTGCCATATAGAGGTCACTTTACCAGAAGGTAAAGTGACCTCTATATGGCAATTTGCCGGAGAAGGTAAAACCACAATACCAGGTCATGTTAAGTAAAAGAAAAGATTATAAAAAGTGTATATTTTAATTTTATTTGTTTAAATTAATTAAAAAGGCATAATTTTTGTTATATTACTATATAAAAGAAATATTTTTCATTCCACAAAAAAAAATTGTCTATCAATAGTTTTATCAATATCAGAGTTGATTCTTTTTAAATTCTTTCATTTCGTATTTAAACATTTAAATAATAACCGTTGAAAAAGAAACATTTATTTTTACTTTCTTCCTTTTAAATTGTTTCCTTTTAGATTTTTCATTTTTTTCTTTTTCGTTTAATTCTATTTTTTAAGAAGCCATTTTTTTACCTTAAGTTTTTAAAAACATTTTTCTTCTTTTCCTTTTCCTTTAGCTAACCAATAAACCAATTATTATTTTTTTTCTCCAAGATATGTTTAAAGCCATAGTTTTGCTTTAACTTATGTGGCTGTGGCCGCCAGCTTCCGCCTGTTACTGTACTTATTAAAAAATTTTTTTCCCACTTGAAATTCAATCATATCTTAATAATATTAAATATAAGACATTACAACAATATAATTTTATGACGTGTCACGTAACCGTAACATAACGTGTTACAGTACCGTAAAACTGGTAGATAAAAATATTAAAAGAAAAAACCACTAAAGCGTCAACAAAGTATATTTCTAAAAACGTCTTCTTATCAAAATTATATTTATATATTCTGCCAGTTAATTAAATCATCAGATTCTGTCAGTTAATTAAATCATCAATGGAACACTCTAATAAAAGAAAATTTCGCGGAGGTGCAGAACAACAAAGAGAGCGTTACAAAATAGCATTGATTAATAAAGCAAAAGAATGTCCAAAAATTGATGAGATGTTTAAAACATAAAGTTCACCTATTAAATATGTTAAGGTAAATAATTGTTTTAGACATCTTGGTTGTTATAACTTATAATTTAGGATTTTCTAACATAATTTTATTTTTTGGTTAATGACAGCAAAATACCTATTTGATACTAAAAAGGTTTACGACCTATTTAGTATCAAATACGACCTATTCAAATAAGTTCAAATCTGCTTCAAAATTTGAACTAGATTTTGAAGTAGTAATAGAAATGTGACAAAAGAATATCTTTGTTGATCAAAATTGGCACTTAAAGACAGTGATCCTGTCATTGAAAATGAAAAATTTAATACAGTGAAATCCTGATATCTCGAACCCCGGATAACTCGAACTTCCAGTAATTTAAATTACTTTTGAGTTTCCGCTTGAGCTAATATTTTTCCGATAACTCGAACTTTAAAGCAAAAATATGAAAAAAACAAACTGCAATAAAGTCCTTGCATTGTTGCAATGTTAACTATATTAATAGTTTGACTAAGTTAATTGTCTAAGTTATACTTACGTGCGTTGCAATAATCAATATCATTATTATAATAAAATTTGTTGTGCTTACATTTTATTATGGCTTCTGTCGCTGTAAAGAGAAAAATGAATACAAAATCAATTAAAGAAAAGTACGCTGCTTTAAGGGAAATTGGAGAAGGATTGTCAAAGTCTCAGGTTGCTATAAAATATGGCATTCCAAAAAATACGCTGTCAACATGGATCAAAAATAAAGAAAATTTTTTGAATGTATGAAGACGCAAGAAAACAAGTCTAAACGTATGAGAATTAAAGAATAAACATTTTCAAATTTAGATAATCTTGTTTTTAATCTTGAGATAATCTTGTTTTTAATCTTGAGAAAATCTTGTTTTTAATCTTGAGATAATCTTGTTTTTAAATGGCTTTTAAATGTAAGGAGCAGCAACAATTCTTAAAACAAAAGTCTGAGAACTTGCTAAAAAAAATAATATAAATAGATTTCAAGCGTCTGATGGTTGGCTTGATCGTTGGAAAAACAGGTTTATTTTCTACAGGTATAATGTTTCTTTGAAGACGGTATGTGGAGAGGGTAACTCTTGTACAGCTGAAATGACCACGCCATGAAAGGAAGCATTTCTCCTCGCAACTTTATCCAGGTAAAAACTTATTGAAATTTGTAATGCAGGTGAATTTGTATTGTTTTTTCATATACAACCTAATAAATCACTTAATCTTCAATCTGAGATATGTATAGGGGAAAAGCACAGTAAAATTCGTCATACAGGAATGTTTGCAGCAAATGCAGCGGGTGATAAAATTTCTATGATTGTAATAGGAAAATCAAAATCACCTTGCTGCTTCAAAGGAATTAAGCACTTAACTTGCAGATACAGAAATAAAAATAAATGCTGGATGGATAGCGTACTGTTTGAAGAGTGTATACGAGAAATAGATACAAAGTTTACAAAAGAAAAGAAAAAAGTAGTGTTCATAATTGATAGTTGCCCAGCACACCCTGAAGCTTGATAATCTAAAATCTATTGAGCTCATTTTTTTACCACCGAATACCACATCTTAACTTCAACCAATGGATCAGTGAGTTATACGCTCTTTGAAAGTTTATTACAGATCTTTGGCATTGCAAAGGCTGGTCGCAGCTAATGATAAAAAAAAAGATCTTGAAAACCTCCACCGTCATTAATTGTTTTACAAAAGCAGGAATTTCTGAAGATCAGCAGAAATCTGCATATTCGGATAAAGACAACGACCTCATTAAAGAGGTTCAAAATCAGAGAGAAAAACTTGATAATTTTTACTCTCCAGGTACAACAGCTGAAGATATTGTTTTTGCAGATGAAAGCTTAATTAGCACAGAATCTTTACTTACAGATGAACAGTTGGAAAAAGAAGTTAAAAATGCAGCCAATGAACATGATGATAATGATGAGGAAGATAATGATGATAATGCAAATAATCTAGTTTGCTCAAAAGTTAGTGATATTCGGGAGGCACTGCAAGTGTTGTATGACTATATGCCCTTCAGTCTTGTGATGTGTTTCAGTGGGTGAAGATTTGCAACAAAAGCTCAATGCTGTCTCTATTATATTCGATAGGGACATATCTTCAAAACTAAAACAGAGTGACATTAAAACATTTTTTAAATTATTATTATTTTTTTTACTTTTGAGGTCAAAACATTTAATATCTGGAATTGTTTTTACTTATCGGCCAAAGTTCGTGTTATAGAATGTCCCGATAACTCGAACATTCGCTAACTCGAACTATTTTCTAGGTCCCTTGGAGGTTCGAGATATCGGGATTTCACTGTACTTCTCTACCAGATATTCTGATGACTACAGCATTGGGTGTAACAACTGACTCCGTGAGTATATAAAAGATATTTGGTAAAAATGCTTGATTTGGTGGATCCAGGGTTATGGTATAAATATAATACAAATTTCTTTTCAAAAATTGTTATTTTTATTAGGTTACAATGGAATGAATAAAAACAATAACTCCATTTGGCTCAAACGCAATCACTTACAATGATCATATGTTCAAAAAACCTACATCAAATGAAATCATAAGATTTTTTGAATTTCATTTATATATTTATACATATTCATCTATTCAAGATTTGAATAAATCTGAAACACAACTATTCAATCATAAACGAACTTTTTATCGGCCAGATGTTAGTTTACGTTATTGGCTTACATACTGCAAAAATACACAATATTTTTATTGCTCAGTATGTTTGGCTTTTGCTAAAAGTACTGATAAAAGTAAGTTTATTACCGGAATGATTGATTTCAAACATCTATATTGTCAAATTAATGAGCACAAAAATAATAAAAACCACTGTTATTGTGCTGATACATACATAATACAAAAAAAAAGAAACGAGTATTAATGTTTTACTGTGTAAAAATCATTTATTTAAAAGAGTACAAGAAGTTGAACATCGTACAATGATCTTTAAACGAATTACAGATGTTATCAAGTTAATCGGGAAACGTGGCTTAAGCTCTTAAGCTCGAGGTGAATATGAATCAGCTAAGGATCTAGCCAATGTCAATGTTAGTCATGGAAATTTTCTAGATATATTATTACTGTTGGCTAAATACGATGCACCGCTGGATGAACATATCAAGTCAATAATAAAAAAAAGCAAACAACAACCAATCTCGTGGAAGAAGTCAATATATAACTCTCTTCTCAAAAACAACAGCTAATTATGTCATAAAGTCATTTTCTATACTTATTAAAAAACAAATCAGTGAAAATATCATAAAACCTGGTATGTATTCAATTCAAATTGATACTACCCAAGATGTTTCAGTCACTGACATTTGTTCAGTGATAGTAAGATATGTTTCTTTAGAATATAAAACTGGGGTAGAGTCTGCTATACATGAAAGAGTATTGTAGTTTTTAAATCCAAAAAAAACTTCTGGTCAAGCATTATGTGATTTGGTGTCAAACAATTTATCTGAAAATATGATAGATGTAAAAAATTGTGTTGGTTCTTCCACAGATGGGTTATCAAATATGGTTGGACAATATAAGGGTTTTTCTAAATGGTTAGAAAAAGAGTGTCCAAGTCAACTTCATGTGTGGTGTTACGCACATTGTCTTAATTTGGTTATCATGGAAGCTACAGCAGTTTCAACTCCAGCTGTATCTTTGTTTGGTCTGTTAAATAGTTGTGCTGTATTTTTCAGAGATTCACACAAACGAATGGACTTATGGCGTGATATAACAACAGATTGTCGAGTGTTAAACCTAATTGAACAAACAAGATGGTGGGCTAAAGATCATGTATTAAAAAAGATGTTTGGTTTGTTTAAAGAAGTGAAGCTAGAAATTTTGAAGATGTTTTAATAGCTGCTAAAAGTTTTGTTTCTTGGGCTAGTGACTTGACTGAAATTGAAAATGATATTGATGTTGTTATTCAAGATGCTTTTCCGAATGCACTTGTACGTGTAAGGAAAACAATGGATGGCGAAAATAGTAACAATAATGCAAATTATGCAGCTATTGATTTATACAAATTTAATGTTCATATCACAGCTATGGATACAGTTGCTTCTCAACTTGAGCAACGTTTTGCTAAACATTCAGAAAAATGCTCAGATTTTTCTTGATTATATCCTCGTCAATTTTCAAAAAAATTACCAAAAAATGCTTTTTTTAAAATTAGTAAAATTATTTTACTTGGTTTGAAAATTCTACGGTTTTAAGAGATGAATTTGAAGATTTTATTAAAAAATGGGATAAACTTAAATTAAATTTACCTGAACTTTATGCAAGTTATAACCTAAATGAAGACACTGAGCTACTAAAGTTACATTTGGAAGAAAATAAAATTGAACAAAAAAACTGCAAAACAAATACTCGCTGTTTTAATTGTTTTCTTTGCTGTTTCAATGTTTTATTTCAGTACAGATTATTTGTTGAGTCGTACAGCCATTTATATTTGGTCTATAAATATATTTTGACTTTGTCTTGCACTCAAGTAGGCTGTGAAAAAAGGTTTTCTACCTTGAATTATATAAAAAATTGTCTACGGAATCGTTTATCACTTGACAATTTGGATGCTTGGATTTTAATGAATTTATATAAAGAAATTTTAGAAAAATTTACACACGACTACATAACTGATGAAGTTATAAAACATAGTTCTTTACTAAAAAAAGTTTTAATAATTAAGATTATTATACCTCATTAGTTATTAAACATAATGGTTTCTTCATTTGTATTATTTTATTAATGTTTTACAGAGTTTCAACACTTCATTAAAAACCATAAATAATCAAAACCCCCTTTCCACTCTTCATTAAAAACCATAAATAATTAAAACCCCCTTTCCACTCTTCATTAAAAACCATAAATAATCAAAACCCCCTTTCCACTCTTCATTAAAAAAATAATTAAAACCCCCTTTAAACTCATTAAATAACTTCAAGAAAATTGAGAATGATTCTCTTCTTGAGTAATGAGTTTCTCCTAAATTTTTTTATGTCTTGCTTTTTTTAATTAAACCTCCTTGAAATTTAGGCAAGTTTAACAAAGCCTAAAAACTTATGAAAAGTCGTTTATTAGAACTAGATCCCTTTTTAGAAAAAACCTTGGGCTTTTTCATTTGAGTGCGAGATTGTCTGCCAATAAAATATGATTTGAAAGTAACTTAACAGAAGTTGAGACCTGATAAATGTTTTTCAATTTTTTTAAAAATTAGTTTTAGTTGAATCTAAACTTTTAAAGCCAATGCATGCATAATCATAATCTTATTGCAAGTTCAATGTAATTTTTTTAACTTCATTTTTTTTCTTCAAAAGTCGGAATTCTATAAACCTGTTTTCAAACTTCAATTAAAGTTAATGAAAATTATGATAAAAGGTAAACTTTTAATTTGTAAAAAAGTTATGGCTAAGATAATTGAAATAATAATTGAATTTGTAAAAGATTGTTTTATTAGCGAAAAAATAAACTTTTCAAATTGTGCTCTCTTTATATAAAAAGATTGTATAATCAGTACTTACTCTATTGAGATTCAAGACAAATTAAATCTATTTAAAAGTATCTTGAACCCTAACCCTGACCCTAACCCTAACCCTGACTCTAGATAGTTTATATATCCTACAATCAGTACCGTGGCTACTGGGCCCGAGCCCTTAAAACGAGTCACAAGGGTTCCAAAATCTTAAACTTTTTGCTATAAAACTGTTAAAATTGTCATTTATCAATAATTCAGTTAAATCAAGCAATTATGAGTATAGAATTATGTTTTTTTTGCAACAAATTTTAATTAACAACTTACATCACGATTTTTTACAATATAACTTTTGATACTTTTACTTTTTTGAAATGCTTTTCATCAAGAATTTATAAACAAACTTTAAATCCATATTTATAATGTCTAAATTTATATACACTTTTATCACTAAATGAATCTCAGCTGTAATTAGAAATAATGAATCCAAGGTTCGAACCCCACCTATGGACAAGTTTTGCGATATTGGTTAGGAAAGAGGCGTGAACTTCCTGTTAAATGCTTTTCCACGGTAATCTGTGATAAGACCAAAAGGACTTCTTGGCACCTAAAGATAATATAAAATAAAAATGAAAATAAAAAAATATGAAAGGTTTGTTAGGTAAGAGAGATGTTTTTGTGTTTTTCAATAAATTCAATAAAAAATCAATAATCAACGTGAGTCACATGGATGTTTAATTAATTTAGAAAAATTATAATTTTTAGGACAGCTTATATTAAAAGATCTCCACATTGACTGGTTATTTGCACCTTTATAAACAGAACTTTCATAATAATAATATGCTACAGTTTATTTTCATCTCGTAGATATTCCTCTTAGCGTGAAACTGGAGTATGGTTAGCTTGGCAAAGTAGTATGTGACTTATTTGGGTAATAGAGTAACGTCCGCAACACTATTTAATAATTTCAATGTCAAAATTCTTTGAAAAAAATGTTAATCTTTAATAAAAATTTTGAACTTTTATTTGGTTTTTTAAAATATATTTAACCAGGCCATCATTAATTATGATTTATATACCAAGGGTTGGGTGGGTAGTAGTCTCTTTGGCATTGGGTGGTACAATTTGCGCCCTCCAACCCAATATCATTGTCAAATCTTTGGTTTTTCTAAAGGCATACAAATTAGCGTCAAAAGAAAAAAATGTTTTGAGGATAAATAATGCCTACAAATAGCATAAAAAAAGCGCAAAAGAAAATCTTTTTGAACTCGCTAAAGTAAACATTACACAAGAAAGACTATATGTAAATGTAAACCTGTAAAAAAACTATATACATACACATTATACATACACCTACAAATAGGTGTATATAGATACACCTATAAATGTATCTAGGTACACATAATTGTAAGTGTATGAATTGTAATTAACTAACATTGTTTTTTTGCCTCTTCCACCCTCGTTTCTCCCTTCTCTTTGACCACTAATAGACTGAAACTTAAAAATGGCAGTTGCTGGTCTCCATTTTGAGCTTATATACGAAACACCTGTTTTGATTTAGCCCAAGGTAGCTTTTCAATTTTTTGGTTGTCAAACCATAAAACAACTCTTATGCCTATATTGAAAAAAAAAATAAAAATAATAATAGCTAAAATACAAAACTGAACAAAAAATGGAGGCAAAAATTTACTGTAGAGATCTTCTCAAAAATTGTTAATGCCTGATGGAAGTGGTGAAGATAGAATCGATGAAGAAAGTAAATCTAAAATATTTTAGAGCCAGATGGAAGAGGTAATAATGGTGTTCATAAAGAAGGTAAATACAAAAAAAAATATACAAAATAAGAAAAATTTAAAATTAAAAAAAAAATGTAAGTAAAATTATAAAAATCTTATACTAACTTGTCTATTAACATTTTGTTTAAAAATAGACAAAATATGTAAGTAAAATTATACTAATAAAAAACAACAACTAATTTGTTCAGCAGCTAAATTACAAAAAAGGTTAAGCTCTAACAATTTATCATTTTATTCTCAATAAGATAATAAAAATTTTATCGAGGGCTTTTTTTCTTTCTTTCTTAAGATTTCAAATAAACACTATTAATGAAAACGCCTTGTAGCGTCAAATCGTAGAGTAAGATGATTGTTATTAATACATGCTGTTGAGTGCAACTCTAATATAATGCCTTGTAACGAGCCATTTGCTCAACAATACTGAGATGAGAAATATCTGTAAAAATGACAACAACATATTGCCCTATTTTTCTAATCAGCAAACGAGTGTTACATGTTGGGACTCTTATAATAACATTTTATAAATTATCATTTTTATATGTAGTGGTTATGTTTATTCATCTTTTGAAATTTTCAAATTTGGAATTTCATCTTCCTCCGACAGAACCATATCGTTTTCCTAGCAAGAAGTCATTCTGTTATTTTTATTAATATCAGCCTAATATCCTTAACACCTTAACTGTGTCTGACGGATATATCCGTTTAATGGAACTGCAGGCTTGTATGTTTCTGATGGATATTTCCGCATTTTGGAACTGTTGCACCGTTTGTGACTGACGGATATTTCCGTTTTTTATATGAGTTAAACAACAGATCAGATATAATATGTTAAATGGATCTTTATTTACTCATGTTATGTAATAGCTCTTAACAAAAGTATGGTCATCATTTTATACTCTAGAGTTTTTTTAAAATATAGTTAATAGCTTATATAGTTAATAGCTAATATAGTTAATAGCAAAATATAGTTAATAGCTAATAGCAAATATAGTTAATAGTTATATGACATTTCTTAATAGGGTGTGTCAGTTTTAGACTATTTTTTGAAAAAAAAGTTTAATAAAATTTGGTGTATAAATAAAAGTTGCGAAATTTTATGGAGAATCTAAATCTGTTAAAATTTTTTAAATCAGAAAAACATTTACTTAGGTGATTAGCCATTTTATGAAAGTATTAACAGTTTTTATTTCCTTTTAAACGGAATAACGACGTTACCGTAAAATACGGTACCTAAAAAAAACAGACTTTTAAACAACAAAACAAAGTTACATTAAGTTTATAAAAAAATCATTTAACTTAATATGTATAAAGTATTTAAAAACTTTTTGTATTAAATGCGTAAATTAACTTTTTATTAAAAAAAAAAGTTTACTCAAACATAAGTTTTTTATCAAAATAATGGTCAGTAAATTAATAATGGTCAGTAAATTAATTTTTCATTGCCTCATTAAGTAAACAACTGCGAACTGCATATTGTTAAATATAAATTTAAGAAATTTTGATCAATTGCTTTTATTCTTAAAATATTTAAAAAAATATTTTTTTTTCATTACTAAACAATAATAAATTCTCTTTAAATATTTTATAACTTGGAGAAATAATGTCACCCAAAACCAGAATAAGTACTAGTACGCAAATTAGTGTTGCATTTGATACAGGAAAACAATTTCTAGTTTCAGAATTACAAACCAACACAAACGTTATAAGACATAAAAAAAAGAAATTATCCTGTAAAAGAGATGGCCAAAAAAATACTTCCAGCCTTATTACACCAGTGGTCGAGTACAAATTTGGAATTTACATCACCTAAATTAATTACTGACAAAATAATTTGTGATAAAATAGTGACTTTCTGGAACAACGCTTTAGCAATAGCTTGTCCAAGAAAAAAAGGAGCTAAACAAATAATAAACTTTAAAGAAAAACTTGATAAACTTTTTGATATACTAGTATGCAAATGTTTAATTGTAAAATGTGATGATTTTATTTGTTCCGATGATTGTGATAAAGAAGTTCATTATAAATGCAAATGTATCAAAGAGTACAAAATACCATCTATTGACGTTAAGTTTATATATTTTCAAAGAATTAAAACTGGAACTGTTAGCAAGTTTCAAATTGGATTACCTGATATTATTGAAACCAGGAAACAGTTCAAAAGATTACTTAGAAAAGATCGAGAAAAATATTTTTTGAGAATAAATACAGCAATGTTATTTTAACTAAAAAACAAAAAATTGAGTCAGATGATATTAACTTTCAAAAAGAAATTGATTTCAGTAATGAAATAGAATTAAGTGATAACATTGATGATATTACAAATGTACACAGCAAAAAACATAACGGTAAAATAACGGTTACATAACGGTAATTGAAAATTTTGGCGTTATGTTCACCGTTATGTTAGCGTTATGTTAAGTTTAAAGCTTTATGCCCAAAACTATTTGTATGATATTTGCAAAGCGTTATGTTTAACCGTTATGTTTAACAGTTTTATCATTGTAAAATAGCGCGAATCTTAAGAATTTTTGAAATTAGATTTTTTGTTTATAATGTCTCTACTATTTTAGTTTACTTATTTTATTTACATACGGTATTTACCGCTACCTAAGTAACTTAGCTATAAAACAGCATTTTAGTTGTTAATTAATATATATTTATTGTGTTTTTGGTTCTGAAGCCCATAACTGATTGGTATGCTTTGATATATATGTATATAATATATATTATATACATATATATATTATATTTATGTATATAATATATATTATATACATATTATATATATGTATATAATATATATTATATACATATATATATATAATATATATGTATATAATATATATTATTAATAATATATAAATAATATATATACATGTATAATATATATATATATATATATATATATATATATATATATATATATATATATATATATATATATATATATATATATATATATATATATATATATATATATTTATATATATATATATTTATATATATAATTATAATATATATAATGTCATTTTGATGGCTGTTTATTATTTGTTAGATTTAACGTATTCTTCTTGTTTTGGCAGCTTTCTGGGATGTTTGCAAGATATTTGCGGATTTGGGTAATCAGGCTTACTATCTAAAAAATGCATTTTAATTCTGCAATCTTTTCATAGCAATAATATGTAATTTTGACTTTATTAATATTAATTTTTATCAAAGTTAATTTCTTCAATTATTTTCTTGATTATGAAAAATGATTTAATATAAATGTATTAAGGTATTAAACTGCATGAACTATTTTTTTTAAATTAAACTTTTATTATCATAAAAATATTCAAGGTTAGTTTGAGGGATTATTTGGAAATTGGAAAAATGGAAATTGATCCCTCTTAGAGATATTGGCTATAAAACAAATTCAAAATAGTAAATTTTGAGTTTTATAATGCTATTTTGATCAGATATCTCAGCACCACAAAAAACACCAAATTTGTTTATGCTGCATTGTTTATGCAGCAAATTTGTTTATGCTGCATACCTAAAAATGTCAAATTTTAAATTCACTGTACATCCTGTCAATTGTTGGTCCGTAAATTGACCAATAAGTTCTCCGAAATAGACTAAGTCTTTAATATTTGAAATTATTTTGAAAGAAAAAATTATTGTTATGAAGTTGAAATTCTAAAGAAATTCCGTTGGTCCATAAAACCACTGGAGGTATACATTTCAAGAAAATAAAACATTGTCACCTGAGAAGGCTTGGCTCATCTTATATGGAATGACCCTATTATATGCTTATGATATATACACTTTATACTATAATAGTATTATTATTGTAATATATTATATGATATTTTGGTAATAACTTTTTTCTAGTAATATAATATAAATTAGTGTAGTATTATTAAACTAATTAAATTGTGCCAAATAATGTTGTTTAAATTTAAGTAGTATAAACTATTAATAACTGCTTTACTTATTTCTACAATAGTTAATAATTGAAAATAGTAAAGGCTGTTGTTGTCAAATTTCTTGGGGAAAGAAAATTGTTCTCTCTTGTAATATTGCTGACATTATAGCTAACAGTAAGCATATTTTGTATTGAAATGGTTCGCATTCTTTTTTCTTTTTTTTCCATTTAATGTATTAATAATAATTTTTTATTTTATGATTGTGATAATTATTTTTTGTTTATAAAACTTTAGTGTGATATAATGAATACTTACGCCAAAGCTTATATGGTCCACAAGTTATCTTTAATAAAGCAGAATATGCTTTAAGGAGTTGAAGAGGTGTCAAAATGGATGTTCAGCCCTTGATCAGTACATATAGTGGTTGTTTTGATGGTTGTTTACTATTTGCTAGATTTGACATATTCTTGTTTTGGGCGGCTTGCGGGATGTTAGCAAGATATTTGAGGCTTTTTGCAATTGGCTTTATTATCTAAAAAATGCATTTTTCTTCTGCAATCTTTTCAAAGCAATGCAAATTACTTTTGAATTTATAAATGTTAATAAGTTATTTTATTCAATTATTTTGTGAATAATTTATTCAATTATTTTGTAAATAGTTTATTCAATTATTTTGTAAATAATTTTCATGATTATTATAAATAATATAATGTATATTATGATATGAAACTGCATAATTTTTATTTTCTTATTACAATTTTTATTGACAAAAAAATGTTTTTTTGTTAAGTACTTTCTGCGAATAGTCATCTAGAATTATGCGTTTCTTTAAAAAGATGATTTTCCTTTTACAAAACGGTAACATAACTGGTAATTACCCGTTATGTTAGGTTTTCAACATAACGGTTACATAACGGGTAATTATCCGTTATATAACGGGAGTTTTCCTCGCATATAACGGTAAATTAGCGTTATGTAACCGTTATGTTTAAGGCAATTTTGCTATGACTAAACATAACGCTAAAACCGTTATATTATTTTCATACATGTTAAGTATTAAACATAACGGCAATTACCCGTTATGTGCGAGGAAAACTCCTGTTATGATTTTTAAAAATATAACGGTTATTTTATTTACTGTGTAGAATTACCTTTAGTGCTAGAGCAACCATCAGGAAAAAAAAAAGTGTTACAATACCTTTGATATTTCATTCATAGATAATTTCATTTATTTATGAACTTAGTCAATGATGATTTTTTATTTAAAAGTATTTTCTATTTCTATGTCAATTTTAGCACGTGCAGACACCCCATATCACATAGATATGGGGTGTCTGCACGTGCTACAGCTGCAATTGCTACAGCAACACTAATTGATGCAAAATTAATAACATCTAAAGATAAAAAGTTCGTTATTGACCATAGTAAAGTTTCGAGAGCGCAAGAAAAAGTTATCTCTGATCTTAATAAGAATTTTGACAAAATAGCAAAAAGTGGAGAAGTGAAATGCATATTTTTTGATGGGAGAATTGATCAAACCAAGCAAATGATTGAACTTGATGACTCAAATGCAAAATTTTCAGTAACAGTGAAAGAAGAACATTACTCTGTTTGTACGGAACCTGGAGGAAAATATTTATTTCACTTTACTCCCGAAAAAGTAACAAATAGTATTAAACATGCAGAGATTATAGCAAATAAAATTGTTGAATGGCTGACTGAGAGAGGTATTGACTAGTCTTTACTGGCTGTTGGCGGAGACTCTACAAATGTAAACACTGGTTGGGAGGGTAGAATCATCAAACATATAGAAATAAAATTAGGAAAAAAACCTGTTTGGCTTATATGTCAACTCCATATAAATGAGTTGCCACCTAGACACCATATAACCAATTTAGATGGTCAAATAAAATCAAACAATAAATGGTCTAGTGTTATTGGTTCCATGCTTGATCATGCTACAGATCTAGATATACATTCAGTATTTAAAACTATTAAAATTGGCAATCTTCTTATTTCTCTCGATGATAAAATAATAAATGACCTGTCTGCAGATCAATTTTGTGGTTTTAAAGTTGTTTGTGCCGTTAGAAGTGGTATTTCACCACCAAAATTTCATTTATTACAAATTAGGCCTGTTTAACATTCAAGATGGTTAACTACTGCTAACAGAATATGTAGAATATGGATCTCTAAACATGGAATTCAAGGTAAAGATTTAGAAAATTTAAGATCGATCACCGAGTTCATTGTAGGTGTTTATTTTCTTTTTTGGTTTAAGAATAAAATTGAACATTCTTGGATTGAAGGTCCTAAACATGTACTTTACCAACTGCAGCAACTCAAATTTCAAAAAGAAGATGTCATTAAAATAGTATCAACATCTATTCAAAGATCAGCTTGGTTTTGTTTTAGTGAGTGTATACTGCAAACATTGTTGTGTTCTAATACTGAAGAGGATAGATGTTTAGCTATTAATAAAATAAAAGATATTAGAGGTACTGGAAATACCTAGACCAAGAAGAATTTCTGTTCTGAACTTTTATGCTGAAAAATTGGTAGACCTAATATCATGGGAGTCACCGGTTTATCAACCAGTCTTAACTACCTCTCTAACAACTTTGGAAATTATTGTGTTTTTATCAAATCCTATGCAGGTGCCGATTTGGCCATGTTATGGACATGTATTTAAAATACATTGAAAAATATTTAAATATTTATAAATTAATGTCAATCTAATTTCAGTTTTAAATTAATATGAATATTAAAAATTAAACTCAAAGTCTAATTTTGATATAAGAAATATTTCTTTTATATTTTATAAAAATTCTTAAAGAAAATATTATAATATCTAAAATTAGTTTTAATCAACATTTATATTCCAACTGATATTTACCAAACAAAGTAGAAAAAAAGCTTATTAATGTCCAAGTAAAAGCCGTTTTTTTTTGAGAAACCAGGTCAAAATTTTATTGAAATATAAAAAGTTAAATCGCCTAAGCAAAAAGATTTTTAATTCAATTTTTAAAAACATATTTAAGTTTTCCATTAAATTATGCAACTTTTAGTAACTCCCCAATTTTTTTTTTTTTAAAAAAAATCAAAAATCGACACACCCTAATGCTTAAGCTGGGAAAAGGTTATCTGTAAAACATCTGTAAAACAACATCCGTGGATTAGTGAAATAATATCCGCACATTTTTGTGTAAGATCATCCGCTTTTTTTCTTTACTGAATTAACATCTGTGCAACAAAATTTCATTGATGTTTAATAACATCTTTAGAAAGATGTAACTACATCCGAGAGTTTTTCTCGATGTGTAACAACTGCTTAAAATAATGCATTATTAAAAATAAAATAAGAAATAAAATAAAAAAAATTTCCGGAGGTAGTTACATCCAAAAAAAATCAAATGTGTAGTTACATCTGGTTAAAATAATGCATTTTTAAATTACTTTTTCCCAGATGTAGTTACATCCGAAAAAAATCAGATGCGTTACTACATCTGGTTAAGATATTGTGTTTTTAAAAAAAAAATATTCCGGATGTAGTCACATCCGAAAAAAATCTGTAATTACATCTGCTTAAAGTAATGCAATTTGTAATTATTTTTTTCCCGCATATGGGATCGCTGGTTACAGTATACGTTATAGTAAGCTTACCCTATACATTACCGTATACTTGGTATACTAAAAGTTACTATACACTTTACTATACCAGTTTTCTTTTACTTGTAAAATATTTACGGACCAACTTGATGATTTATTACTTACATTATATTATTGAATTAAGTAATTACATGAATAAAATGAATAAATAATTAAAATTTCTTATATATCTTATCAGTTTACATATATGCTAGAAAATAAGTACAGTAGAATCCCATTAAGTCGGGAATATTATAGTCTGACATCTGACTCTCGGTAGGTATAAAAAGTGCAAGGGGAACTTAAAGTTTGTCCAACTTTTACTTAGTAAAAATAAATGAGTCAAATGGATTCTACTGTATATATAAATTTAACTTACTTATAGTTCAAAAAATGTTCGTGGCCGAGAGGATAAAGCAATTCCTCGCATGCTAAAGACTCGAGGTCCAACTCGTAACGTTGTCTTTTTTTTCTGTAATAAGTTTTTAAAATCTTGTATATACTTTAGTCAGTACATAGATTACTAATACAAAGAGATGTCGCAATAGGGTAGAAAAAATCCAGAGGGCAACTAAGTTTATTACAGGTTTGCAGAAACTGGTAAAAAAATTGACAAAGAAATTGAATGAAGGAGTTTTTGTCTTTAGGCAATGTCTGAATAACTAGCACTCCTAAGAGGCGCCCGGCGTATAAAAATTGGTGGACCAGCAGGGCCCCTAATTTCAAAGTGTATATTAATTTCTATATAAATTCTATACATATTGCATATATATGCTTTTTCTTCACTCATTTTTTTAGGAATGGGGCCGTAAATATTTTTCAGCATCCGGCCCCCAAGAACCTTAATCCGGCCTAGTCTATGGCTCACCAAATGTGTCAATGCATGTACAAAGTTACCATGTATTGACAAGTTATCTAGATTATCACACATTTTTAAGTCATATCTTACTCACAATGATTTTACAAAGTAAGTATTTCGCCATCAAAGGTTTGGGGACAGACAGACATAAGCCAAAGCCATAAGTCTATGTAGATACTCTACGCTGCGTCTATTTAGTCAATACATGCACACCCGATGCCCTTATCCCTAATTAATTTGTTGTAAAAAATTACTTATGCAGTTAAATCATTGCAATTCGTATATAGTTACAGACCTTTTAGTACTAGAAGCTGCAACAAAACTATTCAATGTTGAAACCTTGTACTTTCATATCTGATTTTGAAGTTGCTGTAAGATGGGCTCTTAAAAAGATTTTCCCAATTGTCAGAATCGCAGGTTGTAGGTTCCACTTTAGCCAAGCTACTTTCAAAAATGTTAAGTCACCTAAGTACAACCTTTTGGATGAATATAGTAACAACGCCTTGATCAACAGGTGGTGTCGTAAGATCATGGCATCGCCTTTGTTACCACAAAACAAAGTTCGAAATGAAGAAAGTTTACTCTGAGAAGACATCAGAATCCTGAATGACAAATTGATCAGAGTTAAAATGAGGAAATTTCATCGCAATTACTTGATGCGTTTCTGGGTTTGCCAAATGCTTTTTTCTTTAGTGTGTATGGTATAAGATTCAAAACCAATAACTCATGTAAAAGTCTGCACTCAAAAATGAAGAGATCACTGAGTCAGCAACCAACATTTTTCAGGTTTATGAAATCTTAACACTGTTTTTCTGAGATTTCTCAATTTGATTTTCAAGATTACATTAAACAGGAAATAAAGTCATAAAAGTTATATTATATGTATGACATTGTACTAAAAGATAAACTAATTTTTACAATATATAACAATAATTTTATCAAAACTATTTTAAATATGTTTATGACAAAATTAATTGCACATTTATTGTTTTAAAGATTTGTGGAGGGACTTGTGCAATCAATCATTAAACAAACTGAGGCGGATATCTTGCAAATTGACAACGGAAACGACTCCAGATTGAAGATGTCGGTTGCAAAAGTAGACAACTTAAACATCACGATAAAAAATAAAGAAAAACTCGAGTCAAGTAAGTTCAGCACAGGGCAATTTATCAATGCATTATCATACCTATACAAAAAGGTTAAAAAATCCAGACCTGAAATTGACGCTATTTTAGAAATGATTGATAAACAACGCATTTCAGGAGATGATGACTCAGGAGAAGATTATGAAAGTTTTAGTGAAAATGAAGATGAAGTACCAATCATTCAACAACCACCAATCCAAATCAGATCTACACATAACCTGGGAACAACATGCATTGTTTGCATAGACAGGCCTCGCAATATTCTTTTACTGCCATGCAAACACATCTAAATATGCAAGCAATGTCATGAAATCATGCTAGCAGAGGCTTTGGTTGATGACCAACTTCTTTAATGCCTAAGCTGCCGAAGAATTGTGGAAGATTATATGGAAATTTTTATTCAAGTCTCTGGATTTTTTTAACATGATTTTCTAATTATCAATGCATTCTTTTGATGATATTTGGATAATTTTTTTATTATATTACAAAAACTGTTTTTTTATAGCAATATTTGTTGCAAAAGTATGTTGATTATTGTAGTCTACAAGTTATTTAATTAAAAAGGTACATTTATTGTTTTAAAGTAATTTTTTTAAAATAAATTAAGCATAATTTTAGTTATAAAGTCGGATAAAGGGCAACCTAAGGGTCATTTATGACACCGTTTCCTCGCCTGATGATTTTTAGTCTCTACGTAAGACCTTCTTGTTATTAAAAAGATTTTAGCTAAATAGCCAAAATATATTTTAATAATCGGGGGTATGTTGAAATGATAATAATCGGGAGTATGTTGGAGAAAGTTGATAAAAATTTGATTTCATTTTTGATGAACAAAATATAAAAAAGATATTTTGTATCTTTTTTAAAGTATGTTCTTTTTGAAAAAAAATAGATTTATCTAACAAATAAATAGGGAAAAAAACATCTGAGATGTAGACTGCACCAATTGCTACACTTTCTACAGCCTAAAACCACTCCTGAATTCAATTTGTCTATTATTTTGACGTAAAAAGTCCACAAGGTTGGTAAAAATTATTTCGTGGTTCTAAGCGAATTTGTTCGCTAGCAACACGTTTTCACAACAAAGTTTTGTTCAAAGTTGCTGCCTCTTTATTAAGATCGTCATTCAACAAATCCCTATGATTGCTTCCACATGTTTAGCAGTTTAATTCATTTTGTGATACCGCATCAGGTTTTATTTTTTGTTCAAAAAGTTTTGTCACCTTAGGTATGGACGCAAAAAGAAAATAAAAACACTCGTCTATTTTGCGAAATTTTCAATTTTTTATAATTCAATAGAAAATTAATATTAACTAAGAAAAAGGAATTTGTTCCTTACAAACTGGCCTTTCCAAACGCCCTGTACACGTAGCAGCTGCCTATGATTTTAATTGGTTTTTGTAGATTCGGAATCCCTATGAAATTCTTCAAAATAATAAACTCCGCTTATTTAAAAAATTTGTCACATTCACTGTTTAAAATATGAAAAACTGCCTAATTTTTGTAATAACACTTTTTACAAAAACTCACTTTATGTGTTCATTTTTATTACTATTTGAACTAAATATAAAATTTTCTTAAAATTCAACATAATGTTTATTACGTATTTCAAATATTTTGAAAAAATATATACTTTTTAAATTAAAATTTCCCCTCGTTAATTAGTCATATTTTAGTCATTTTTCCATCTAAAACAACGCCGACCCACCCAGCAAGACAATATTTTTTTTTTCAGATATGTAATCCCCGTAAAATTCTTCACCAAAAGTCATCTTGCCGTTTTTGAAATTGTAAAAAAATTAAAAAATTGACACACCCTACTCTCATAGGCATCGGATGACTGGCTTTGCTGCTTTTTAAATAGGTTTAAAACAGGCATGTCAAATTGGCAGTTCGTGAGTGAAAGCGATAGCTCTATTTCATAAGGGTCTATTTTATAGGATAAAGACAGAGTTTTAATAAAGTAGTTTGATGAATTATTAGATGCCAATGAATGCCAAAGATGTTCAGCTTTAATGTCCAAGTTAAGTGTTCTAAGCCGTCTAAACCGTTCCATAAAAAAAGATCTAAATTTTTGGCAATGAAAACTATCTATATTGATCGTATTTAAACATTATTATGTCTTTGCAAACAAACAGAGTCTATTTTTACGATTTTTAAAGCAATCAGTTTTAAAATCACAATTAAAATAATTTATTTTTATTAATAAATTATTTTTCGGATGTAGTTCATCCGAAACATCATTTCGGATGTAGTTACATCCGAAAAAAATTAAACTTGTAACTACATCTGATTATATAATGTATTGTTATAGATTTTTTTTTCCGGATGTAGTTACATCCGAAAAAAATCAGATGTGTAACTACATCTGTTTAAAATAATGCATTATAATATTTTTTTTTGGCGGATGTAGTTACATCCGAAAAATATCAGATGCGTAACTACATCTGGTTAAAACTATGCATTTAAAAAATTCGGATGTATTTATATTCGAAAAATCTGCAGATGTAGTTGCACGGATGCTATTATACATCAATGAAATTTGGGATGTTATTGCACGGATGTTATTATACATCAAGGAAATTTGGAATGTTGTGACACGGATGTTATTATACATCTATGAAATTTTGGATGTTGTTTCACGGATGTTATTATACATGGCAAAAACAGATGTTATTGTCCTGACCCCTTAATCTTAGTGAAAAGGTAAGCACAGAATAGCGGCAAGAATATCTTATCCTAAAAGAAATAACTATTCTGATCAAAACTTAATTGAATATATGGGAGAAAGTGATGAATTATCTGATCTCAGTTCTAATGGTGGTTCATCTATTAAAAGTTTAATCTGTTACAGAGAGAGAAATTATTTGCTCATCAGCAGATGATGATAGTGAAACTGACCCTGTTGACATTGATGTTATGCAATTAGATCAAGATAATGCGAACGATGAACCGAATTGGATAAAAATAGATTGTTATAAAGCAAGTTCTGCTAAGTTTGAAGGAAATCTAGAACCTGATCCAAATTTTCTAGTCAATAGTGGTCCTCTTATTATATTTGAAGCATTTGTAACAGACCACCTTGTTGATCTTTTCTCGAGCAAAGTAACTTTTTCGCAATACAATATCTCAAAAATAATGTAATTAAAGGTAGATTCGACCTTTAGCCAGAAATGACATCAGACTCTGTATAGCATTTATTTTATATCGTGGAATCTTATGGAAACCAACAAATGCAATGTATTTTTCAACAAACCCTCTGTTTAAGACACCATTAATAAACAAACTATTGTCTTTTGATAAGTTTTGTCTTATTGAGAAGATCCTTCATTTTGTTGATAAGAGTAGTTTACCAATACATTTCTGTTAAAAAGCAAAAATTGAACCCATCTATGACTACCTAGTAAAAAAACTCAAAACTCTGTACACTGTAAATCTAAAGGGTTCTTCGCGGTTCTTTGCCGGTTCTTTGATGAACCCAAAGGTTCTTGGACAAAGTTTAAGGTTCTTTGAAGAACCTACGGGTTTTAAATATTCTCTAATGGTTCTTTGAAGAACCAGCGTCTTTTTTACAAAGAAATACAAGGAACCCCAATGGTTCTTAAAATATATTTTTTGAAAAACTCGAAGAACCTTAGTTTAGGGTTCTTCAACCATAGTTTGTAAACGCCATTTTGTTTTTCCATTCGGTTGTTAATTAAAAAATAAAAGGTAGACTAGCTGAGCTAGAATTTAACAAGAATAGTATAATAGGCATAGCAAATGTCATTTGAAATGATTATTGTAGCAGTATTTAATTTGTGCTTTAAACATTTGAGTAGTTTTTATTACCGTTGTTAACATCAACAGCGATTATAAAAGCAACGTAGTTTTTTTATTTTATTTTAGAGCATTTTTCTTATTCTTATATGCTTTTATCATGCATATTATAAATAAACATACCATTGTATGTTGTCAATGGTTTTGATTTTTAAAATTTAAAAAAATTAAAATTTTTTAACTTTAAAATTTAAAAAAATGGCAGACTAATTGAACTGGAGTATAGAAGATGTTTGTGCATACTTGGATCTTAAAGGGCTTCCAGAACTTAGACAAAAAGTTATTGGTTGGATTAGAGTTTTTTATTTATTTTCAAACTAATATATAAGTGTACGGACATTATCTATCTATCTATCTATCTATCTACCTATCTATCTATCTATCTATCTATCTATCTATCTATCTATCTATATCTATATATATATATATATATATATATATATATATATATATATATATATATATATATATATATATATATATATATATATATATATATATATATATATATATATTAATTAATTTTTTTTTAAATAATATTTTATTATTAAAATTAAAAGTGAAACTTTTTATTAAAACATTACTTTATAGAGGAAGAGATTGATGGGAAAGTTTTTTTACAATGCATAAGCAAGTAATGTTGCTAGAAATTATAAAAAATATTTCAACTCCATCCGCACCTCAAGCAATCAATAATTTAAAGTAAGCTTATATGCTAACTTGTTTAATAATGTTTTAATACATTTTTCAAAATTTTAACTTAAATTTATAGTTGTAATTGATATAGAAACATTTCTTGGTTAATATTTGGTTGCTTTTAAAGTAAATCTTGGTTTGAACAAAATTAATTAATAACAATATATAACAATAACAAAAATATGTTTGTAGTTTAGAATATGTTGTATCACAAACAATTGCTCCATGCGAAGATGTGAATAACATGGAATTATTAGTTAGAACAATGACGCCACGGCCAGTTCGCTATCAACTGGCTCATTTTCCTCCACTAGTGAATGCAGCACTAGATGCAAAAGATAGTTGCTTTCTGCAGTATCAAAGAAACAGTTGTAGAAACCACCTTTTGCAATGCTTATATGATGATATAAGCAAATACACCATATAATTATTATATTTTTTGTTTAAATTTTGTATAGTTTTTATTACTAAATTTATTCTTTGTGAATAAGTAATCTTTATTTGTCTATAGGTATCCTTCAAGTACGCAAAATTCTGATGTGGTTGCTGCCATTTGTAGTAAGTATCCTTACTTAAATGACTTCCCATCAAGAAGTAGTTCTCCACGTCGGTTAGTTATCTGCGTTTTTTTTTTCTCTTTACATTTTGTTTTTAAAATATCAAATTAGTTTAGTAGATAAGATTTTAGCATAGTTTGCAGTATGTGTTACGTACATACACACAAAGACCCACACACACTCACACACACACACACACACACACACACACACACACACACACACACACACACATATATATTTTAAAATGATTTCAATATTTTTTTAATTTTATCATTATATTCTTTCATCTATTGGCAGCCAACACTAATTGAAAGTCTAAAGAATAAATTTAAGAAAGAGCGAGCCCCTTTAATTTATTTAGATGTTGTTGCTGAGTACAAGAAAAAATTCGGGCAACAAGATAAAAGGCGTAAAAGAAAAGATGACGCTGATAACCATTTATGAGCCAGAAAAGTTAGAGATTTGGTAATGATATTATTATTTTTTATACATTTAATAAATGGTACTTTAACATGAAACTGGCTTGATATAACCAATAATAAGTAAATTTAATTTATTAGTATTTATTATCAAAATGTATTTAAATTTTTTAAAGCTAAATACATTGCCTGTGGGTGAAGATGAAATAACTGTGGCTGCACAATACCGTGACATGAAAGCTGGGTAAAGTAAGCTTCGTCCGGATATTAATATGCTGCTTGATTCTCAACAACGCAGTTGGTTAACTAGAGCCAAAGATTTTGAATTAAATTTTTGCACAGTTGATATAAAAGCTAACTACCCTTGGCTTTCTATTTCTAAATTGATTGGTTTTTAACTTTTTAAATAGGTTATTCAAATATTTAATCAGTCTAATTTATGAGATTTAGGAGATTTAACGGAGTCTACAGTTGTATACCCTTTGTCAAATTTATTTAAGCATAGCAAAGTTTTTTGCCAACTTGACCTCTGCCAAGTATGGCACTCTTTTGCCGACCTGATATCCTTCAGGTCACTATACAGCCTTCAATTTTGCAAGCTGTATAGTGGTATAATTATATATAAATATATAAGTGCATAATTATATATAAAAACATCAGTGCATAATTATATATAAATATATAAGTGCATAATTATATATAAATATATAAGTGCATAGCTATATTTAAAATATAATGCATTTTATAAACCTTTTTTATTTGTTTTTAAATGAGATGAAATTAAGATTTTCGAAAGATCTTGATAAAGAGCCCCATAAATGGATGGGTGCCATGGGAAATCAAGTTTTCAACCTTGCCAAGTCCAAGTATAAAGATGACTATTTAATAGCAATATCTACAGAAATTGAATGTGAAATTGATGACAATTTGAAGAAAGGTTTAATTAAATTATTTGTATTTATCATTATTACAATATATTATTTATTATTAATATAATATATATTACAATAAATTGTTTCATATTTACGGTAGGACTAGTTTTATTATCATTTATTTCATATATTTAGGTTTAT
Source organism: Hydra vulgaris (assembly GCF_022113875.1). NCBI lineage: Eukaryota > Metazoa > Cnidaria > Hydrozoa > Anthoathecata > Hydridae > Hydra > Hydra vulgaris. The sequence goes on from NC_061166.1 coordinate 17,169,955, forward strand.
GATATATTATTCACATTATATTATTCAATTTTTTTTTTTAATTTTATTAAATATAAATCTCAAACATTATATATACAATATTAAACGCTGCGGTTCTCCTATTGCCAAGATTATTCAATGAGTCAATTGATTGGTTGCATTTGATTGTCAGCCGATACAGCAACCATTAAAAAGCCAACTAGAGATAAACTGACAACTAAAGACTGCAGTGTTTTATTTGATAGTTGAGTAATAATTGAACATTGTAGCGATGTTGATGTGTCGTTAGCAATGTCTTTTTGCTTCATACTATATTTTTGATATTAAATATCCTGTTAGACTGAAAAATACATTATTGTTTTTTGAACATATTGTATTCGGTTTATCTTAAAAAGAATGTCCTATAACTGTATGCAGAATGGCAAATACTTTAAATCAGGTCACAAGTTGAAATATATATGTGATTTTGCATGTAATTGTCATCTTTCTATTTATTTAACACTTTCAAAGTTTATTATTAAATTAATAATAGTATACAATTTGTTTTTAGAAATAAGACACGTTGGCTAATATTAGTATTCACAATGTCCATAGGCAAAATGTTTTTTTTCTTTTGTGTTAAATGATTTTTATTGATCACATTTAAATACATAATTATTGTTGAGAGAGTAGTAAATTTTTTTTTTAAATATAGGTACAATTGAATCACTTTATCTTCTACCCTGGATAAGTAGGACTTTTTTTTAAATTAGATAAATTTTTGATTCTCCTGGAACTTTCTCTAGCAGAGTTATTTCATAAACTTTCACTATTGAATTATCCATATAAATTGTACCCTGGTTAAGTTAGACCAAACTTTAACTTAAATTAGACCTAACTTTTTCCCTTGCAGGACAGAGTCATCAGGATTCTTTTGTATATATGTGTGTGTATATATATATATATATATATATATATATATATATATATATATATATATATATATATATATATATATATATTTATATATATATATATATACCAGGTATACCGGTATGAAGTGAGCGTCAAGATACAAATGTCTCGATAGGGAACATTTGTTGTGAACGAGCCTTTATTTTTTTTTGTTTGTTTGCTATGACATCTGTGAAACATATTTAGTATACATCAAGTCATTGAACAGACAACATCATATTTTTTCATCGTGTTAAAAATGTCGAATTTTGTACCGGAAAGTGATGATTTGCGGAAAGCATTAATTTTTTGTTTTCATTTGAAGAAAAGTGCTGCAGAGTCGCATCGAATGCTTGTCGAGGCATATGGTGATCATGCTCTATCAGAAGCAACATGCAAAAGATGGTTTCAACGGTTCAGAAATAATGATTTTGATGTGAGAAATGAAGAACGTGGAAGACCACCAAAAAAGTTTGAAGACGCCGAATTGCAAACGATATTGGATGGAGATGACACTTTGAGTCAAAAGCAAATGGCAGAAATGTTAAATGTTGCACAACAAACAATTTCTGACCGTTTAGAAGCTATGGGAAAGATCCAAAAGTGTGGAAAATGGGTGCCACATGAATTGAATGAAAGACAGATGGAAAACCGAAAAAACACTTGTGAAATTTTGCTTCGAAGACAAGAAAGAAAATCGGTTTTGCATCGGATTGTTACTGGCGATGAAAAATGGATTTATTTTAAGAATCCTAAACGGAAAAAATCATGGGTTAATCCGGGACAACCATCAACATCGACTGCAAAACCAGATCAATTCGGCAAGAAGACAATGCTGTGTGTTTGGTGGGACCAGAAAGGTGTGGTGTTCCACGAGCTCCTAAAACCTGGTGAAACCGTCAATACTGATCGCTACCGACAACAAATGATCAATTTGAACCATGCATTGATCGAGAAACGACCAGAATGGGCCAGAAGACACGGCAAGGTAATTTTGCTCCATGACAATGCACCTGCACACAAAGCAAAACCAGTTCAGGATACAATCAAAACACTTGGCTGGGAGCTGCTACTCCACCCGCCGTATTCACCAGACTTGGCTCCTTCCGACTACCATTTGTTTTCATCGATGGGACACGCATTGGCTGAGCAGCACTTTGATTTCTACGAGGAGGTCGAAAATTGGATGTCTGGTTGGTTTGCTTTAAAAAACGAACAACTTTATTGGCGTGGTATCCACAAATTGCCAGAAAGGTGGTCAAAATGTGTAGAAAACAATGGCCAATACTTTGAATAAAATGTTTTATACTTTCCCATTAATAATTAGTGTTTTATTTTCACAAAAAACGCTCATTTCATACCGGTATACCTGGTATATATAAATATATAATATATATATATATATATATATATATATATATATATATATATATATATATATATATATATATATATATATATATATAATATATATATATATAAATATATATATATAATATATATATATATATATATATATATATATATATATATATATATATATATATATATATATATAATATATATATAAATATATATATATATATATATATATATATATATATATATATATATATATTTATATATATATATAGTTAGCCTGATAGTGTAGGATGTTAGCATATAATATAGGTGTATAGTATATAAGTCTATAGTATAGCCCAGGTGTTGGCAACTCACATCTGTTTTATCCAAAATCACTCTTTAGCATGCCAATTTTTTTTATATGTTTAAATTATAATATTCTTTACAAGTATAGCCTATAACATAGGTGTTAATAAGTATAGTCTATATTATATTATACTTTTAATTTAAGTTAATTGATTGACTATTTTAAGGTAATAGTTTTTTTCAGTTTTTCCTTTGCTTTTCTTTAGTAAACATTTTTTTTTATCATTTAACTATAAAAAATGCACAATTTCTTCAGCAAACTTGTTAAAAATGTTTATTTTTAGCTATTAATTTATTATTTTAAATGGCTGCAAGTAATGATATCTTATGTTTTACTTGTTGTACATGCGGTGCACAGAAAAGTTCGCTTAAAAAGTATTTACGACATTTGTATATTAAGCATGAGCATACAGTGGGTTTTCTACAAGTGTGCAATGTTGATGGTTGTCCTGCAAAATACCCTTCTGTCAAAAGTTTACGTCACCATATGTGCAAGAAGCATAGTTTCTTTTACAATGCTCAAATCAATGAGTTTGAAAATATTATTCGTGAAACAATGTTGTTAGCTGAACCAATTTTATTAGAGTCCACCTTTGATAACCCAATTGTAAAGTTTGATAGTATCACCAACCGCAACAGTCAAGCTAGTAGTCATTTTCATTCTTATTTAGATCGCACTTCTGTGTCTCCACTAGACAATCTGCGTTGTAGTTTACAGCAACATTTTGCAATGTTTATAGAATCAGTAGAAGAAAGGCATTCAATGTTGTGCAAGTTAATGTAGCAAATGAAGTTCAAGCTTTGTTGACATATTATAACTATTGTTTTTGCAATTTTGTAAAGCAGCAACTAGGTAACAATTTTATATATAGTAGTGATTTTAATGAACGTTTAAATTGCGACATGCTTTTGGATACAGTTTTAATTTATTTCAAGGTGATTTAACAACACCAAAAAGTGAAACTTTTCAATACATACCAGTGCTATCATTGCTAAAAAAATTAGTTGAAAATGAGTTCATCTGGAATTCGATCAAACCAAAACTTGAGAAAGATAAGTCTAACAATACAGAGTTGTTATGTTCATATTCGGATGATTTCATTTGTATAAAAACATGATATTTTTAAAAATGATAATTATGCATTAAGAATTCATTTATATTGTGACGAGTTTGAGGTGTGTAATCCTATAAGTGCCCATCGTAGAGTACATAAACTCTCGGGTTTTTACTTTTTTTTAGGGAACATTGAAGAACAATATATTTCCCAGCTTCAAAATAAAAACTTATGTATTCTTGTTAAAGAAAAGTTTATCAAGAAATATAAAGCTTACAAGCAAGTTTTAAGACGCTTAATTCACGATTTGCTGACATTGCAAAATAAAGGTATTTTAGTCATGGTCGTAGGTAAGCAGATTCGATTAATTGGAGGTGTTGCAACTATATCTGCTGATAATATTTCTGTTCATGCACTTGCTGGTTTCCGTCGCGTTTTTAATTCAGGGCGTTTTTGTCGCAAGTGTATGACATCTTACACGGAAGAAAATAAAACTATGACTGAATGCAATACAAGAATTAGAAGTGATGAAATGCACCATTATCACCGAGCCGCGATTTCTGGTCAAGGTCTTATTTCTTCAAGTATTTATGGAGTTGAAAACGCTGTCCATTACTTGAGTTATCATACTTTAATGTTATACAGTCTTTTCCACCTGATATTATGCATGACATGTTAGAAGGTATCATACCTCAATTAATAAGCTTAATTTTAATAAAGTTTAAAGAGCAACGGCTTATTACAGTGGAACAGATTAATACAGAAGTGAATATTTTTGAAATTGGTAGAAATGACAAGAAAAACAAGCCAGTACCATTTGTTGCTCGTTCTGGCACTTCTATTAATTTTGTTGGTTCTGCATCACAAAAGTTTTGTATGTTTCATTTGCTGCCATTTATAATTGGCAATCGCATACCAACATCCAATGTATATTGGTTGCTGTATTTACAACTTCAAGATATAGCAGATTACATATTTGCTCCAAAAATTTCCAAAACTGTACTGCCGTATCTTCAATTTTTAGTAGAGCACTTTTTACAGAATTTCATTAAACTGTTTCCCGGTAATTTAACACCAAAATTTCATTTTTTGCTCCATTAATCTCGTCTAATCAATGAATATGGACCATTGTATTTATGGTGCATGCGTTTTGAAGCAAAACACTTATATTTTAAAAGTTGGCTTTTGTTATTGGAGATTTCAAAAACATAAGCTACTCGTTTGCAAAACGACACCAGCTAAGACAGTGTTGGGAGATGACATCCTCTGACTTTTTTAAAGAAAATTATAAAAATTCTAATCTGTGTTCAATTACTTTTAATAGTTTGTCAACTTGTATTCAGGAGAAATTAATGTCTTTTTTCGGCAATGATGTTATTGATGAAAAAGAAACTATTTGGAAATGCAATGCTATTAATATAAACGGTATTCAGTTTCATTTGCACGATACATTTGTTTTATCTTTATTACACACTGAAGAAATTCCTTTGTTATTCAAAATATTTTCACATTATTCAATTTCGTCAATTCTGGGTATTTTGCGGTAAGCTGCTGATTTCTGACAAATATAAGGCACACATGCATGCATTCAGAGTTAAAAAAGATGAAACTTTGTCTATATGTTTACCAAAAGAATTTTTTGACTATCAACAATATATATATAATATATATATATATATATATATATATATATATATATATATATATATATATATATATATATATATATATACATATACATATATATACATAAATATATACATATATATATATATATATATATATATATATATATATATATATATATATATATATATATATATATATATATACACATATATATATGTACCGATATACAGCCGACGAACAGTCAATTAGGTTCTGTTTTTTTTTTTAATGATGCATTATATAAAAAAACAAATAATAAACTTTTTTAAAATGTCAGCAAAACCTATTTATCTGAAAGGCAAAGAACTATCAAAAATTTTTTAATGCATAGAAAAGTAAATTCATTTACCTGTTAAATTAATATTATATAATAATATTATTTACAAATAGTTATTTACAAATAGTTATTTACAAATATTTATTTAGCAATAGTTATTTGAATAGTTATAAAAATTTATAAATCATTAAAGTTTAAGATATAAAAATATTAGATAATAATATTAATATACTAGGTAAACAGTAATTTGTTTTGATAACAGTTAAAAAATATTTAAACAGTGAGCATACAATTTGTGATTTATGTTTGATAAAATTTTTTTTTTATTTTTAAGTTAAACAATGATTTTATTTAGTTCATTAACTCAAAACTTGTCAAATAAGTAAACAATAATAACTCTTTAACAATTGATTTTTTTTAATAACCTCATTAAATTTTAAAGATTGACCAAAAATTGTGAACATCGTTCAGGTAGTAATGTTAAAGATAGAAAAGTTCAATTCAATACAAAGTAAAGTAGAAATATTTTCATATACTGGTAACATAAGTTTTAAAATAAGTTTAAATATTTTTTTATCATGTCATTTCAATTTTTTGTCTTGTTTATTTATATTGTATATTTGATATTTACAATAATAACTTTTATTATGATCACAATATTATTATTATTTTAATACATTTGGTAATTTAATTACTTAAAGTTACTATAAATAAATAAATAAAACAAACAAGCTTTGATACACATTACAGTGTATAGAGTCTAACAACAGGAGATGTCAGACTGTAACAGCTTTTTACAGTTTTTTATGCAATTGTCATAAAGGGTTTTAAATGTATTTAAGTTTTTTTCATCCACAACTTCTTGTGGTAGACGATTCATTTTGTCCACTATTTTATTTATAAAAAAATTATGTCGACCGTTTGTTTTTTTGCTTTGTTGTCTACATATTCTTTTATTGTGCCCTCTTGTAATTAAATTTTTTATAAATATAGGAGGATTGTACCAATTAATTACATCTAAGTTCTTTATAAACCTGTATAGTTGCACTGTATCGGCTCTCAACCTTTTTTTTTTAATGCCAAAAGATTAATTTTGTTTAATCTATTTTCATATAGTAAATAATATAGTTGCTCTATGTTGGTCTTGTTCTAAAACATATTGATATGTTTTAGTAAATCGAGTTCCATAATGGTGATGAATAGTCAAGATGAGGTCTGACTAATGAAGTAAATAGTAATCTTATATTTCTCTTATCTACGTATTCAAAAGAGTGTTTTATTAGGCTAATAAATCTTATTGACTGTATAGTTAATGTGGTAATTCCAGTTAAGGTCATTTGATACATATATGCCAAGATCTTTTTCTAAAGTTGTTTTTGTTAGTTTAACAAAATTTTATTTGTCATAATTAAATACTATCAACTAGTTTTTTGTCCATTGTGCAATTTTATTTATATCTTCTTGTTAGTTTTCTGTACTGCTGTTATGATCTAGTATAGATATTAATTTGTATCATCTGCATACAGTTTACATTCATTTTTTATATGAAACATTATGTTATTTATATATAAAATAAATAATAATGATCCAAGTACTAATCTCTGAGAAACACCATTTATATTATTTGTCCATTTAGAGACATTTATTTTATCCAAGTACAATGTACTTGTAACCAATTTTTTAGAAAAGCTCTGCACCAGTTCAACAGATCAACAATAATACCATAACCAGCTAGTTTTGCGCACAATCTTTCACGTGGCACAGTATTAAAAGCTTTAGCAAAATCTAGAAAAATAATTCAACTAGAATATTATTGTCAAATGCTTTACTGACAATATTTAATGTTTCTAGTAAATTTATACAACTTTTTATTTTATTCACAAAACCATGTTGGTGCACTGAGATTAAATTACTATTGTTAAGGTATTTCATTATTTCATCTCTGACAACGCTTTCCATAACTTTACATACAATCAATGTTAATGAAATTGGTCTGCAGTTAGCTGATTCAAGTATGTCATCTTCTTTATGTAATGGTGTTATATTTGTATGTAACCATAAGTTTGATAGAGTTGCACTATCGAATGATTGATTAAAAATTAACTCTAATGGTTTAAATAAACTTTGTTAGCGTTCCTTCAAGACTCTTGGATGTACTTTATCAACACCTGTTGTTTTATTTGTGTTTAATGTGTTTATAATGAATTTTGTTTCAATTATTAATATCTCCAATTTTGGATATGGACAAATTAGAAAAGTTTATCTTTAAATAATGGAATATTTTTGCTATTTTCAATTATGAATACTGAACTGAAAAATGTTTTTAATGTATTGCATATTGTTTTACCATTTGTTGTAACATCACCATTTTATCTCTTATGGCTCTAATAGTATTTTTTATTCCACTCCATAATTGCTTTGTTAATATCTTTTTTTTATTCCGTACTCCATAATTGCTTTTTTAATATCTTTTTTAAATATCTAATTAAGGTTGTTGTAATTTTAACATCGTCTATGTTTTTAAAAATTTGATTTTGTAGCATAAGTTCCTTTTTAACTTTAAATTTAGGTCTTAATGGTTAGTAAACCATAATGATTTTATATTTCTAATGTTTTGGTTGTTTTGTTAAATTTGAGGGATAAAGATTTTGCAACCTGTTTCATAAATTGTTAACCATCTTAAAAAGCTTTCATTAACAATTTTTAATTTTATCAACACAGTTTTCAAACTCTTTTTCCTAGTTATGATTATTAAAGTATTTATTTAACTCTTTATATTTACCTTTATTAAACAGATATTTTGTTTGATAATCTTTGTTATTGGTAACTTTATCCATTAAACTATATTTAAAATTCAATACATGATGGTCATGTTTAAATTACTAAAGAGTGGGGTATTTTCTAACATTTCGTTTTTTTTTCTTTTCTTCTAATTTTTTAGTATAATTATTTTGTGTAATTAATTATGTAAGAGATTTAATTTTTTTACTAGTGTAAGAGATTTGTGTCTTATTATAAAAAAAATAAAAAGAAATTTGTGTTTATTATAAAATCAATTAAATGTATAGTTTTTTATATAAAGAAATATCAAAGAAATCAAAGTCAACTTATGAATTATCGAATTGATTTTTTCAGGTAGAAGTAGTTTTATTTACTGGTGACATAAGTTTTAAGCAAAATAAGTTTATATCGTATATCAAAATATATTCTGTTACTTCTATATTTATTGATAAAATATAATGTTATGGTAATAATTTTTTTTTACACGAGTCTAATTTTAACACAGTGCTCTCTGAAAGAAAACTCTTATAATGGAGGTGTTATACTGTTGCTATGCCAATATTATCTATATTATATTCATATTTTTATTGATATATAATTTTCAGGGATTGTAGATTTTGGTAATGCATATATTGATATATGCACCATCCAGATTCAAAATGCCCAAGTAATTTTTTATTGAATTAGAAATATAATACTTTTCATATTGTAAATATGAATTAGTTTTTTCGTTCTCAGAAAATAAAAGTTGAAATTTGGTTATTGTCTGGAAGTCTATACACTTCAAATTGGTATGTATACTTTAGTATGTATACCTAGTCAGTAACCTATCTATGTTGAGATATATGTTATATTGCTATTATTGATATGTGAATATTAAATTAATACTTTTTTTTTAGATGCTGCACACAGTTATTTATCACAGTTAATTATCGGTTAATAAAAAACGTTGGAATTTCACCCGATTCAATTTATTTCGTGATTAACAATAATTTATAACAAAGAAATATATAACTTTATATATAACTGCTTAATCCTATATTCCCTTTTTTCTGATTTAAATAAGTGTGTTTAGATTTGCATCGGCTAGCCGTGCATTTGTAGCTTATTTTAGTCATCGGGCCTAGCTCGGCTGCCGACATCAGACCGCCATTGTTTTTGTCCATACGGAATCGCATCGGCCTGAGATCGGCCAGCCGATAAATTTATTGGAATCGCGTCGGCTCAACATCGGTCAGACGATCCATCGCGACTGTTTAAGAGGCTAGCCGATGCCGGGCCGACATCGGACAAAAACGCCGATCAAGTCTTGCTGTTATTATTTTAAAGTTTGAACTTTTTAATGCAGTAAAGTTTTTTTCTTGTTTAATTAATAATTTCTTTGTTTCTTTCAATATACTTTTTTTTTGCTCTTCAAGTTTTATTGTTATAATTTTTTTTATGTTTTTAATGTTAAATTCCAATTTCTATGTATATATATATATATATATATATATATATATATATATATATATATATATATATATATATATATATATATATATATATATATATGTATAATATATATATATAAATTTATATATATATACATATATATAACATAAAATTTATATATATATACATATATATAAATATATATATATATATATGCATACATATATATATATATATATATATGTATATATATATATATATATATATATATATATACATATATATGTGTATATATATATATATATAAATTTATATATATATATACATATATATAAATATATATATATATAATATATATATATATATATATATATATATATATATATATGCATACATATATATATATATGTATATATATATATGTATATATATATATACATATATATGTGTATATACTATATATATATATATATATATATATATATATATATATATATATGTATAATATATATATATATATATATATATATATATATATATATATATATATATATATATATATATATATCTGTGTTAAAGCCGATGTCGGGTCGAGCTCGGCTGCCAATATTGACCGGCGGCGTTTTTGTCCGTTGATAATGGTTGTTGAAATAAACAATAATAAATCAAATATACAAAGCATTGAGAAAGAAAGCAACAACATAAAAGATTTTTCAGAAAGAGAAAATCATTACAAAACAAAACTTTCAGAAAGAGAAAATCATGAATGAATTTTTGTCAATAAAATCTAAATATGACAGTGAAATATTAAAATAAAAACAAAAAATCTACTGATCTAGAAAACCGCTCATTGAGAGTTAACTTACGCATTGATGGCATTAAAGAACCCCCGAATGAAATCCGGAGTAATTTAGAGAGGATTATAAAGAAAATTTTTAAAACTAAACTTGACATATTAGATAAAGTAGTAGTGAAACGAGCACATCGAGTCGGTTCATTTAATAACAGCAAAACACCATAACCAATTGTCAATTTATTTAATAACAGCAAAACACCAAAATCAATTGTCAATTCATTCAATAACAACAAAACACCAAAATCAACTAATCAACTATCAAGATATAAACAAAATTTTATATTCAGTAAACAAACTCAAAGGATCAGGAATTTATGTAAATGAAGACTTCATTCAAGAAACAATGGAAGAAAAAGTTTATGGGAAAAAGTGAAAAAACTACAAAATGTAAATTCACAGTATTTAAGAACGATATAATTTATTGTAAAGATTTTAAAAAACAATCATGCGGGGATTTATTTGTATTTTTAAGTATTTTATTTAATTATTATACATACATATAGCCAACTTAACAATAGACTTTGAAAATTACACTTTAATGTTTTCGAATCGGCAATGTTTTTCTAAATGACTTTTCTGATGCAGACTTGCATTTTTTCAATACAAATAATTTTAGTTCGTCTTTCTTTGAAATGGAAACCTTTATAAATTAATTAAAAACCTTAAAAACTGTCTTTACGGTAATACACATAAACATTAGAAGCATAAGTAACAACATTATTAAGCTAAAATATTTTCTTATTGAAAGCAATTACTTATTGAGCATGATATGCGTAACAGAAACCTGGTGTTCTGACGAAATATCCAAAACTAATTCAAATTTAGAAATTCCAAAATTTAATTAATGATACTAAACTTAATAGTGCATTTTCGAGCCTGTTTGACACGATACTCTTGGCAGCCATTGCATCCGATATAGTGACGAGAAAGAGTCTCACCTTTGCTTTATATGAAATTGCGAGCAAACGTGAAACTTATATCGTACGTACCTTAGCTTCATGTTATGTAATGTTAAAACATACTTTAACATATATCAAATTCTACAGTTTAATTTTCATTTAAGAACTGCATTTCGTCAATCTCTTCTTAATCTCTGATCTTCTGCATCTATATCCGTTAAAAACAAATTTTATATAATTTCAAATCTTCCACACTCAACGTGTCAGCGAAGTGAGTGGTTAGCGCGCTGGGCTTCAGTACAAGATAGCCGTGGTTCGAGTCCTACCGTTTGCAACTATTTTTCTAAATTTTTTATGATTTTTTTAAATACGAATTGAAATACTTATTAAGTTTTATAGATATTGTATTTAGATAACACATGTAAAGATATTATTCAAAAGTTTGATCCGGGCCTAGCACTTTGACACAGAACTGACTTCGCTAAAGAGAGAAAAAAAATAGTTCACAAATATCTAAATTTTGTTTTTTCGTGAAGTCTTTAAACACATAGTTTCCAACTTTTTTGACATATTCCAAGTCTTTTTGAGAAAAAACTTTGTTAATCAAACAAACAAAAACAGAAACTCAGCTTTTTTCGTACATGATAAATATCGCCATGCTACAAAGTGACAACCTTCAACAAAATGCCAATCGAGTTTTACTTCCACGCGGTTTTAATCCACCACGAGGCTTAGTTAAATGCTTAAAAAAGATAAAATTTAAGGCTTAAAAAAAGAATTTTTTACAAATTTTTTCTTACATCTCTTTAATCCAAGACTTTTGGTTTTAGATTTATTACATTGATAGTAATATTATCATATTATTTTTGTTAAATTATTAGATTGTTTGATATTTTTTTTAGATTTAAAAATTTCATAAAAGTAAATCATGTCAGGTAGCATTTGTTTTTTATTTTGTCTTTAGATCTTCTTTTCTTCTTTTTGAAATTGTTTACAAACCTTTATTGTTTATTGAATTGTTTATTGACCTTTATTGTTTATTGAATTTTTAGAAGCTTTAGATGATGACTTTATGTTTAGTAAGTCGCTTTTATTTTATTATTATTCGTTTAGTAATTCGATTTTAGTCGTCTTTATTTGTTCATTATTTTATTTAAGCAGATACACAACAACAATCACATTCTGGTAAGAAGGAAATCTTTTGTTTTAATTTATTTGTATCTTTTTTTAAAAAGTTCCTAATATTTTGCCTTTTTCTTTTTCTTTACTAATGTACTTTTTTAAATCTGTGTTTATATTTTTAGTAAAACCGCAACAACAACCACAATCAGGTAAGAATTTTTTTTTCAATGTATTTAAAATCTCTTTTAAAAAATTTTTTTAAAAGAGTTCTATTAAAAAAAAAATTTATGCGTGTTTATTTTTAATACTACATATTTTTTAATTTGTAGTGCAACAACAACCTGATAAGATATTAATTTTCATACGTTTTTAAATAATCTCTTTTATAAAAAACCTTATTTTAGTTGTTGTGCTGTTGATATAAATTTGTTTTTCTTTTACTTAATTAATTTTTTTATCTTTTTTCATATTTTAACTAAAGACGCAACAACTACAATATGGTAAGAAAAAAACTTTTTGTTTTATTGTATGTAAATTTTTTTTTTAAAATTTCTTAATAATTTGTGTTTTTCTTTTTATTTACTATTGTATTTTTTTTAAATCTGTATTAATTTTTTTAGTACAACCACATCAACAACAACAACAACCACAATCTAGGTAAAAAAAACTCCGTTTTTTGTCTAGTGTTTTACACATGCACGTGCAATACCGAGAAATTTTATTATTGGATTCGGAGTCGCGATTTTGTTTAGCGACTCCTACTCTGCTATAATGTCGCAACTCCGCAACTCCGACTCCACAGCCCTGATTACAACTAAAGTTAAATAAAATAAAATTTTACAATATATGTCCTGTTGTTTTTCTTTACCCTTCCTAAGATAAATATTGTCAATGTTGTAAATACTTTTAAACAATAAAAGCGTTTATGACTTTTTTTTTTTAACATATGAGGTGTCTTTTAGTAAAACATGGGAGCCCACGGAGAATAAAGAAAGAATATGAAATCCACGATAGAGACTAAATGACAAAATTAAAGAAGCAATATTTAAAGAAAGAGTTGTGATCAATCAATTAGCTAAGTGAATTTATTTGTTAATGAGAATTTCTTTTAAAAATATACGTTAAGATTTATTTAAAACTAAGCTGTAACTTTTGGATCGTTTGTCGATCGTTAACTACATATTATTATTCCTTATTATAGTGTTTACGCGATAATTACATTTTATTATTATTTTAAAATATTTATTTCATGATTATTAATTAAGAAATTTGTTTAAGATACTATAGGAAATAAGTTAAGAATATAATAGAGAATTATTTAAGATATTATAGAAAATTATTTAAGATATTATAGAAAATTATTTAACACATTATTAAGAATTGAGCTTCATAAGATTCATTTATTAAGTATTATCGTACACAAAGTTATTTAAGTTAATATATAAAGTCGAGGTTAAAGGTTATATTATTATTTATTATTATTTATGCTACGAGGGTTCAATTTGACTGGACATTTTGTTGATACGAGGTTTTATTGATTCATTGATCGAGGTCTCAATTTGACAGGCCATACAGTTGCATTAAAAGTCATATACCATATATATATATACAATATAGTTATTTATTTCTTTTCTTAATCTTATTATGTCTAATCTTGCTAATAAACGTAGAGGACGAACCGTCAATTCAGTCAGGCGAATTTTCGATTAGCCAACAACCTTATGGTTAGGGGTTTGTACGGAGATTGCTTGAATAAGTTGACGAGTCTGAAAAATACAGCCATCAATAAGTATTTGAAAATTACACAGTTTGATTGCGATATATT
>NC_061166.1:17185493-17242993 GCF_022113875.1 Hydra vulgaris
ACATATATATATATATATATATACATACATACATATATAATTATATATATATATATATATATATATATATATATATATATATATATATATATATATATATATATATATATATATATATATATATATAATTATACATATATATATATATATATATATATATATATATATATAATTATATATATATATATATATATATATATATATATATATATATATATATATATATATATATATATATATATATATATAAATATATATAGACAGATATATATTTGATTTGAGATTTGAGAGTCACTATTAAATTTTGACATAAGTTGCAAGGAATATCTCGCAATTGCCATTTATGTTAAAGTTAGTGTTTACGCAATCAATAAGTTTAATCTTCGCATCTAGGACATTAAAAATTATCATTTAGAAAGATGTTTTCATTTGATTGAGATTTTCTTGCGTTATAAGCCGGATAAAAGTTCTAATAAGCTGAAGACACGCGGATAAAGTGCGCACCGATATTTTAAAGACCCATATTTTACGGGTCATGACAGCTAGTACAAATTATTAACATATGAAAGAAAAACTAACCAAAATAGAGGTAAAATCATGAATATGTTCGGAATGATCTTTTAACAAAAATTAGATATGACCTATCGACCTCCGATACCGATAATGAGGTTTTTACTATTGAAATAGCTAATACAAAATCAAAAGTATTTTGGTTTCCACATGTTACAGACCACCCGAAGGTGAGATATCAAAATTTAGTAATCATTTAAAAAAAAACTTCTTGAAAAACAGCAATGAGCAAAAAAAACTATTTTGTATTGAGGACTTTAACATAGATTGTCTAAAATATAACGGAAATGCCAGTACTAAATATTTTTGGACGAAATTATTCAACATTTTATCTTCCTACTTATGAATAAACCCACCCGGGTAATCAAAACATTAGCTGCTGCAATAGAAAATAAAAGCAGGAATAACCAAAACAGATATATCCGATCATTTTCCAATTTTTTTTCCATGACGCAAGATATTTAATCTAATTATAACAACAAAATCAAAACTTATAAAAAAAAATTAACATATATATGTGCTATTCAACAATTTAAAAATTCGCTATCGGCAGTAAAATGGAAAAAGGTATACCAAATGCAACCTTGGGTGCACCAACTCCGCTTACAAAAACTTTATACAAAATTTCTTAAAAAACTATAATATTCATTTCAAAAACTTATAAAAGAAAAATGTTTAAAATGTTCATGGATCACCAAAGATATAAAATCTCAAAAAAAAAAAAAAAAACTTTATATCAAGTTCTTAAAAAATGGAAATGAAGCCAACCTAATTGGGTATAAACAATATAACAAATTTGTTAAAAAAATTTAAAAAAATTCAAAAAAAAATTCCTTCTCGAATCAAATAAAAAGTTCAAATGGTGACATTAAAAAAACATGAGAAGTTATGAAAGAAATAAGTGGAATAAAAAACTATAAATCAAATAGCTTACCTAATAAAATTTTCATAAATAATAAAGAGTAAAACAACAAATTTGAAATCTCAAAAATATTTTGTAAACACTAATCTGGCCTCAAAAATTTATTCTCCTAATAACTCATTTGAAGCCTATCTAGAAAAGTTAACTGCGAATTATCATTTAAAGAAGTAAAAATTGAAGAACTAGAAACTGCAATAAAATCTCTTAAAAAAAATTCTCCAGGTATAGACGATATTTGCAGTAATATTGTTTTTAATGTTTTTTCAGAGATAAGCAAGCCTAGTCTCGAAATATTTAAATCGTCGATTAAAACAGGAATTGTACTGGGACAAATTAAAAACGGCTAAAATTATACCCATTCTTAAAACCGGTAAAACATCATCTTTAAATAACTACAGACTAATCTCCATACTTCCTACTATTTCTAAACTACTTGAACGAATAATCTACAATAAATTATATAATTATCTAATTCAAATCAAATTCATAAATAAAAAGCAATTTGGTTTCCAGACACCAACACTCGACAGAACATGCAAATCTAGTAAAAACCATAAGTGATTCATTCGATAAAAACCAATTTGTACTTAAAACCTGTATAAATCTATCAAAAGCGTTTGATACTGTCAATCATAATATATTACTAAAAAAATGGAAAAATATGGAATAAAAAATATAAATCTTGATTGGTTCAAACCTACCTGTGTGGCAGACAACAATGCGTAATTTCAGACGATAACAATTATTCAAATCCTTTATAAATAAAATGCAGAGTTCCTCAAGGTTCCATTCTTGGTCCCCTACTTTTTCTAATTTATATCAATGATCTTCCAAAAGCCTTAAAAAAACTTGATGATATTATGTTTGCTATGATATGATGATATTATGTTTGCTATGATATAATGTTTGCGATGATACAAACCTATTTTATTCATCGTCATCCATCAAAGAACTTTATGAATCAATGAACGCTGATCTTGAAAATCTCAACATCTGGTTCAAGGCGAATAAATTATTAAAATAATAAAATCTCAACATCTGGTTCAAGGCAAATCAATTATCTTTAAATACAGAAAAAACGAAATATATCTTGTTTCATTCTAACCAGCAGAAAAATAATACACCACCAATCCTACATCATTAAAAATAGATAACATAAAAACTGAATATACATAATAACTGAAAAAACTAAGTTTCTTGGAATAATTATTGATGAGAAGATTTCCTCAAAGGCCTATATAAGTAAAATAAATAACAAAATATCAATAAGCATAGGTGTTCTTTATAAAGCTAAACCAAGGCTCTCACAATCAAATCTTAAAATTCTCTACTTTTCTTATATTCAAAGGTATTTAAATTACGCTAACATTGCATGGGGGAGCACACATAAATCTAAATTAAATTCTCTATACATGCATCAAAGACATGCATCCAGACTGGTTTATAGTAAAAATAAATTTACTCATGCCGATCCTTTATTTAAATCTTTAAACACACTAAACATCTATCAAATTAATATATACCAAAATATTTTATTTATGTTGAAATACAAACTTGGACTAGTTCCAAATTATTTTTCTAATAACTTTTTTCAAATTAACGCTAATAAGTATACAAGAGGAACAGGAAATTTCACGTTGCCTATGAAAAAACAAAAATTTCGCAATATGCAATTGTATACCATGGCCCTTTCCTATATAACGAAGTCATACCCTAAATTAGAGAACTTAGTAATTCTGGTAATCTTTATACTTTAAAGAAGAACCTCTCATAACTAACTCAACAAATTTTATCGTTATGTTTTGAACATATTTGACAAGAAAGTGAAAAAGAAAAAATAACAAAATCTAAAATTCTTAAACAACACCTACTAATTTTGATATCTCAATATTTTTATGTATATTACTTTAGTAATATCACTTAACAAGTTTGCTTTTAATTTTTAACTTATTTTATGTTTCAAAAGTTCTGGATGACAAGACTTCTTAAAATCTTCTGCGAGTTTCCTTACAACATCACAATTATTTCACCAAATTATTTTATCAAATTTATTATCATATTATATATATAAAACATATAATTTGCATTTAGCCCAGTGTGTTAGACAATATTTTTATCGATTTATATGTTTATACATTAATTTTTGTTTTCTCTATGACTATATATTATGGCAAGAGAATTGTAACAATAGTTTAAAGTTGTAAAAAATCATAAAGAATATATATATATATATATATATATATATATATATATATATATATATATATATATATATATATATATATATATATATATATATATATATATTTATTTATTTATGTATATATATATATATATATATATATATATATATATATATATTATATATATATATATATATATATATATATATATATATATATATATATATAAATATATATATATATATATATATATATATATATATATATATATATATATATATATATATATATATATATATTAACAAAAAAACCAGCCCAGTGGGGTAACCTTAAATAGCTTTAAAAAAAAACTAGCTAGTTAAAAAAAAATCTACAAGCAGTTAATAAGTATATCTCAAAGAGGTTGAATAATTGTATCATTCTTGCTAGAGTATTTTGGCAAAAGTTAGCCTCAGGACTTCAAAAAAGAGGAAAGTATTATGTGTTTGGTTGATGATGGAATATGATTAGTATCAACTTTTTCATTAAGTTGTTGCAGTTGGAAAGCTTTAAAAAAAACACATTTAATTTCAACAGTAGGTATATAGTTAATTATTTAAACCATATAAAAAAATGAAGGTTCGCGCAGTTTAAAAATATTTTGGAAAATTATTGTCAATTATTTGTCGTAAAAGTTGAAACTATGGAATATAGTTGAAACCAGCTACAAAAACAAATGGATAACAATGGAATAGCAGTAAATGTTACATCAGGTGTGCAAGATGAGTTTTATTTTAGTTTGATTTAAGTTAAGAAGCAGTCCATTTAGCTGTAAACTAGACGTTATTGAAGTAGATAAAGATATGTTAAAATAAAAAAAAAGTTCGATAAATGAGTTTCTTTATAATTATTTTTCTTTATTATAATGCTTTGCAAACATTGGTTGCAGTAAAGAAGCATGATATACCAGAGTGCATAGAGTTACCCATTAAAACTCTTCTGAAGCTTAAAGATTTAGAAAAAAATATAAAAAACAAGAATTTAGTTCAAGCTGTTGTAAGATTTATTTTAAATTTTTATCTGAAATAGGAATTGCATATACAATTTAGGCACTTTGATTAATAACTTTTTTTAGAGTAATCACTTGAGAATCGAGGTATAAAAGTGACTTCACAAGATACATTTTAGAAAAAGTTTTTAACAATGATCTGGCTAAGAAACTTAACTGGGCAGGGCGTTGTAGTAAAACTGGTGTGAAAGATTTGAAAATCATGTAAGAATTGTAAGAATTGAAAATGTTGTTAAATCGTGGTTTAAGTATGCTGGGGATCATGAAAGTGAAAGGGATGCTCCTGATGGAGGCAAAATAAAAGCAAAACCAATATGTCAAGAAAATAACATGGATAAAGACAATGCTGGTGACGATAACTAATGCTTTAACTTTACATTATTTAAAATACTTGTTTGTTCAATGTATGTTTCTGCTGTATTTTCTATTAATGTTTCAATTTTCTTTTTTTACTTAAAACTTAGGACTTTTTTGAGTTTAATTTAATTCTTAGAGTTACATATATATGTATATATGTATATATATATATATATATATATATATATATATATATATATATATATATATATATATATATATATATATATGTATATATATTATATGTATACATTTATATGTATATATATATATATGTATATATATATATATATATATATATATATATATATATATATATATATATATATATATATATATATATATATATATATATATATATATATATATATATATATATATATATATATATGTATATATATACACACACATATATGCATTACATTCAATTTTATGACTTGTTATTTTGGATTTAAGGTTATAATGCTTTTAACGCTAAAAGCCATTTATTTAAAACCCTATTATTTAGTGCAACTTTTTATTTGAGAATTTTTAATAATTCTTAGTAACTTATGTTGTAATATTAGATTAAATTGTAATATTAGAAATGAACTGAATTTTTTATATTGATAAATAAACATGCAACTGTTAATTTCTATTTAAAATAATGCCTTACATAACTTATATAGAACTGTAATTATGTAGATAAAAACTATGTAGTTGGGTTTGTTTTGTTTGTGTTTGTACTTAATAGCTACATAATTAGTGCAATATTTTTATGCATTTTCATACAAAACTAGCACAATGATTTTTTTAAATTTGTATCAAGGTAGATTTCTTGTAATTTTTTGTTTATTTTAAGTTATGCTAAATAGTTGTAAAGATTTTATTTCACAACATAAAAAGTTTGAACCACGAGAAGAAGGGTTATTAAAGGATTCAGAAAGATTGAATCTCGAGAAGAAGTGGTTATTAAAGGATTCAGAAAGATTGAATCACAAGAAGAAGTGGTATTACGGTATTAAAAAAGATTGAATAACGTGAAGAAGTGGTTTTGAAAAGATTTACCATTAATCGTTTGTTTCATAGTAAAAGTTATCATTATTAAATCATTACAATAATAAAATACTTCGATTTTATTTTGGTGTGTTATTACATTATTGTAAATCAAAAGTGCAATATAATAAGGTAATGCAGCTGTTGCATGTTTTGCATACACATAGATGTGTGTATGCAAATCCATTGAATACATTTTTGTCTGAATTAAGTGTCACATATAGTAGTGTGCTAGGTACCCAGTTTGGACTCAAGAACCTTATAGTTTGAAAGTTTTCCTGGGTACCTGAAATCAGCCATTTTGTTGCAGTACCCAGCATGGGATTTCTTAAATAAAGTTTTTAATAAACATAACGTTTATAACCACAAAGTCCTATTTACTCAATATAGACGTGTCTCACTTAAAATATTTTCAAAAAATGTTTTTGAAAAATAATCAAAATATATTGCAAAAAGGATATAAAAAATACAGTAACACAATAAATAGCTGTTTATTATAGTATTATGAAAACATTTGTTTACAGTAAACATGTACGATTTCTTACATGTTTATTGTAAAAAAATATTTAAAGATTTACAAAAAAATAAAACGATTACTATATAAATAAATACATCTATAGATATGTTTACTATATAAAAATATCTCTTGATCTTTTATTTTTCATAACAAAATTTATGATTAATTAGTATTAATCATAAATATTATATATAATACCACAAAGTTTATGAATAATTAGTATTAATCATTAAATATTATATATATTACCACAATTATAAAATTCAAGTTAACCGCAACCGTATTTTTGGAATCGATGGGTTAATTTTTACTTTAAAGTCTTTGCTTTTTTAATTCTTTGCTTTTTGATGTTTTTTTGGATTGACCGCGTTAGATGGCAAGTTATAACAAATAATAACAATCCTAATGGAGAAAGAATATTTATGGACATCGAGTTTGCACTTTTTTTTAGTTTGTGTAATTTGAATTTGTGAACTCAAGTGTAAATATAGTTGTATATTATAGAGAACCTTGATAGGCAAAACTAAGGCGTAACTAGGCAAACGTAATCAGCATATATTATTAAACAGCAAGTTATCACTTGTACTGGACCCAGTATTTTTTTTTCCGTGTACCCTGATTCGGGACTTGGCATAAACTGGTTTTGGCACATCTTTAATCACATATTGTTAATATTGGATATTTTATGTTTGTGTGTTACATAGTTATGTTGCATAAATTCCATGAGTTTGCAAAAAAACCAGAAGCTTTAAGTGAATTTATGCGATGGAAAGCAATTGAATTTAGATTATTTTTGTTGTACTTTGGTCCATTTGCACTAGATGGAGTTCTACCAACAAATTTGCTTGATCATTATTTATTGTTGTATGTTGCATCTAGAATTCTTACAAGTTCTGAGCCATCAAAAGATACACAGATTTTGCAAACAATTTATTAATTGATTATGTCAGTAAGTCTGCTAACCTTTATGGACAAGAGTGCTTAGTGTATAACTTGCATTCATTAGTTCATATAGCACAAGATGTAAAATATTTAGGATCATTAGATGAAATTTGTAGTTTTTGCAGTCAAAAACATGCTTAGTCAGCTAAAAAAACTCATTCGAAAACCTCAAACCCCCATCTAACAATTACTGCGTCGACTCGAAGAAAAACAAATTTTTCCTAATGAGCGACAAGATATAAAAAAAACATTTCCTTTCTAAGCAAAAATTCTTATAACTCCTGGAGATTTTAATGTAAGACAATATTTACAGCTTGAAACAGAAAATTGGTATTTTAAAATATCTGAAAGTAATAACTGTTTTATTGCAAAAGATGGTAATGTAAATCTTAATCATATTATTACTAAAAAAGGAAGTGATATAAATTTAATATGTCAAAACTTTAGCACTCTTTTTTATGTCTTCTCTTATATTTTGCCTTCCTCAAGACTTAATATTTGTAAAGTACTCAGGAACAAATTTGGTGCATTAAAAAGTGTTTACCCAACTCAGAAGATTCCTGCGTAATAACTTCATTACTGCATTGATTATAAATGTATGTTTTTTTGGTTTATTTCATACTTAAATAATTACTTATTAAACGAAGCTTTTATTCAAATTGTTTTTTTTCCAATAATATTTAGAGAGTAACTTGTTTTGTAATATGTTTAACAGCTGATGAAGAGAGAGAAAAAAAACCTAAGAGTTATGTGGAAGTGTATTAACTATGCGTCTTGATGGCATTTTTAATGTGGAAATAAAAATACGTATATGTATGTAAATACACATTTTTAATTTTTATTGTAGTTATGCAGCTCAGCAAACGAAAGATACAAGTTCAAAGAATACTATCACATATAAAAAGGAGCACTTGAACGTTCGAGTTTCGCTAAAGAGAAGTAAAAACATAAAATTCGAAACAAATGTGACTGAAAAGATCAAAAGAACTTTATTATGTTTAAAAGATGTGTATAGTTTGAATGAACATTTACGCAATTATAAATATTATGAAATACTCTGATTTTTCTCTGTGTTATAAAGTTAAATTTTTTTCTTTTATCATCATTAATGTTTGAGCTTTATTTATCGGTATCAAAGTTTATGCAAACTTGTTATGAGAAAACAATTAAATAATGCAACAGTTTTGAAAAAAATTTACAAAGAAATAGTTGCATTTGTTTACCTTCACATATTTTTTTACCTTTACAAATCAAAAACAAAGTTTTTGCAAACAAAAAATAAATTATAACATTTAAATAATACGTTAGGCGAATAGTAGAATGTAACGCTGGCCAAACGTTGAATGCCGACATTGGGCCAACGTCGAGCCAACGGTTGGCTGCGACGTCGCGCCGACTAACAAATTGACGTTGGGCCTATCTTCATAAAAGTTCAATTTTATTGCAATTGATAAAATATATTGCTGAATCAGCATATTTATAAGCTTTACTTAAAAGGCTGCATTTTAAGTAAAGCTTATATATATAAAAAGCAATATATTTGTTATAAAAATGTAATATATTTTTTATTAATAGTGATATTTGATACCTATATTGTAAGTTATAATAATGCCTCAAAAATATATATATATTAAGGTGGCATCACCATTTTGACAAGTAAAACACCCCAAAATATTTCGCTTTTTTTTTCAAATTTACATGTAATTAAAATGGTCAAAAAAAAATTTAAATTTGTATGCTGTATCATATATGATATAAATAAATTTTTTGCTAATTGTATACCATAAATATAAAATTATACCTTAATATATATCATATATATAAATTATGTTAGTGTATTCTACAAATAGAGTGTAATAATAGATTAGTAAAAATATTTATCTAATATTCTTTAAAAAGTTTTACCATCAGTAGTAGGTTCAACAGGAAGTCTTCCTGATAAACTTACTTACCATTAGTAGGTTTATCAGGAAGACTTTCTGTTGAATCTACGGATGATTACATAAGTGTTTTTAAATATAAACCTCAGTTCTTTTCAAAAAAGTGCATAAACACTTATTATGTTTATGACAGTGATGCTTTAAAAATGTTAAACGTGATGAACTTGTTCTTGCTGGCAATATTTATTCACTGTGTAATTATTATAGTTTATGTTTTTTTATTAGTATAGTAAACCATGCCTATTATATCTAAAAATAGTTCGTTACTTTTATAAATCCTTAGTGCTTTTTATTAGGTATAGAAATTTTATTATTTTCAATAGGTATAACAACAACCTAAACTTGCAAGCCCTTTTATTGCAAAATAACACCTCAACTTAATGACATAATTTATTTAACTAAATAATTGAACTCAAGAGATTTCATTTAATAAAACATTTAAACTAGAGGGACAATTAAAGTTGAGTAATTCAAAAAATCCTTAAATATTTTTTACGTGCTTATTTGTGATATAAAGAAATATTGTAAGTGCTAAAAAGACATACAATTAAGATTTACAACCATAATAAATTATAATTAATAATGACAAAAACACTATTCAATATTTGATAATGTAAAAAAAAGTATTTAAGCATACCAAAGGCTTTGGCAACGTAAGATTAAAGATTTTTTTAGATTTTTGTTATGTTATTCTGTTTCTTTTAATCTATTTGATTTTTAACAACAGCATTCTTTTTTATTAGCTGTCGTATGGTAATATTGCAAGGAACATCCTTATGCAAGGTCGAAGGATCTTTTTAGTGTAGTTGATATTGATAAATTTCGAGCAGAAATAAATATAGAAATGAACCTCTAATAATTGATAATGACAATAAAACTTCTAGCCTAAAATCTTCTGAAACAAATTCTAGAGAATATATTCAAGAAGATGTTTCTGCTTCTAAATGTTTATTTTCTAATTTAAACTTGAAAACTGCTGATGATGTTTTTTCAAGCTCTGTTACTTAAACTTCTATACTTCTAATATTTAATAACTTAAATATATTCTGGGCAGTATATAATGGTTTTTCCAGCATTTATTTGAAAATTAAAATTAAAAATAAATCTAAATTAAAGTAACTCAAAACAAAGAAAACATGGGATGGCTCAATAAAATTTGCTTTCAATAAATAAAGGTTTTTAGATACAAAATGTTTGTGGTTATGTTAAAAATATAGGGAAGTAGGCCTGATTAATTCAAAATTGTGCTATAACTTATGAAAGAAATAAGTACTTACACAATTCCATATGTGCTCAATTTTGAATCTTTTAAAGTTGATTTGATTTTATGTTTTTTGTTTTGAAAAAAACAGTTTAAAGAAAACCAATTTGTAATCACAATAGTCTATTGAATAGATAGATTTTAGCCTAATACCGAAATTACAGTTTTGGTAAACAATTCAAGTCCAATCCAGATAATGTCTCTTAAAAAATTCAATTATTTATATTTAATTTATTAACATTTTAAGGAATTCACTTTTAATTTCATATTTAGAATTCGAATAAGGTCTTTATTCGAATTCTAAATATAAAACTGAAAGTGAAATTTATTCTTATTATCCTTATTAATCCTTAAACCTTAATAAAATTAATAAGGCTGTATATAAGGATTAATCTAAGGATGTTAATAATTATTTTAAGTTCCTTAAATTAAATATTTACATCGTTAAATTATTCCTCCTGTTTCCTTAATAAAGCTTATTAAAAACTTTTGTTCTTTCCGTTATTTTTGTTTGTTATTCAAAATAAAAAAACTTATTCACTTCCATAATAAAGATTATTTCTTATTAACATCCCTTAACTATTTCTTATTCACATCCTTAAATTAAATTAGAATGTGAATAAGAAATAATCCTTATTAAGCCTTAAAAATATAAATTTAAGTCGATTTAACAGATCTCTGCACTATTACCCAACACTTAAGTGGTATTTAGCATCATTTGCAACGGTGTCATTAGAATAGCGTTCATTCTAAGGAAGAATTCTAGATTGTAAAACAACTTGAAACCTTTAAACTTTTTTCCCCTGTCTCTGTAAACTTAACCTTTTAAAGTTCACCGCCTTCACATTGGCAAATTATACAAAGTTATTTGTTGTAGACATGAGAATTTGAATGAGAAATTTTCCTTTACCTTTCGACATTTTACTTGAGTCTTCTGATTCATTTATGTCTTCTATGTGTTTAGTTTCAGGATTGCTTGCAATATATATACTGGATTGTTCAAGCAAACGTTGCAAACTTTATTGGTGGGTGATGTGTTTGTAACATTAAGATTATAAATAATTTTGAAAAACTTTAACCGTTTTGGTATACGTTGCCTTTTATTAATAGATTGCTAATAGATAATAGAATATTAGCACCAGCCAAAATAATATTTAGAACACCTGCTTGAAATGAGATAATTAGTTACTATCAATATAAAAACTTTCGAAAAACATGAGATGACTTAAATATGTGGAACAGACTTACCATGACCTGTATAATACAGGTCATGGTCTTTTCCACACCGACCATTTAAATAACTTTTTTTATTTCAATTATTTTTAAAAAAGAGATAATTAATAAAATCTCATAACTTCAACTAATTTTTATATATATATAAAAAAAAAAAGGGGAAGGCAGTCTTAGGTTTTTTTTTTTTTTTTGAAGTTTCTAATAATTTTCATTTGTTCTCTTATAAGTTTCTATTAATTTTCTGCAGCTTATTAGGACTCCTTCCCCGCCAATTTTAAAGAAAAATCAAGTTTGCATGTAAACTGTTTTTCTATAAGAAAGTTGCATCTTTAATGCGCAAACTTAACTAATAACTAAGCACGTCAACAACTTAAGTATCTTTATCATGACATGCTTAATCAATTTTTAACAGAAGGATCATTTATTTAAAAATTTCAAAAAAGAATTTTGAAAAATTCTCTTATTTGTTTATTACAGTATATAATATCTTAATATATGTTATGCATATAATATCTATAGGACTTTTAAAATGTTCTACTTTATATTCTAGAAAATTGAAAAAAATTTGAAGAAGATGAAGTTTAAACAAAAGGATTTGAACCCACGTTAAGCACTTCAACCACTTAAGCATGTTTTAAAGGAATAAAAAACTGCACCACATGTTTACTTAAAATCAATTTATTTATACATAGTAAAAAAACAAAATATATAAAGAAAAGTATATGTTTACGAAAAACATTTAACTAAACTTGCATCAACAATTAAAATTAGTAGATTAACTAACTACATAAATACTTATTATATATGCAACATTTTTTTATCCGCCACTCTCTTTTTACACCACTTTTATCCACACTCTATATTAAAAATATATATTTTAAAAAAAAGGCGGGGGATGCTTTTGCCCTAAATTTGAGCCCACATCTTGTGAGATGTAGGACTATTTGTTCTGCAAAATGCTTGTCAAGTATTGTAAGATATATCTAATATTAAAGATTACCGTTGCAAACCAATTTACCGGTTGCTGATGTTTTTTCTAGAACATAGTTAAAATTAATCAAAATCTGTAAGAAAAAAAAATATTTTGTCTGTAAAAGAAAAAAATTATTATATTTAAAAAAAATTATTGTAAAGACTAAATAGCCATCACACGGAATAGCAAAATATAAAAGCTATCGGTGCAAACAAAAAATGTAATTCGACCAGAAAATCAAATTATTCTTACGTTGTTTTCAAAAACTAATATAATTTGAAACTATTAGCTAATGATCAAGTTAAAACCTTATCTTAACGGTAGACAAGATAAACTTACAATAGTCAGTAGAGCACTAATAGTCAGTAGAGCAATAATAGTCAGTAGAGAACTAAATAAATAGAATAAAAACTAAATTTAAAACGTTTTTAAATACATTATATTTGCAGTTAAAAATAATAAATAACTTTACCATCACAAGAAAATGAAGGTAAAGTTGTAAAAATAAACAAAAAATTTGTTAATGGTCATTTTTTCATAAATATGATCCTTTTACTTAAAAACAATGTTTTTTTTATCAGATAAGGACACATCGAAAAAGAACTGTTTATTATTATGAAAATTATTAACTGCAATAAAGTAATCACAAAATTTCAAATAGCAATGTTTTATTTTTTATGACATGGAGAATCATAAACACTGTCACAACAGCTCTTAAACTATTTTAACATTTTGCGTGTTCTGCTGACTAAAATTTTAATTTTAACTGTAACTGTAACAAACTGTAAGTAAACGTATAACTATAACAAACTGTAAGTAAACGTATAAACGTTTATTACACTAAGAGGAATATACAAACTTTAAAACTGAAGATAAAGATAAATTAGTATTTAAAACTTTTAATAAGTGATAAGCTAAATGTTTTTTTTAACAAGCATATGAAGTTTTTGAAACAGGCTCGGGTATGCTTAAGCAAAAATTAAAAGAGGCTCACAAATATGCTTAAACTTAAGCATATTTATAATAAAATATGCTTTTTTCAATACTTTCTAAAAATGCGTGCGTTTCTAAAGGTTAATGGTTATAAGAAAAATAAAAAGTCGATTTTAGTACTGTATCATAAAAAATATATATTCTATATACAAATGTTACCAATGATATAATAAAAATTTTTAAAATTTGAAATAAATAAAATAATAAAATAAATAAAATTTGAATTTTTTAAATGGTTTATCGACGCTCAGGAATATGCTTACATATGCTTATTTTTTTTCTAAATCTGAGCCTCAATATTTTTTATTTTTATTTTTTTTTTAATTCACCTCCTCAAGGCTGAGAAAAAACAAACGAGGAGGCTACTTATTTGTGGTTATAACCCTCTCTTAACTCTATAACTCCGAAACACGAACCTTGACGAACAAGGCCGCTGCGCGGAGAAACGAGTTGAGCACGGTACTACCAGGGACGTGGTGGGGATCGAACTCGGAACACTCGTTCAGAAAGCGAGCGCCCTACGACTACACCACTACCGCCTATAATGCATATAATCCATATGCTTATAAACGTTATGTTTATAAAAAAAAAACATGTATAGTACTAAAATTAAAATAACAATGAAATAAATATTGTTATTCATTTTTAAACATTTCGTTCAAAAAAATTTGTTGAGTTAGGAACTTGAAGAAATTAGCAAACATAAATTTTCAAGAAGTAAATTTGGAAGATTCTATAAAAGTAAATTTAACTTTTTAAAATCTAACCTGATTATCACCACCAGACAGTAACACTGTACTAAATAATGAGATTCAAATAAGACATGATTGAATATCTAACCAAAACAAAAGCAATAAAAATTTAAAACAGTTATATCTAAAATAAGGTGATATACAACTTCTATAAAAGTAACAGCTTCTCAAGAAACAATATCAACATATCACCGACAAAACAGATCAAGTTTCATTAACTGAAACATTAAAAAAATAAACTTTAAAAACAGATTGTAAGAATTAAAAAAAAATACATAAAATTTATTAATAAAATTATATTCAATAATTAAAATTTATATGAATAATGATAAAACAGATATTCAAAGATATTTCAGAGATATATAAAAAATATAAATACTTACCGCGTGCACATCTACAGTGTATCATAATTTAAAGGCGTCCAAGTTGACTCTTACATTACTATACTGAGGCCAACACTTTTTTTTATGCGCATCTAGTTTAAAATGTTTGACAGGGGCGTTGTAAGTTAGTTGTAAAACTTTAAAATTTCTTATTATGGTAATATTAAATAGTTTTAACTTTATAACTAGTTTTAAAAATAATGATTTTATAAAATTGCTATATTTAAAAAATAAAAGTTAAATTTAAACTATGTTACATTAAAAACATACTTTTTGAGCCACCTTTCCATTTTAAAAAAAGTTAAGGTCGCCGCGTGGGAAGTTTATATCATCAGCTTACTTGCTTTTTAATTTTATTTAAAATGCAAATCATAAAAACTTTATAGTTCTATAGATTTTATATTCTAAAAACAAACATGTTGTATACTCATTTTCCTTGCACGAACTCAACTTAGTTGTAATAAACTGACAAACTAATATAATATAAGTATTTCAATAATGACACATACACAACAAATATCCACCCGTTTTTTATTGTTTTTAGAATTTATTGCTTTTTTAAAAATCATTTTGTTTGTTAAAGTGTATAATGCTGTTAGATATGTTTGTCTATAATCTTTATAAAACTTTATAAAATTCAGAAGCTCAGCGCGCTAATCACTCGGCTATGATGGCACTTAGGTCATTGAAATTTTAAAACTTTATTAAAATTGTTTCTAACAGAAATAAATGCTGAAGACCAAAAATAAAGGAGAGATTCACGTAATGCAATTTTCAAATAAAAGTCAAACTGTAAAACTTGATATATGTTCAAGTAAGTTTTAACATTACGTAATATGAAGTTTACGTACGTAACATATAAGTAACACGTTCGCTCACGTATTCTTATAAAACAAAGCTGCGACTCTCTCTTGCTAATACCTCATTAGCAATGGCTGCCAAGGGTTTCGTGTCAAACACGCTAGAAGGTAAACTATTAAGTTTGCCAAAAATATATAGAGATAATTTTACAGAATTATGATGTTTACCTTTTAAATCATAAACTAAGTGTTTATATCTACCAAAGAAAAAAGGTTAAAGTTACCAAAAGCACTTTTAGTTATCAAAATCTTAAGTTCAAAGAGTACTCAAAATATTAAGTATTTTAAAAATATTTTATATTATAATAAAATATTTTAAAACTATTGAAATTTGAATCCGTTGTTATTATTCAATTATTTTGTTACCAAATACTAACTAGACCCGATTTTAACGGGTTACTATATCTACACCTTTTCAAGATGTAAATGAGAACATGAAAGTTGTAATTAAGAAGTCGTAATATGTAATTAAGAAACACAACATGTAATTGAGAAAACGTTATATGTAATTGAGAAACACAACATGTAAATAAGAAGTCGTAACATGTAATTAAGAAACACAACATGTAATTGAGAAAACGTAAGATATAATTGAGAAATCATAATATGTAATTGAGAAATCGTAACTTGTAATTGAGAACACATAAATTAAAATAGCAAATTCACAGTCTAAGTTTGTAGGTTGTTACAAAAGGTCTTTTTGGACATGAATTTAAGTTATAATCTTAAATTTTGCTTTTGTATGCACAAGTAATAATAATGGAATTGAAAGATCGTTGTGTTATATGCCAAGACACTATGACCCGAAAGTCTGTGATTAAGCTAAATCCGTGTCAACATTTATGTCACCAAATTTGTTTACGTCCAGTTCTGGAACAACCAGATTCAAATTGTCCGATTTGTCGGCATGAAATACACACAACTGAACAAGTTGAAAGGAAACGTTACGTTTTATCTTCTCCAAATGACAGGAGAAGAGTTGTTGAATGTGCGGAGCGATTTGAAGAATGGGTGAATCTCGCACAAACGCTAGGTATCAAATATAAGACAGCATACAATTGGGTTCGCAGCGGAAATTCAAATTTCATCGGAAAAGGAGGTTTTAAACCGAAAAAGTTGACCGAAGATCAAATCGAAGAAATATTAACATGGACTGAAAATGATTGTCAATTAACATTGGTGGCCATCAAAACAAAGATATTAAGACAATTTAACATAAACGTTAGCACAACAACAATAGCAAATTACCTCGAAGGCAGATTGTTCTCATTAAAAAAAGTGCACAAGGAGCCTTCTACAATGAACAGTTATTAAAACAAACAAAAAAGAACTGAATATGTTAGAAACATCAACGAACTTATCACAAATGGTCGTCAGATAGTTTGGTTGGATGAAACAAATTTTAACCTTTTTTGTAGAAAAACGCAAGGAGGCGCGAGACAAGGAAAAAGAGCAATTATGAAAGTACCTGCTTCATAAGGTTTAAACATACACTTGATCGCAGCTATTTCAACTACAAATGTCGTCATGATAGAAACTCGCAGGGGATCATTTAAAGCAGATTCCTGTAACGAGTGGATGTTGGCTATGTTTCACCAGTGGGTTACATCCGGGAATCGTTTGGAGGATTTGGTCGTCGTAACAGACAATGCTCCTTGTCACGCTCGTTTGCAAAGGGTGTTTGATAATTCACCAGCTCAGTTAATACGTTTGGGACCTTACAGTCCAATGTTGAACCCGGTGGAAACGATCTGGTCCAAAATTAAAAGTAACGTTAAAAATGCAATTCGCATTCCACCTGTATTAGGTGACGGGATTGCGGAACAGCGCATGCAGTACTTAGAACGAATTGTAATTGAGGCGAAAAATACTATAATGGGAGGAGATTGTGCACGTGCGGTACAACACACAACCACGCACTATGCAACTACTTTAAATATGGAAGACGTACAAGTTGGTGCTTAAATGATCAATGAAGTGATTTTTAATTATATAATTTTTAATTATAATTTTTAATTGAGTTATAAATTTTTCCCTAAAATGTTTTTAGTGTTTATTATGTTAAATTCATTTGCCCAAAAATTATAAATTTTTCCCTTAATTTTTTTCCTAAAAAATTAAATTTACGCTACAAATCTTGCGTCATTTTTAAGTGCGTCATTTTATACGCTCCATTTTTTTACGCGCCATTTTTTTTAAGCGCCATTTTACACTTACTCCTTTAAAGCGATATCTAAATTAAAATTTTCGTGTTCTCAATTACATCTTTCTATTTCTTAATTACAACTTACATTTTCTCAATTACATGTTACGATTCTTAATTACAATTTTCGTTTTCTAAATTACATCTTATGTTTCTTAATTACAACTTACGTTTTCTCAATTACATCTTACGTTTCTTCATTACAACTTTTGTTTTCTCAATTACATCTTACGATTCTTAATTACAATTTTTGTTTTCTCAATTACATCTTGAAAAGGTGTAGTATGTATAAATAATATACATATCTAAATATATATATATATATAAATATATATATATATATATATATATATATATATATATATTTATATATATATATATATATATATATATATATATATTTATATATATATATATATATATATATATATATATATATATATATATATATATATATATATATATATATATGTTTATATATATATATATATATATATATATATATATATATATATATATATATATATATATATATATATATATATATATATATATATATGTGTGTACACACACACACACACACATATATATATATATATATATATATATGTAAATCCTTTACATTTTATATATTATTAAGGTGGTTGCCCAAGAAATAAATCTTGATTTTTTTTGAAATTTTTTCTTTTTTTAAATGTTTTTTATGAGCAGAATTTTATCCTCTTTATAATGGTATATGAATCTCATATGTATAATTTATATAAAGTCTTTTATTTCTAATTTTTATATAGTGGTATATAAAGTTTTTCTTCACATTTTTGTTTTTGACATTTTTCTTCATTTGTGACTTCAATTGAAGTGTCAAATATCTTGGGTTTACCTCTTCAAATAATCATCAACTCCGTATCAAAGTAATGTCGTTTGGTGTATCTTAGGTTTTATGGATTTTAATAAACTAAAAGTCATTATTTGAATGGATATTTTTCGTTTTGACCAACGTGATGCAACATAAAATATACTATTTATTAGATTTTTATGAATGTTTATTGTGGTTTAATGACTTATTTGTAATTTTATTGGTTCTTACTCTTTTAGACTTAAATATATAATAATGGCAAAAGGAAATAAGCAAAATAATGTAAGAAAGTCTTAAAAGAAAGGCTCCTCTCAATCATTTTAGAAAACAGCAAAAAAATGATCTATTGGTCAAAACAAACAGTTTAAATACAATAAGCATGTATTCTAGTGCAAAAAAACTAAATATGGGTATTCAGAATCATTTGGAGTGTCAAGACCTGTATGACTATAATATCCTTATTAACTTCTTTGTTCTCAAAAATCAATTTTTAGAGCTTGTCCAAAATGTCATATGCTAACCATTAATTTATTTGATAACACACAAAAAAGAATGGGATTTTCACATAATCTCGAGTTAAAATGTACATCTTGTGACCAACGGAGTCATACTGTTTATTCATCTAAATAATGTTTAAAGAATAGCAGTAATACCACTGGAAGAAGTATATTTGAAGCAAATGCAAGAGCGGTGATAGCTTTTCGAGAGATTGGTCGAGGTCATTCAAGTATAAACACATTTACTCAATGTATAAACATGTATGGTTTAGCCAAAAACGCTTTTGATAACCTAAACTCAAATGAAATATATAAAGCATACAATGATGCAGCTTTAAAAAGCATGAAAAATGCTGCAGAGGAACTTCAAGATTCTTCTGATGGTCCAACACAACAACGTATAAAAATAGATGGAGCGTGGCAGAAAAGAGGCCATTCATCTCTTAATGGATTTGTTACTGGTATTGTTGAAGATAAAGTAGTTGATGTACAAGCTTTTTCCAAACACTGTAAGGGTTGCCTTATGTGGGAGAAACAAAAAGGTTCATCAAGTTATGATAGATGGAAAGCAAAACATGTATGTAATATTAATCATGTTAAGTCGTCTGGTGCTATGGAGGGAGCTGGTGCTGTTAAAATCTTTGAACGTTCTGTGGAAAAGAACAGCCTTATTTACAAAGAATATTTAGGTGATGGAGATTCTTCGTCTTATAAAGAAGTCATAGCAGCAAATCCCTATAAAGATTTTGGTATAACACCTCTCAAATTGGAATGTATTGGGCATGTTCAGAAGCGCTTAGGTACTCGTCTTAGAAATCTTGTGAAATCACATAAAGGTACAAAGAATCCCATATCAGGAAAGGGGAAGTTGACTGAAAAAACAATTAACTCAATGCAAACCTATTATGGAAAAGCTATAAGAAACAACTTAAACAATGTTTATGCCATGAAAAAAGCAATCGGCTCAGTGTTGTTTCACTGTACTGCGTTTACCGATGAGACCAGCGGCATGAAATGTGTCCACGTGATGACACTTCTTGGTGCAAATGGCAGTTAAATAAGACTAACTAACATTCAAAAACACCATAAGTTTACCAATGTCCATTAATTACCTTTTAAAACCGATCTTTGTAAGTTTATCAGACGACGAGTTATTGAACAAATGCGTTCACGGGCAAACTCAAAACACAAATGAATCGTTCAACTCAGTTGTATGGACTCGATGTCTCAAGAATGTTTTTATTGAACAAAGAATATTTGAATGTTCAATTAACTCAGCTATTTTACATTATAATGATGGGAGTGGCGGGGTTAATGCAGTTTTAGGACATTTTGGCTTACATGGAAAGGCGACTGCTGATAAATCTATTGCACGAGATTACCAAATTGTTACTAGAATGGAAAAGCGATCAAGTCCAATCGTTAAAAAACAAAGAAAAAAGTTAAGAGCATTAAAAAAAGGGTATATGGATATCTTTTTCTTATTATTTTAGACAAAAACTTGATTTTCTCATGTTTATGGTTTTACAAAATTTTTAAAATTTTAAAACATGATATCTCAAGATTGAATGGATAAAATAAGTTGAAATTTTCAGGAAATACTCATATATTATATATAATCCATACATCATAGGCTTTTTCTTTATTGAGGTAAAAAAATTCCTAATTTGTAAAATTTATACAAATAATACTATGCTTAAAACACTCTTTTTACTAATAGAGGCATAACTTTTGATTAAGTGAGTCAATAAAAAAATTGATATGTCAAATGGATTTTACTATCGTTCTTAAGCTATGATGAAAATTTGAAAATATTTCAAAACACAATATCTTCACATCTGCAGATATTGTGTTTTGAAATATTTCATTTTTTTGTCTCATTTTAGCGATAAAATAGGGTAATCGAGACAAAAAAATGGTTTGGTGTGTTTGAAATATTTTTTAAGTTGAGACTAGCCATTTATACCAAAATTTGGTTAATTAAATTCACAGGGTCAAAAAAAAGTTTATTTCTTGGGCAACCTTCTTAAACACTTCCATTTATGTATTACCAATAGAGATTGCAATCCCGGGATCCCGGATCCCGATTTCCCGGACGTTTTTGGGTCCCGAAAATCCCGGGATTCTAAACACAAAATCCCGGGATTTTCGGGATTATAGCAGGATTGAACTAATTAAATTATTTTGTAAAACAAAATGTTCAAAGTTGGTAACTATACTGAATTATAACGAGTTATATAATGCTGCTTTGCAGGTTTATCCTGTTTATGCTTTATCCTTACGATAAATGGAACAAATTTTTGAATAGACCATGGAGTTCGGGGTTTTATCATTGAAAAAAGTTCCACAAACACAAATTAAGGCAGGTTTTTTTGACTATTGTATAAAAAACAATCGTTAAGTTTGTTGGCAAGACTTCTTGCGTTAAAAAGAAAAATTTTAAAATTGTTGAGCGAATTTGTGGTTAAGTGATTGCTTGAGTTTATTAAGTCGTTTTGTTCATTTCAAAAAATATTTTTTGAGAATGAAAAAATTTTATGATTACTACATAACAATTCCCTTTGGGATATTTCTAGCGATTTGTATAATTATATTTGTACAATTATTAGTTATTGCAACATTATAATGTCCATGACAATTAATTCCGCTTGAAGGAATTCTAGTGTAAATACATACAATATTTGACTGTGGAATGAATCGTTTTGAACGTTTTGAACTGATAACCTTTTTAATGCTTTTGATGTTCACCGCAATAATATGTTGTTTACTAATGCACCTTAAAAAATATCCTTCTAAACATGAATGAAAACAGTGAAAAGGGAACATCATTTTTCTACACATAAAAGATAAAGACCCAACTTCAGTATGGTCACATTATTTGAAGTCTGCGGATAATTTGGCAGCAAAATGTAAGAAATATGGTGAAATTTTGAAATCATTAGGTGGTTCTACAAAAGGCCTTCATACGCACTTATCAACTAAGCATAATTTGAAAGTAACTTCAGCCGACAAAAATTTACCTAGTTCGAGTCAACAGTTGAATGATGCCAGAACCGACGAGAAGCCTCCTACGAAACGAAGAATAACGAGTTACTTTGCATCTGAAAAAAAAAAACCTTAGACGAAACACTGGCTCGAATGACAGCTTTAGTCTCTCAATATTAACAAACAACTTATTATGTTATTTTTTACAAAGTAGCTTGTTGCTACAGCAGCTACATCGGTACCCAAATTTAAGAAAAATTATGTTTACAAATTTATTTTGAAATTTTGATTGTTTAGTTACTTTAGTCAAATACACTTTAAATGTTCAAATGTTATTTACATATCCAATTATTTGATGAAGGTTATTCTATAAAGTCTGTAATCTTAAAACATAATATGGAAGGTACCGTATATATATTTCTGCATTATTTTAAGATCTTTATATACACCTGCTGCCTGTTACACAGTTAAAACAATTTAAGGCGCCGTAGAAAATTAATGTAAGTCATTAAAACATAATGAAATTAAATAAAGAAATTGATAACATCAAAAAGTATATTCATATATGCAGTATTAAGTTCTGTTTTTTAGCAAATAACTCACATTATATAAAATTCTGGGATACCGGGATCCTTGGATTTTATTTACTTCAATCCTGAAATCCCAGGATCGTAATTCATGCCCGGGATTGCAATCCCTAATTACCAAACACGTCAATTTTTGCATTAATAAGCGCGTCAACCTCGGCATTACAAAGTGACTCAACTTTGGCATTATCAACCACCTTAACTTTGGTATTATCAAGCACCTCAACTTTGCCATTACCAGGAACCTTAACACTAAAAACACCCAGCACTTCAACTTCACCAATACCCAGCACTTCACCTTCTACATTACCCAACACGCAATTTAGTAGGATTCAATGTATCGAATAATTTTGAAAACGTTTCAAAAAAATCCAGATTGGGAAGACAATATAAAATCCACATTTAAAAAATGATATAATAATGCCAAATCATTGTGTTGATTCAAAATTGATTTAGATCGCGTTTAGAAGAATTTATGTCATTCTATACATTTACGAATCAATTTTAAATGAGTTCTAAATATTTAGTTGATGTTTAAACGCTTAACCGTTACTTCAGTTAGCACAGAAGGATTTTGGCACTGGAGACGGATTTGAAAAAAAAAAAGGAGTTATGAAAGTTATTGATAAAATTGTTATAATTTTAAAATAAGATTAAAACAGTTTTTGTCACTGTTATGGTTTTAAGGACATTGAAAATGTTTGTATCACGTGAAAGGTTTTTACGAGACTCGAAACAGTTTGTATCACATCAACTATTAGTTAAAAGTTTGTAAAAGAGGTAAAGTACAGAGAGTTTTTTCTTTTAGGAATTTTTATATAATATTATTTGCATCATATGCACTTGAATTCGTATAGTAAAAATAAATGTAAAGTGTGAATCTCGCGTAATTGAGGATTTCCATTAGGATTTTATTATCTTTTTTTTATTTTTTGATTTAACCTATATTGTTTATATTTTATTTTATTTTATAATTGTTCTTTCTTTTAGAAAGTTAAGAACTATAAAACTTGTTTTAATTTGAAACTAGTCATTCCATTTTTTAAAAAAAGAAATTTAGTAAACACTAAATTGCACTGTAATTTAAAAACACACACACACAGGGGGTTTCACTTTTTTTGTACAAGACATTATTTTTTAAGAAAATTCAGTTAATGAAAGATGAAGAAGGACCTATTGAAATTTGTGACTTTTTGAATTATATAAAAAAAAAACGTCAAGTTTGGTGTTTATTTTTGACAACAGCTCCATATTTTATTAAGTTGTTAAATTGTTGGTAAAATGTTAAATAATTTATCTATTACTTGTTTAATAGAACTTATTTGTTAAAATCTGCTGTTGATAAATTAAAAAGTTTTATTATTTATTTTACAGAGTGGTGCAAGGCCTGTAAAAGTTATGATTTAACAACAGAAACTGAAAAACATATAGACTAGATAATAAAAGCATATAATCACCAGTTAACAAAAAAGCCCAAGCTTCCTACTGTATACCTTTTACTGAAGTTTTTTGTTTAATTTGTTAATGGTTATAGAGATAATAATATATATGAATAAACTGAAAATAGCCACATATAAAATATATAAACAGCTAAATAAAGTATTAGTGATGTACCGATGACAAATTCTGTTTGTGGCTAATAATAGATTAAAATAAGGGTATTATAATAATATATGACGGATGTAAAATACATATGCGTTATGTACCTATACATTAGCAGTGACTTGACCTATCAGCCTATGATATTGGTAACCAATAACCAATTAATTGACTTGACCATTGACTGATGGCATCGGTTGAATAATCGGCATTGGCCGATCGATCGGCATTAGTTAATAAGCTAAACCAAATTGTGCATAGACGCATATATGCTAATTGCATACCTAATATTGTTATATTACCTTTATATAAATACATTAAACCTTATCTTTAGCCTAAATTGGCCTTTAATATATACAATATTAAAGGCCGATTCTAAAATATAAAAAAAGAATATAAACTGTTAATTTATTATTGTTATATAGTTTTGTGTTACTGTAACCAAAACTAATTTGATTACTTTATTTGGAAATAATATTACTCATTTAATACTATTATAGTGAAATAGTTTGTTATTTTTCTAGAAAGGAAAATGTTGATGTTAATGTTAATGCAAAAAAAAAAAAATTTTTTAAGTTAGCTTATTTGATATTGCAATAAACATTATAATCAGTATGATTTAAGAAAGAACAAAGATTAGAAAATATTATTTAGAATCAGATATTCGAATTTGGTGCCACCCGCAGTTGGTTATATTATGAGAAGTAGAACAGGAGATGTAGTATTTGAACCTTTGCTCAAAGCCCTGGTGATAGTAATAGCCATAACAACCTATATAATATTAGTAAACTTAATAGTTTCGAGCCTGTTTGACACAGAACTCTTGTCAGCCATTACAACCAATGTATAAGGTACAGCTTTGTTTTATAAGAAAACGTGAACAAAGGTGTATTTTTAAACGAAGGTGTATCTTTGAACAAAACTGTATGTTTAGTGTATTTTTGTTATGTATGTAATATCAAGTTTTGTTATAATAAATATGTAATATTAAGTTATACAGTTATACTTGAATTGCGACAACATCTTTTTAATTTTGATCTATCGCATTTATTTCCGTTTTGTAAAGTCTTTTGCTTTTTAAATAATTTTGAACTTTACTTACGACATACGGAAGCGGAGATCGGGGTTCGAGTTCTATCGTCGAAACCAAGGAGCTTTGATAAACAGAAGACGGTGTCACGTGATTTTTTTGAAGCCAGTTTTTAAAAACGGTCGCCATCTTGGTTAACCTAAAACATTTCACAGAACTTAAAATTTTACTGAAGACTTTAACAAAACATTGCACTAAATGATTGAATTATTCAATAGTTTATGTTTGGCAGCTTCTACAATCTAAAAAAGAATTATTTTTTAATTGATTGTCTTCTTCAGTTTATTCCAATAACTTTCCGAATACTGAAATAGACATTCAGAGAGCTGTATTTCAACATGATAATAGAAAATATTGTATTTCAGATAGTATGAAAGATTCTTGAGAAAATAAAACCAAATGTTTGTGAGTTATTATCTATATTTAAACAAATAATATATATATATATATATATATATATATATATATATATATATATATATATATATATATTTACATAAAAGTGACTATATAGTTAATAGACAGATATAAACTGACATGCCATCTTGTTCTGCCTATGGATGTACTGAAAAGAGAGATCGTGCTTATAGAATTACTTTTCATAAGTATGATAAGCTGTATCATATAAAAAAATTTCACAAAGGAATAATATATGTCATTACTCTGGTGATTTCTTTGTTTTATTAGTTAAATAATATTTTTATAGATTTCCATCAAAAATCAAATATCTAGAAATAAGACAAAAATGGATAACTGCTTTAAGTAGAGAAAACTTTACTGACCCGCATAAATCAGAAGTTGCGTATTCAAAGCATTTTAAAGAAGCTGATATGGATAGAACTAATCTCTCGTGTGTGAGAGTTCGTATGATGCCATACCATGCATTTTAACAGCTTGTTCATACTACTTTGAAAAAACTAAACCAGTTCGTAAGGCTCCAAAATTGAGAACCTATGCACAGACGTATTTTATGACTGCAAGTGTTATTAAAATGACTTTTCTAATTCTTGCACTACCAATGACAGTCGAATTTCAAGCTGCTATTACCAGTGATGAAACTCCAAGAAAAACAAACTTAAATCGAAAGCTATGCAAGGCAGAAAGATCTTCAGCTTTTTCTAAAAAAAAAACTTTTACAACAAAGAAAAAGAAGGCTTGCTAAGAGAAATGCTAGCTTAAAAAATGTTATTGCTGATCTTAAGCGAAATAATGTACTGGAAGGTGAGAGCCTTTATATATTGCAAAAGTCTGCTGGAGGGGTAGGAGATTCGTTACGAAGACAATTTTTAAAATGCTTAGGAAAATCTACTCAGCAACAATTTTCACCAGAATTAAGAAGTTTTGCCTTAACCTTGCATTTCTATTCGCTTTATGCATATCGATATGTGTGCAAAATGTTTAATACTTGTCTTCCAAATCTAAGAACAATTGAGAAGTGGTTTCACACTATTAATTGTAAGCCAGGTTTTACAGCAGAATCGTTTACAGCTTTGCAACAGAAAGTGTCTGAGATGGCTGCAAAAAATAAGAATCTTTTTTGCGCTTTAATAATGGATGAAGTTGCAATTAGACAACAAGTTGAGTGGGATGGCAAAAAGTACCAAGTGTACATAGATAATGGGACTGAACTTGATGATGATAGCTTGCCTTTAGCAAAAGAAGCACTAACATTTATGGTTGTTTCTATGAATGATTCATTTAATCTTCCAATAGCTTACTTTTTAATTGATGGGTAAGGGAACCAGTGAGCTAATTTGGTTCGGCAGTGCCCTACCAAACTTCATAGTATTTGTGTGACTGTTGCATCCTTTATTTGTGATGGTTGTGTTTCAAACATTTTTATGGCAAAATACCTAGAATGCAATACTGATTCAGCTGACTCTAATTTTAAAGCTTGGTTTCAACATCCAGAAACTGAAGAACAGGTTGTACTTATTTTTGATCCTTGCCATCTGCTTAAATTAGTACGTATTACACTAGGTGATAAAAAAACCCTTGGTTGATGGTGAAGAGCAATTTGTTAAGTAAGAATATATTGAAAAACTTCACCATCTTCAAGAAATTGAAGGATTACATTTAGGGAACAAACTACGGTCAGCGCACCTGCAATTGTTTAAGAAGAAAATAAATGTAAAATTGGCTGCACAATTACTTAGCGAGAGTGTCGCATCATCATTAGAGTTTTCTTCAATTAGTGGAATACTAGGCTTCGAAAACTGCCAGCCAACAGT
The DNA here is from genome assembly GCF_022113875.1 of Hydra vulgaris. Taxonomy (NCBI): domain Eukaryota; kingdom Metazoa; phylum Cnidaria; class Hydrozoa; order Anthoathecata; family Hydridae; genus Hydra; species Hydra vulgaris. The sequence goes on from NC_061166.1 coordinate 17,213,511, forward strand.
AAAGTTTATTCGTGTGTTTAATGGTCTATTTGATATTTTGACTTCCAGGAATTTATGCAGTAAAGGCTTGAAGGCACCTCTACAAGAAAAAAACTTGCATGAAATAACCTGTTTCTTGCAGCAATCAAGGCAATATATTGTTGCTCTAGAAGAACCATTTAATGGCAAACTTTTACTAAAGTCAAATCGTAAGACTGGCTCATTGGGATTTAAAGCTGCCATTGACAATTTTTTACTTCTGTATCATTGGATAATTATTAAACCTAAGTTTGGTATGAAATTTTTGTGTTCTTTTAAATTTAGCCAAGATCATATTGAGCATTTTTTTGGAAAATTAAGAAGTTAATTGGATTGTAATAATAACCCTTCAGCAAAACAGTTTATTGGAGCATATAGAAAATTGCTCGTGCATAGTGATGTTCAAGTGTTGTTCGTGGAAATTGTTTGCCATTGCAAGTCGTACCTATTTTGACTGCTTCTAGTTAATACATAGGAAACGAAAATATTGATGTTCCTTCTGTTAGTGTTTTGAATAGCTCTACTAGCAAAAATTGGATTATTGAACTACTAGAAAACTCTGTTATAGATCAGGATTATTACTTAGTTCCTAATCCTAGTCATTTGTCTTCATGTTCTCAGAGTATTGCTGCTTATATTGCAGGATTTGTTGTGTTTAAACTGGGAAATTCGCTGTACTGTGAAACATGTATTTCAGCACTAAATACAAGTACCAAATATTAGTATTATACCAAGTATTAATAAACTTGAAAACAAAAGGGGCTTTGATATTTCCTTTAAAGGATGTACTTTATATTTGCATTTTGTGTGAAAAGTTGTTCAGAATTAATGTATAACACAATAGCAACGAATCATTATCCTTGTCAAATGTAAGCTGCCATGCAATTAAGCACTTAATATTGATGACATATTTGCATGTAAACTATCCTCTTCACTAACTAATCATATGTTGGAGGGCAGTCTGATGGAAAATCATCTTGTTTTGTTAATAAAAGCTATTGTCAATAAAAGCAAGTCAGATACTGGTATGCAGGAAAACGATATACCCCTTGATTGAATAGTAAAAAAAAATACTGAGTCGACAGCAACGCAAAAACCTTGTTATTTTTACTGGTCAGTAAGATCACCTGTAAAGAAATTCATGTCACTTAAACTATGTGCATATCCATATAATTATATATCTATATATCTATATATCTATATCTACATCTATATCTATATCTATATCTATATCTATATCTATATATATATATATATATATATATATATATATATATATATATATATATATATATATATATATATATATATATATATATATATGTAAAACAAATATTAGGCTTTCACGTTTTCTTTCATGGATTTGGTTTTAGAGTTAAGCGCTTATTTATCTTCTGATTCTTTTTCACCTAACTCTAGAGCTCTATCAGCAGATAAAATAGTAGCTATTACTTTTTATTCTTTAAAGATACTGGATCTTTGGGAATGACTGCAAATACTTTTGGAATTGCAGTATGCACTGCTTTTGCCGTTATAATTTCAGTTTGTGAGGCAATACCGAAGTATCTTGGGCCTAAGTATCTATTTCTTCCAAGAAATCAAACTGAAATGCGAAATAAAGTTTCAGAGTTTGAAAGTAAATTTGGAATGATACAAGCCTTTGGATGCATCGATGGCACCCATATTCCTATTCATCGTCCATTAACTAACTCACATGCCTTCTTTTGCTATAAGCAATATTTTTCTCTTAGTGTTCAAGCTGTATGCGATTAGAAAGGCTATTTTATGGATGTTGAGTGCATGTGGCCAGGAAGTGTACATGGTGCTAAAGTGTTTGCAAATTCAACAATAAATATAAAGTTAAGAAATACTATTCTTCCTCAAACGTTTCAAAAACCAACAAAAAAAGGAGTGAAGATACCTAATTATCTTATTGGCGATCCAGTCTATCCATTACTACCATTCTGTATGAAAGAACATTGCTCAAATAATGAAGAGTTAATTTTTAACAACATGCTTAGAGCAGGACGAAATCCTATTGAGTGCGCTTTTGGTCGCCTTAAAGCTAGATGGAGTATTTTAACAAGAAAGGTTGACCTTAAACTAGAGGCTGTTCCTACTGTTATTTATGCTTGTTTTGTATTGCAAAACATTTGTGAAAGAACAAATTCTTCTTTGACGATGAACTAGTAAAATCAAAAACAGATCTCATTAAAAAAAACGAAAAAAAATACAAAAATGCACCAAACCCAATACAGACTTGATAAATTAATATATGTATATATATATATATATATATATATATATATATATATATATATATATATATATATATATATATATATATATATATATATTTATATATATATATAAATTTATATATAAATTTATTTATATATGTATATATATAAATATATATACATATATATATATATATATATATATATATATATATATATATATATATATATATATATATATATATATATATTATATATATATATATATATATATATATATAGATATATACTTATAATTATATATAAATATGTATATATATATGTATATACTTATAATTATACATAAATATATATATATATATGTGTATGTATATATATATATATATATATATATATATATATATAATTACATTTATATATATATTGTATATATATGTGTATTTATATCAATATCTATATATATATCAATATATCAATATATATCAATATATATATATATATATAGATATATAAATTAATGTATCAAATCTGTAAGAATTTTTCGTATAACTAGTCCTATATTTATATATAATAAACATTTTGAACTGTATATTTAAAAGGACCGTTTATAAAATTGTTTGTTTCTATTTTTTGTCAATATTTTTGAAAGTGTTTTTATTTACACAAGTATTTGTTGGTAACACTAAAGGACTAATTTGCATTTGTGTATATAAGTTAGGTGAATGTTGATAAAACTGATTTTGGTTTGATGATTGTTGTTGAGTTTGTACTTTTATAGCTTGTGCCAAAAGTTCAATAGAACAACTTATGCCGTTTCCCAGGTCAGTCATTGATTTACTTACAGTGTTAATCTTTCTGTAAAGCATTTTGTCGATTCTCGCATTGCCTCAACCATTTCTTTTCTAAATTGAGTATCGTCCCTAGCTTCTTTAAGCAGTAGTTGGTCGCGTTGGGTGGCACTTAAATTTCGTTCAAAGTGCTTTCTTTTGTTGTCAATAAGTTGTGGTATACAGCTTTTTCTTTTTTTAGGGTTATCTGCCGTATCACAGCTGATGACTGACTCTAGATCTTCTGATAAGTCTTGATCAATCGAAAAGTTAGTTTCTTCGGTTTCAATAAAATCATAACTTTTAGCACCAAATGTAAGTGGTTCAATATTGGCTGAACCACCCCACAAGGAGATATGCTGGTCGTAAAACTCTAATATAATTTTACCACTTCCACTTCGACTGCCGCTCACAATTGCTTTCGAAAACTTTTGTCGGATTTCTTTCAATTTGTCTTGAACTCGTTTAGTTCCTCGTATTATGACTTCTTTTGAGTCCTTTTCATTAAAAGTATCGATGGTAACAGGCCCAAAATATAGCTCTTCATCTTTATTACAGAGCTCTGCCATTGATAAGCGAACTTCTATATATAAACCAACTTTATCGGCATCAAAGTCAAGGTTTTTATAAAGCATCCTTGCTTTATAGCTGATACCACAATTTATAAGGATCTCTACTATATTATGATCCCATTTAAAGTTTTTTCTTTTTGTTTTATCAATGAAATCAGCTATTTTGAGTGAAAGTTGTCAGCAGAATAATTTTAAATGCAAATAATAAAATTGAAATTTAATAAAAATTATAAAAAGCAAAACAATTAAAATTTTAAGCACACGGAAGTATTTTATGCACACGGAAGTTGCCGGTTATTAAGTTTACACGCGGAAGCTTTCAAATTTTAGAAATAAAAGAATTTGTACGCATGCGTAAAAATTTATATAAGAAATTAGCCAGCTTGTTTGTCGAGATCTCGGCAAAAAGCAGTGAGATCTCGCTATCCGGGCTAGCTCATTTATTCATATAAACGCAAAAAAAAAAAAAAAAAATTAAGTTGAAATAAGGTTGACGTCGATATCTCAGCAAACGGGCTAGCTCGGCAAACGAGCCAGCCCGCTTTAGAACAGGCCCTTAGTAGACGCTAAAGATGACTTTTATTTGAATTTAGTTTTCTATTGTTATTAGTTTTATTTAATTGTTATTATTTTTCTATCATTTTTATAATTTTACCCTTAATGTCTCATGATGGTAGAGTTATTTTTTATCTTTAACTGGAGATATTATGTATTACAAACTTTTTAAATATCGTTGTTTTAACTCATTTAGTTATCGTTTGTTGCTCTACCAACTCTCATAAGTTTACTTAGTCTACTGTTAAAATATGGTTAACCTATTAAACTTTAATTGTTTAAAATATACTTTTAACCGAAATTATTTAAATTTTACATTAACCGAAAAAAAAAAAAAAAAAAATAAGTTTGTCGCAATCATGGTAAGAATTATTATATTTTTTAATCAATTTACAAAATTTATTTACACTGATAGTTTTTGCGTTTTTTTTTTAAATTTTGTGTAATAATTCTGTGTTTAACTTTAATTTTGTGTTTACAATAAATTCATTTCCTATTCTGAATCGGACCATTTTTAACAATGCTATAGAAAAATATCAGCAGCAGTCAAATTGATTTGTTGTATTAATACGTTATGTTTTTACTTTTATCATACTTTTTTCATCTTAGATATATCTTAAAATGCTTTACTGCATATTGCAGTTCAAATAGTTTATGTTATGTGATGATGCGCCAAGGAAAATGCCATATCACCCGGCTGTTAGGTTGGAAGAAAGTCGCGAAGGAGTCTTGCCATCCGTATGGTTGCTAAGAAAAGTAGTTTTGTATTTAGACTCGGAGTATTTTTTTAATATTTATTAACAACAAATTATATGGATTGTATATATTTATTTTATATATTTAGTACTCAATTAAAAATATAATAAAAAAATTTATTTGAACCTCACTATACATATATGAAATATACAGACTGCCAAATAATATAAAAAAATATTCAAACTGTTAACATTTTATTAATCTATAATTTAGCATTATTTTAATCAAAATTAAATCAATTTTTTTATTTGGATTTAGTATTACTATTTTAATATAATTATAGTAAAACAGTTTTTTATTTTTCAGGCGAGGAAGAAGTTTATGTTAATGTTAAAACAAAATGTAAGAATATATATGTTTTTAATGTTAATTCACCTCCCCGAAGGCCAAGGCGACCACTGCAGTCAATGAGGCTACTATAATTGTATTTCTAACCCTCTCTTAACTCACTATCTCCGAAACACAAACTTTGAAGAACAAGGCTGCTGCGTTGAGAAACAAGTTGGTTAATTGGTAATTTTATGAGAAGTAGAGCAGGAATTAAAGTATTGGAACCCTAGTGATAAAAATAGCCATAACGATAATAGTAATAATAGTAGTATATGTATATGTTTTATAACAAAACAGTTTTTTAAAATAATCAATTACACTTAGTGTTGTTTTAATTTATTTTTTAAACAGTAAATCTGCATTTCCACGGCCACCTGTTTAATTAAGTGTTGACATTAGTGTAATAGTAATAATAGTAGAATGTGTATAGGTTTTTTAACAAAACAGTTTTTTAAAATAATTACACTTATTGTTGTTTCAATTTATTTATAAAATAGTAAATCTGCATTTCCACGGCTACCTGTTTAATCAAGTGTTGTTATTAAATATTTCATTTTATAAAAAGATTATAGGTGTGGTAACACAAGGATATAAAAACGATCATGCAAGTAAGTTGTCAAACTTTATATCATTGAATACTGATAGTATTTGTAATTTTGATATCTTAAAAGTATAAATTGGCATTTACAAGTTGCTAAACCATCACCAATTCAACTATCACCTGGTCTCTTCAGCAGTCATTCTAAAATCCTTTAATAAAATCAATCATGGCGACTATACCAATCTATATCAATTTATATCGACTTTATACCAGTTTATATCGAATTTATACCAATTATCCCGACTTTATATCAATTTATATCGAATTTATACCAATTATACCGACTATACCAATTTATATCTTTGATATAATCCTATTTCTAAATATATATCTTTGGTATAAACCTCTTTCACTTTAAGATAATTTTCAGATTTAGACCTAATTATTTTTATGACTTATGAACATATTTAGTGCCTTTGTGTACATAATGAAACTTTCTATACATAATGTAACTATATAGTTATTTTCATTATAGCTAACCAATCAACACTTTTAAAAGCTTCTTTTCTGTTAGCCCGAAAATTGAATACTAAAATACAAATATTCAGACAGAGCTACCACATCAAAAGACAATGAAATAGATCGATAAATTAATACTTTTTTAACTTAACTTTAATACCCAAGGGATTTAGAAAATGGTATCGATAGTTAACTGTATTAATAGTATTAGTTATTGTTTTCATATAGTATATTATTGTATAGTATAGTATATGGGGTCTGACTTACTCTATACTTTGCTATACTGCAGAAATATAATGACATTTCTAAAAAAGTTTTGATTTAAAACGCCTAATGTAATGGTATAGTTAATTATATTGTAGTAAAACTATTAGTATTGCCACCTTTCCAATTGAAAAGAAAGTTTCAAGCAAACATGATGCTATGTTTGCCCAATGATCCTTAAGAAAATGAAATGGATAATGGGAGTATTTTATCAAACCTCACTTATTTATACATTTTATTTACTAGTACATTTTTTAATTTGATTGCTTTTTTTACGATGGACACTGCAGTTGATCTGCAATTATGATAATCATCTGTTATCAACGTTGGTTGGTAAAATATTACTTTTTTATTTTTTGTTATTGAAATTAAACTCAAACTCAGGTTATAATTTAAATTTATTTAGTGTACACTGTACTAATGTAAAAATAACTCTATGGGTTTATAAAATTGTTGAATAGATGATTTATATGAACTGAATGAGGATGTTTATTGAGTTATTTTTGTTATTCTTAGAATGTGCATTGAAACGAGATTCTACGTTTTCGGTATTCGAATTACATTTGTGCATTTGTTCCCATCTTAGAACGGCTCACTTACGTATAGGCGGAACCAGAGATGTAGGCCCCTAGACCAAAGTTTTGGTTTCAAGACTCCTCGAGACTCATATTTAACTGTCTTGGGCTTATTCTTGGTCTTGAAGTCTAGAAAGTCTCGGTCTTGGACCTCTACTGTTTTTTACTTTCTTGACTTTAAGGAAAATATAAACTAAATAGGCCGACTGAATAATAACGGCTTTTACTAATAATGGTCAACTTTACGTTAATAAAAACTCCACTATTTTTGCTGAATTTTTTTTTTACTTTAAGCTGAGTAATTATTGAGTAAATTACTTAACTTTAAATAAATAAAAATTTGAGCAAAACTACTGAAGATTTTATTCATGTAAACTTGACCAATTGTTGAGTTAAAGCAGATGTTCATTTTCATTCACCCGGCCTAACTCCGCTCTCTGGCTGATGCAGCTATTTCAAAACTATTTTTCAAAGTTATGAAGTTTTAATTAAACCTGATGAGCCTGGCTTCCCTGGCATTTCCTAACTTTATATTATGTTTATAATGGCGTATAACGTTGATCATTCTACTGCTAGGTAACAGCCTGCCCCCATCTCAACTTTCAGTGCAATCGCCCTTGGCTGACGCAGCCATAACTATGAAAGGTATATACTGAGTTATGTACTTTAGACTATTCATTTAATGAAATATACTGTAGTGAATTATGATTTAGACTCAGAATATTTTTTAATATACGTGACAAATTTTATGGATTGTACATATTTATTTCATTTATTAAGTACTCAAATAACATATAATAAATTAAAATATATTTTAACGTATGGTAAATTTTGATTTGGAAAATGAATCTTCGGGGAGTGAATTGGAAGATAACGTTTTAAAAGATGACAATAAAAACGAAGTTTCAAATAAAGTAGAAAATGATCCTTTTAGAGAAGAGTATGTTATCCGCAACGGAAGAATTTAGAAAACAGTAGTAGATGAGCAACGTGGTAGACGAGGCAGAAAAAACATTGTGAGGGAGCGAATGCGGCCGAAAGCAAATTCGTGAAACTATTGATTTATTTTTAACAGCATAAATGAAAGACCTGATAGAGGCCCAGCGTGCCATAAGAGCTGGAGAAGTGTCTTAACATATTTCACAACGCTGGTAAGTTTTCAATAAACTACTATCTTTTAATTTGTTAAAAATGACTTCATTTAAAACGTAGTCTTGTTCATATCGTTGCGTATACTTTACATAAATATTCATATTTTGTCTCCTTGTGTATGACATAACAGAGCAGGAACTGGTTGGATATTTCGGCATTCGTTTTCATATGGGTGCTTTGAGACAACGCAACGTGTTTCTTAGAGACCTGTGGAGTGACGTACTTAGAATTTTTGCCTATTAAGCCACAATGTCTCGCAAAATGTTAATAACGAAGTTCATTAGATTTGACAACAAGGAAACTCGCACTGAAAGACGCACGTACTGACAGTGGTGTTAGAGGTAACCGAACTAATTCATTAAAGCGGGAGAAATATCTCAACAGACCAATTCTTCACATCTATTTGACAAGCCAAAGAAGTTCTAGAACGGAACCTCATCTACGAAAGTGTCAAAAGAAGTGCATAGAAAGCCATTTTCGATCCTCAAATACAATAATGCTAAGTTTGACCAACTAGGTCGTGCATACACAACACGGCGTAAGGTAAAACTAAATATTTAGTAACAACTGTTTTTTTCCTTATGATTTTATAATTTTATTAAACCTGTATTTTGTAACTTTATCTAGACATTGCATTGGCCACTGGCTTTTTTCGGCTATCACCTCGGTCATGTTGCCATTAACGCCAGAATTTTGTTCCATTTTAACAAGCCCCAATTGGAAGGTGATAATAGTAGATCAAAAAGACGATAGATCTTTCTGAAAACAACACTGAAAATAATGAAAACAGCAATGGAACATCGAATTATTGAGCATCCGAGAGGGGCACTTTAACCTGACCCTAGACGTGCCATTGCTTCAACGTTCACATAACAGAATATTTTACCGCAAGACGCCTTACTCAAAATGAGAATATCGTGTTATTCGTGTCAGCTCCATCAGCGACGTGTTTTTATAAGATGTTTTAGTGGAGAACACTTGTGGAGAACACTCGTCAATTAATTGTGATATTTGCAAATAGTGACGCAGAATTATCGCCGACATGAAATAATGCAACTTTTTTTTTATATTTTACTTAGGAAACTACAAATAATGCAAAATTTTGTTGTTCTTTAATAAATAAAAAAAGTTATATTATAATGGATTCTTCAGCTCATACTAAACTTGAAATATTAAAGCCTTACATTACAGCCTTACAACGCGGAAATTAAGAATTAATAACAAACCGTCCCTTGTAGCAAACAATATTGGGGCGATATTGTTTACAATATCGGCGCAATATTGTAAACTATATCGGGCTAATGTTGCAATGTGAACATTTTGCCAATATTGGCCAATATTGGCGATACAATATTGCACCAATACTGTAAAGTCAATATTGGCCAATATTGGCAAAATGTTCGCATTGCAACATTTTGCCAACATTGATATAGTTTATAATATTGCGCCAATATTTTAAATAATATCGCGCCAATAATGAAGATATTATACTGGCCCATATTGGCCTAATATAGTTTACAATATTATCCTGGTATATTTAATATAACTAAATTAAGGCAATATATTGAGTATTTTTGATTAAATTTTTATTATTAAAAAATAATAAAAAATATTCCCTTCTACAAATTTGTAATAATTAAAACTTATAACAGTTTTCTTGTTTAAGTAATACTATAGTATTAGGCTGCATTATTCTTTTGAGTTAAACAGGTTATAGTCTAGGAGATGACAATGAAATGTTTTAAGAAAAAAAAAATCGAAATTATTAAATTAATTTGAAGTTAAATGAAACAGATACAAATAAAAAGAGGTATAGCGTTTTCCAAAACCAAAATACAACAAAATAAAATCAAAGCTATTTAAATACAGGTACAAAAAAAATATATATATATATATTTATATATACATATATATATATATATATATATATATATATATATATATATATATATATATATATATATATATATATATATACATATGTATATATATATACATATGTATATATATATATACACATATGTATACACATATGTATATATATATATATATATATATATATATATATATATATATATATATATATAAACTACTGTACTATACTCTCACAATGAGATAGTGGGCATCGACTTTCGTTATTTTGGCAATACTTATTTCATTGCTCAATATTGGGCGTTGCTTAATTACGGTTCTATTTTACTTCCGTAATCTCTATTAATGGCCGTCGCCAGAAAGCTGCCAATTTTTCTTTAATACTTTTGTCAGTAGCGATTTTGAAAGAACGAAAACAACGATAAATGACTAAACGCAATTCTAAAAAATGTTTTTTCAATATCGTCGCAATATATTTTTGAAATATATATTTTTTCACTTATAAATATTGTAAAATAATTAGCTTTTATTAAAATATTTATTTATTAAAAGGAAATGGGATGTAAAATACAAATGATTTGCTTTACCTATAACGACCTTGCAAGACGTTTTTGTTTCCTTCCATAAGCTGTAAGTTGTTTTTCATCTCCTCCAACCGAAGTAAGAAAGTTTATCTAATATAAGAAAACAAATGTAATATAATTAGTTGTACTAAAAGTGTAATGGTTCCTCATGTGTATGTATTATACGGTTTTCCATGATGTGATTCTTATTAAAACATGACATTATGGAAGAGTAAAAGCAATTGGTTATAAATAGATTATGACATCTATAGCGGTGAATACACTCAACAGATGTCATAGATATCTGAGATTATTAGTCATTGCTACACAAAATACATTGCTAACTGGGCAAAAAAGATAAAATTCACAATAAAATGTAATAGGCATTTAATTAAAATATTCTGACATACAACATAATTAAAGTCAATCACGTATCATATTGTATCATTTGCTTGTATGTTACATATAAATGTATCATTTATTTTTAAAATTAGAGACTTTAATAGTAAATGGTACTGTTTCCAAAAACAATTAACTAATATCAATTCACTGATATATACTATTGATTCATAAGGTGTCTTTGTTCCATAATTTTTCTTCAAGGTTTAGAAGACCTTTTTTCCTTTATAACCGGCAAATAAAGTCAATAAATTGAAAGAGATAGTCAAGCAAAGCTTTGATGGAATCACTTAACCCTAAAACACTAAACATTTCTTCAATTTTTGAGAAACTGAGAGACGTTCTCATCAGTGTCACTTTTTTTGTAACCATCCTTTTAAGCTGGAGGCACAGATAATTCCGTTCTAAAGCAGTCTCATTACTGTCAAAAAAAAGTATAAAGAAAAGATGAAACCATACTAAACAATTAAAATTTACTATATTTGAGTCAAACATAGCTGATTAGATACTGTAAATAAAACAATATTGTAAATAATACAATTACCAAAAAATTCTTATTTTCAGCTGCTTTCAGTTACTTTAAAAGCGTGACTTTACGTGTGGCAGCCTGAAGGCAAGATGCTTGCAAGTGATTTGGCCAATACACCAAACTTTCATTGATCCGCCATGAAAAACAGATTACATTCATAGCACTCATATTGTTTTTTCATTAAAAAATTCAGCCAGAGCAAATTTTGTAAACTTTATTACCACCTTCGGTTTAACGGTACATCAGCTAAAAAATAATCACAAATAAATTTATGATATAAAAAAACTGCAGATTAACTTTTTTTTTCAGATTATTATTTTTTTTTAACTGAAAATATTAGTCTAAAAATTATTGAGTTTCATTTCTTAATGTTTAATGTAATCGCTTTTTATTACAAGTAGAGTTTAATTATTGGTTAGTAAAAATAAGTGAATTTTAAAGTTTGTACGGTTTGGAAAGGTTTCTATGATATAATATATGATATAATATTTTCTATGATATGATATAATATTTTCTTATGATATGATATAATATTTTATTTAGATATGATATAATATTTTCTTATTTAAATATGACATAAAGGAAGATAAACAACTTGAGGCTCTAAGTAAGTATTTACCCCGAGATTACGAGATTCAAATTAGCATGAGATTAAGATCTCATGCTTAATTGAATGAGTTAGCCAGGCAAAGAATATTTTTCTTTAAAAAAATAAACATAAAACTTATTCAGTGTTTAATTAACTTTAATTATTTGGTGTTTAATTATAAGATTTTGATATAACATATTGTTATTATTATTGTCGTTGTTATTATTATTATTATTTTCTAAGGTTGCAATTTTACAAATAGAATAATTACGTATATAAAAAAGCCTATCAACCTTTTGTTCTATTGTATCTAATTGTGTCGGTCTAATCGTTTATATGCAATTGTACATTTGATGAACCCAAGATGCATATAGATGTTTTTTAAATGTCGTGACAAATGTTGAACACTATTTCAGATGGTAGACTATTCTACAAATTTGTGAATTGCATACAAGAATAATTTTTTCCGGACATCTGTCTTACAAAACATTTTTTTCAGTTTATAAGCATGATCGCATTGTTAAGTTGGAGTTAGTCACAATGGAGGAATAAACACTAATTAAATATATAATCATATATTAATATTAAGAAGTAGCCATACTAACATGCATGCTATTACAACTCAGATAAACTACTTAATGGTCTGTAATTACAATAATAAATATAATGGCTGTGCAGATGACGTTATTCTGACACAGGTGTTGATAGATAAAATACTGAATGGTATTTAATACAGAAACAAAAGGGTTTCGACTACAATTATAAAGATTGTGAATGCATTTGTAAGTTTCTGCCATGTCATTACATAAGAAACGATAGCTCATGCTAGTTAAATTTAGTCAGTAGTCTTTGGTTGTAAGTGAGTTCAATCTGGCCAAAAACAAACTTACTAGACTAGCATAGAACATTTTAAATTAATTGTTAGGATAATAGATAATCTAGGATAATAGATAATCTAGGAATAGATAGACATAGCTGCAAGAATCAAGGTGAGGACGAACAAGTAAAATAAACAAAGTACAAAATGTCAAGATATTGAGATTTACAAATGATCTTTTGATCATTCCTCCAATTTTATTGGCGGTGTTATTCTTTGTACTTAAAAATTAAAAGTCAAATTACTGTCAATGAAGATCCCTTTATTGACGAAAAAGTTATTAAAATGAATTGAAGTATTGAGATTTTTATCGACGAGTAGGTAAATGATTTTTGTATTTGTTGGTCCTAAGGGCATAACTTTGCATTTTTTTACATTAAAACTTAGTTTTTATAGTTTTGCCCAGTTTACTATAACGTCCGTACTTTTTTGCAGGTTATTGCATGGTGAGCTATCAATAAGCAAACTGTATAACTTAGTATTATATGTATCTAAAACCAAATCAGAAAAGTCATTAATATATATCATAGAAGTAAATAATAGGGGACCCCACTATTTCCTATTATCTATTCTGAGTATGTACCACCAACAATGATACTCTAATGCCAATCTCTTAGGTAACATTCAAATCCAATTGTAGAGTTTGTTATCTATTTTATAAGCTTTTAATTTTAGAAGTAAGAGATAGTTGTGAAATGTATCAAAAGCTTTCGATACACTTTGACATAAATTTTCTGTATCAGTTTTATTCAAGGCTAATGTCCAACATCAATCCTCACTAAAATGTATTGGATTTTCAAAGTCGCATTTATATAAATTTTACTACTTTTAGCATTACTTATTGTGTGAATTTTATTTTAATCTTGTTTAACTTCTCTCAATATATTGTGATATGGCAGATCTAGTTTAACTTATTGATTTGACTATTACCTATAACATTGCATTAAACTATTGCATAAAAAAAAATGCTTTATAAAATAATAGACATTTAAAAAAAAACTTTTTTATTGCAAAAGTACTATCTTGTAATAAATTTGTGTGTGCGTGTGCGTGTGTGTGCGTATGTGTGTCTTTGTGTGTGAAGGTCAATAATATATATATATATATATATATATATATATATATATATATATATATATATATATATATATATATATATATATATATATATATACATATATATATACATATATATATATATATATATATATATATAATATATACATATATATATATATATATATATATATATATATATATATATATATATATATAATATATACATATATATATAAATATATATATATAAATATATATATATATACAATATATACATATATATATATATATATATATAAATATATATATATATAAATATATATATATATATAAATATATATATATATAAATATATATATATATGTATATATATATATATATATATATATATATATATATATATATATATATATATATATATATATATATATATATATATATATAAATATATATATGTAGAGTTCCACGCGGTTATTAAAACAAATCTCGTTTTAAAAAATAAAAATAATGATTTTTTTTTTCTATTACTATAAGTATATAGTCTTAAATGTTAAAAAAAATAATTAAAGTAAAAAAAATAAAAATTGAACAAGCTATTTATAGATTTTTAAGTTAACGAAAAAAGTATAATTTCATTTAAGAAAAAGTTTTTTTTTCTTTTTTCATTCTTTTTTCAAAATCTTGTAGTGATCCAAAATTTTTCCAATTAGCTTTAATTGGTCGGCTGCATAGCTGGTTTAATATGTTAAAGCACTAACATTTAATTTTTAGTTATTTCACGCGATATAAGCAAAATAGTTTCTTACACAATCATGATGCGTAGATGACCGCTGGGAAGGAAAAGTTGTCTTTTTTTATCAATTTAAATTTTTTGTTGATTATTTAAGTCAACTAATTAGCCATATTAAGGTTTTGCAATAATTTAAAAAAATTGGCATCAAATAGTGAAAAAAAAAAAAAAAACACTCAACTTCCTGTTGCGTAGCTGACTGCCAAAACTAAACATTTAAATGTCGCAAATTTTGTCAATTTTTTTAAATGCAACAAATAGTTTTGCCCAAACTATTTTGAACTTCAAAACATTTATAGTCAATTAGAAATTATTTAAAACTCCATAAGACTTTATAGTCAATATAAAGATATGGAATCACTGCAGGAACCAGTTGCTTGCGCATCCAATGAAAATAAAAAAGGTGAGCATTGTGTTTTTATAGAGTTTTTAAGTAATTTTTACATTTATTTGAATGTTTACTTTTTTTATTACAGCCATAAAGATAAAAAATAGAAAAGCAATGAATCAAAAGAATTACATGAGTAGAAATCATGAAGAAAAGAAATTCAAAGCTAAAGAAAATGCTAGAATTCGAAGACAAAGATGGAAAAAAGATTATCGAAAAATTGCAGCTGAAAGATTAAAAAATTTAGAAAGAATGAAAAAATTTCGACTGCGGCAAAAAGACGCATCTTTATCTCTCGAATCAAATCATTCATCATTTGCAAATGTGCAAGTTAAAGGAAGGTATAAAAAAAAATTGAATCGCTTTCTTCCCAAAAGTCTTGTTCAGAAAAAGGAACTGTTGTGTTGTTTACTCAATGAAACTCAACCATTAACTTACTCAATTCCTGAATCAACAAAGAGTCTCCGAGAAAAAGTGGTAATAAAAATTTTTTATTGCGACGATGAAATAAGTCGAATATTCCCAAGAACAGCATATTATACTTCTGTAGTGATAGGAGAAAAAAAAAGGCGTGTTCAAATTCGAAACATGTTATATACGCTAAATGAAGCTTTCGAAGAGTTTAAGCTAAAGAATGCAGATATTAAATTAAGCCTGTCAAAATTTTGTCAGTTGAGACCAATTGACGTTCAATGTGTATCATCAATTCCTCATAACGTGTGCGTTTGCATGTTACATGAAAATATGCGTTATGCTCTTGAATCACTTTCGCGGGGTTCAGATATATTCACTACAATTAAAACAGGAAACTCTATGATTCTAAACTTTATTTGTGAAAAACCAACAAAACAATGCTTCAATGCCGTTTGCAAAGAATGTAGTGTTTGTAATATGTTTGATAAATTATTACTTCAGTTCGAACAATTTGAGTTAGATGTTTCATGGAATCAGTGGCAGAAACCTCAAGCAAAATCGTATATAGAAATAGAAAAGGTTAAAAGAGAAGAAACAATTGCAATTTTATTATCACATATTAAAGAAATGCGTGCGAAATTATTCATTGTAATGTCAAGAGCAGTCAATCGTCCGTATTTAAATTTAATATAGAATCAGCGATTCAAAAAGACTCAAATAAGGCTGTTATTCAATTTGACTGGGCAGAAAATTATACATGTATTTACCAAAACGAAACACAAGCAGCTCATTTCAGTCAAAATCACATTTCTATATTTACATGTGCAGTTTGGCATCGTCAAATTAAATTTTTTGCGCTAGTTTGTGATTCAAGCGATCATACAAAATTATCTGTTGTTCCAAACATAAATAAAATTATCGAGCTTCTATTAGACGATATTACAGAAGTTCATATTTTCAGTGATAACGCAACATCACAATTTAAAAATAAATATATTTTGGCATCAATGAAAATTTTAGAAAAAAAGCATACAATTAAAATGCACTGGCATTTTTTTGCTGCAATGCATGAAAAAGGAGTTGTGGATGGAATTGGAGCCTTTGTAAAACGTGTTGCCAGAAAAAATGTTTCAACTGAAAAGTATATAATTTCTAGTGCTAGCGATTCGGCAGCCGCAACAAACAATTTAAAAATTACCGTTATATTACTGACTGATAAAGAAAAGGTAGAGATAAACAACTCTCTTGGTTTGAGCACCTTTTTTAAGAAAACTAAAAAAATTAAAGAGTTGCATAAATGCCATTACTTTCAGGTTTTAGACGATAACGTTTTAGGTGAGCAGCTTTCGCCAAATATTGCATAATATCAAAGGAATAGAAGCGTCTAGACATTTAGATAATTTAAAAATCACCTTAAAAAGCTGTAAAAATTTTTTAATAAAAGCCATAAATAAATATTAGATTTGTTTTGTTTTGCGTAGCTGATTGTTGCGTAGCTGACTGCATGATTTCTTTAAACGTTTTTTTTTACCTGTTATTGTTATTCTATTGAAAGTCTTACTTATTTTTTTCAATACTTTTCAAGTTTTCTTGGGGTGACTTTTTTTGCGCAACTAAGCTCGGAAGGTTTATTCAGATTATCCCTAATACATTTCGATCAACAACAACAGCTTACACGTTTAAAGAACTTTTAGTTGTTGCTTTTTAAATTATTTTAGTTGTTCAATCAATGTCCAAATACTTGATGCTTTTAAAGCTCTGAAGATCAAAGTTCCAAAGTAAAATGAATGTATTTATATACATCTTTGAGTTAAAAACGTTTATATAATAAGGTTGTGAACAGATAAAAATATCAAGAGTATATTTAAAAGGAAATTGTATTACCTACCCCCTAGCCCCATTATTTAAAAAAGTGAGAGTACTGAAGCTTCTAAAGCCCCCTCCCCCTTTTCCACCCCGGAGTCCAGGTTTCTTTTAATGTAAAATTATCTTTATAAACTTTATAAATAAACTTTATTGTTTCTAAATACAAGCTATAAATATAGTTTTAGATTTGTTTTGGGTTTTAATTTGAATTATAATAAAAATTCGCATGTTGCGTAGCTGACCGCATAGTTTTTTGAAAACTTTTTATTTGACGTGTAATTAATATTATATGAAAAATTTTTTATAAATATAACTTCAATGAAATAATTGTTTTTGAAGGAAAAAACGTTTTTATAAAAAAATAAATTATAGATTCGGAGAAAAAATAATTCAAACTTAAAATTAAAAAAACAAGCTTTTTTGCGCGTTGCGTAGCTGACCGCTGTCTTTTATTTCTAATTTACTCAATTTGTCTTCTTATCCTTTTTTTTTTTTTTTTTGTGAATAATAATAAAAAAGGTAATTTGAGTGTAAACGTAAAAAAAAAAATTAAAAATTATAATATAATGATTCAGTTAAATTTTTAAAAACATGTTGCGCTCGTTGCGTAGCTAACCATAGAACTCTACATATATATATATATATATATATATATATATATATATATATATATATATATATATATATATATATATATATATATATATATATATATATATATATATATATATATATATATATATATCTTATTAACGTATTATGTGTCAAGCAGGGGTACCTTTTTCGTAAAATAAAATTTTATAACAGTTAGAAACAATAATAATGACGTATTTATTTCTTAAACGATTATCTTTAACAAAACAAATAGACTATAAAACTTAAATTTTATAGATAAAATCTTCTGTGTTTTCATTGAAGAGTAAATTTTTATTTTAATCTTGATACTTAAATATAGCAATATTTTTCCTATTCTTCTCGTGATATCAATATGTTTTAAATCGATTACATACACTTCTTTTCGTAATGTTGAATAAAAGAATTTCATTACTCTTACTAATACTTCTCGTGATACAATCTGTTTCAAAATAAATTACATTTCTTCTTCTGATTCACTCTGTCAATGTTGAATTAAAAATACTTTTCTTACTTCTTCTCTTTTCATAAATAAAAATTTTTATTTTGAACTCTTATTTGTTTTTGTAAAAAAATTAATAACATCTGTTTGTAGTGTTTGGCAAAATCAAATATACGTCAAACCTTTAAAGATTTGAATTTGAACTGTTCTTTGAGGGGATAGATTTGAATTTGATTTGACAAATATCTGGAGGATTTGGATTTGATTTTCAAATATTCACTTTTTTTCTCAATTTCTGTTCTCAATTTTTGCGTTTGAAAAAAAAACGCCAAACTTTACAGGCCCGCAAACATATATATCACTTTATTCCGGGGTCTTTGCAGTGGTTTCCGGAATGGCGGTCGCCTTTCAATAACGGAAAAAAAAAAAAAAAAAAAAGAGTTTTTAATTAAAGTTTGTTAATATTAAAGAGAAAGTAAAGAGCATAAAAAGAGATAAACAAAGTACAAGATTAAAAGAAAAAACGTAGAAAAAAATATATGTAAAAATGAAAAGAAAAAATTGCAAATACAATTTAACCACAATAAAAATGGAAAAAGTAAAACAATAACGAATCGAAAAACATTCAGAGAAAGAAACAATCATTCGAAAAAAGAAAATAATAAAAAAATATAATAATGGCTTGCTTGAAAGCAAAGAATTTTTTTTTTAATTTTACTATAACTTATTTTTATACTTCCAGGTTTCAGGTATATTTCCCAATTTATTTATTTGTTAATCTTTTTTTTGTCGGTTTAAGTTTGCCGTTTTGTTTGTAGTATGTTTGTGAAAACTTGTGTTGTTGTTGCTATTGTGTTTGTATTGTTTGCTGTTACTGTAGCTGTTTTTGTAAATTTGATCTGTTTATGTATGTTTTTTTTTTTTTTTAAACTATATTATGATTATTTCTATTTTAATATTCGTTATTCTTATTTTCATTAATTATTTTTCCTTGTTTTTCATTATAATAGTTGCTATATGTCATTGTTTACTTTTACGTTTTATCAGTTGTAACTGTTTGAAACTGTCTAATTTTGTTTATGTAGCTATTGTATTTATAAAGACAAGTGACTTATATATAATTATTATTATTGTTATCATTATTATTAATATTATTTTTATTATTTAAACCATTATTATTTTAATCATTTTCATTAGGTGTTTACTTAATATTAGTATATTTACTATTTGTAAACAACCTTGAAATGTATCTATTTCAGAAATATATATTGATTGATTGATTGAATGATTAATTAGTACCCCTAACCAAACTATTGTTTTGAAAGAAATCAAATATACATTCCTAATTATGTCGGATAATCCAGAACCCGAATCTTCTTCTGTAACAAAAACCACCAAACGTTCACAATCAATTGTATGGGATCATTTCACAGTTGATGAGCATGACAAAACCAAGGCCATATGCCAGCATTGTCCAAAGCACAAGAACAAGTATGCTTACAATAAAGGTGGGACAACAAATCTAATGAACCATTTAAATTCTCAACACAAAAGCAAATTACTTGGGGACAGAGAACCAAAGCAACGACGTTTAGATGACATGATAATGACACCAATCGTTTATTCTCCAGATCTATTCAATGAATACTTAGTTAGCTGGATTGTCAAGAATGATCAATCATTTAATGAGGTAGAGTCCAGCCACTTTCGTAAACTACTCACTCTACTGAAACCAAATTTGTCAATCATGAGTGCGCGCCAATTAAAACGCCAGATAATGGACACTTACAACACCAAAAAACAATTGCTAAAGACCCTTTTTTTGAATCTTGACTCAAAGGTTTCATTCACCACTGACTGTTGGACATCACCCAACAACATTGCTTTTATGGGCATAACGGCTCATTACATTGACAAAGACTGGAACCTACATGCCAAAACTCTTGATTTCAAATCCTTGCCTGATTCCCATTCAGGTTCAAATTTATCTAATGCATTCTTGTCAGTTTTGATTGAATTAGGTCTTACAAGCAAAGGAATGGGCATTACCTTAGATAATGCTTCCAATAATAATTCATTTATGGATTTTTTAAATTCCAAGTACGAAATTAAAACCACCTTTGAGCATATCCGGTGTTTTGCTCATGTGCTGAATTTGGGCGCACAAGCAGGTTTGGATGTTTTGAAAGATGATCTTGTAAAACTTAGAACAGGAATTAAAAAAATCCGATCCAGTCCTCAATCATATTCTAGGTTCAAAGGTTTCCAGCAATCAAATTGCACCTTAAAACCAATACTTGATGTCCCTACAAGATGGAACTCAACAGCTGATATGCTTAAACGAGCAATGAAATTAAAAGTTGGTTTCATTGCGTATTTTTGCGATTTTGACTCAACTGCAAGCAATCCAGACTGTTGTCTATCAATTTCACCAGATGTTTGGAACAGGTTTGAAACAATTGTTTTGTATCTTGAACCATTCCAGGAATTTACCCAGCTCATTAGTGGTGATTCATATTCCACATTGTCTTTGGTGGTTCCTCTCTTCATTATTCTTTTGGATCACATTACTGAATGGATGACAACAAAAACCAACCCTGAAGATAATCTACACCGCTCTACAGTTGCAGCGTTCGCAAAAATTTCAAGATATTATAATTTGACTAGTGACTGCTTTACTATCTGCACTGTCCTGGACCCAAGATTTGGTATTGAATATTACAAAAATGATAAGAGCGCAAACAGCGAGTCGTATACAAAGATTATGGACACAGTCAATTGTGAATATCAAATCAATTATGCCCCAAGCAATATTACAACTGCTACAAGCATTCAAAACGTTTCAAATTATACCCCGTTCAAATCGCGTGTTTCATCAAACCCATGTAATGAGTTTGAAAACTATTGTAATGATACAAGTAAGCTAGATGGCGGCAATAATAGCAACATATTACTTTGGTGGAAATCTCGATCTGACAAATATCCAAACCTATCCAGAATGGCCAGAGATTACCTGGCCATTCCTGCTACATCTGTATCATCAGAAAGGCTCTTCTCATTAGGAAAAAATCTTATTACTGACAAAAGAAATCTTCTCTCTGCAGATACCATTCAAGCTTGCCAGTGCTTGAAGTCTTGGTTGGGTTAAAAAGAATAAAAGAAGCTGTAATGTGTGAGAAATAGTAACAAATGCTGTAATATGAATAAAATTTATAGATTCAGATTACTAAAATTAATAAATGAAATAAGTTAAATAACGTTCAAATATACATCAAATCTTGGAAAGATTTGAATTTGATCTAAATTCAAAATAGGAAGATTTGAATTTGGCCATTTCAAACATTTGACGCATATTTGATCAAACTATTTGAATTTGTGCCGAACACTATCTGTTTGTGTAAAAAGATGCTTTTATTTACATTTAACAAAAACATTTAAACACATTTAACATAACTTAAGGACATTATGAATATTCCTTAATGATGTACCAATATGCAAAACTTATAATAAAGCCAATATTGGCAAACAATATTTCGCTAAAATTGGCATAACAATATTAGAAAAAACGATAATGGGATAATATTGGCGCAATATTGTTTGCCAATATTGGTAAGACAATATTGGCGTATTATTGATTGAGAATATTGGCGCAATATCAGATATCTTGGCCAAGATTAGCCAAGATACCCAATATCGCACCAATATTACGCCAATATTGTTTGCTACTTGGGGTAGGTTGCCGCAACTTTTCGCTTGTCACGTTGGTTTGAGAAATTTCTGAGTGAAATTTTCCATGTTAGGAGACTTAAAAAAAAAATCTTTAAAATTGTTTTTTTTTTAATGTTCAAATAAAACAGATTATATTATTATTCTTTTATTTCTTTATGTAATCTTTTTTGGATTGATGAATAAAAATGCATAAATAAGTAAAAAATAAGTACATAAATATTTGTATTTGGACATAAATCAAAAAAAAAAAAATTTTTTTTTTTGCTATTCTTCTGTAAATATTATACAGACGGTATATTATAGGCATAATATACCGTCTGTATAATATTTTGTTGACTACGACATATTTCCGTTAAATAATCAGGTCTGTGAATTACGAAAAGACAAAATTTATTAAAATGATAAATAGTTACACATAAATAAACAGTAAAATGAAGAATAACTTCAAATAAAAATCTTTATGTAAAACATTACAGGATGAATCACAAATGGATTTAGCACGTGCTGTGTATAGTACTGATTGCTCATTGAGACTTTTTGAAAATAAGTTCTGGCTAAATATTTTCTTAAAGTATTGCAATCTGCATTTAAATTACCTAGCCTTGATACGTTGTCTAATTCCTTGCTTGAAAGGGTTTATAATGAAACCTCAACAACCATTAAAGAACTTGTCGTAACTGCTTCAAAAGTAGCAATTTTATGTGATGGATGAAGCAATATCAGGTAAGAAAAATGTATCTTAAATTCGGGTAAAATAGAATGATAAAATATTTTTATATTTTGTACTATGTTTACATGTTTTAATAAAAAAGGTATTCAATTTCTAAGCAATTTTAGGACTTTCAGATTCTGGTGGGAGGGGGGGGGGAGGGATGCATCCCCTATCCTACTGGATCCTTCACTGCCATTTATCAATTTGAATGATCAAAATTAGTTTGTATGTATAGTATGTAAGCTTAAAAATTACACAGCTAAGTATTTCATTTCAATATTTTATTACTGTAGATAGGGATCAATTATCCATCGTATGGGAAGTCTTCACAACAACAGGTTAGCACTGTGGAGATTAGGTATAGATGATGAAGCTAAATTACTTGCTAAGTATATTCATAATTATTGTCAGAAGTATTCTGGGATAAAGTGGATGGATTTATTAAGTTATTACAACCAATAGCCATAGCAATTACAGCTGTTCAGTAAAACATACAACTCCTGCAAGTTGGTGGAAGGGAATATGTTGTTCATGCTCTCGAATACTATCAAGTATTGCAAGTAGACTCAATTACCTCCATCAAAAAGTGCGGCAGTCGAAAGAACATTTAGTCGAAAATCTTGGATACACAATCAAAAACGGAATAATGACCGAACATTAAAATTAGTTATTATTTCCCACAATTTAGAACTCAAAAATCAGATAATTGCAGATAGTCTAAATAACATCATTAAGCAAAATCAAAACAGAAAAAAGTTAGGATGTGTTGTGACGGATAACGCCTCAAATATGAAAAAAGCTTTTGATGTTCTCAGTAAATTACAGGAAAATAAGCGTGAAGGAGAATCTGGATATATTAATGGACTAACTCATCGCTGAAATAGCAAGGGTTTATTAGTCAAATTGCTCAAAGCCGTCAAATTTAACACATCAAACTCCTCTTTTTTGTAAAAATTTTGAGTTGAAGCTTGGAAAAAATGCTCTATACCAAATACCAATGCAACAAGACGGAGCAGCATGTATGTTCAGCTATCGAGTATTATCAAATTGGATTCTGTAAAACTGTCGGATTTGATCAAGGGAGACCATATAAATCTTACATTGACACAACGTGAGATAACAATGCTGCGTGAACAAGTTGAAATCTTTCAGCCTTTTGCAGAGGTTACAGATTCGTTTCAGGGTGTTGGTTATCCAACAATAAGATTTATAGTGTTTTTAACTATTCGCCAGCATAAGTGTTTTAACACACTCAGATCAATTTTAAGTATCACACTCCAGTGTGTGACAGATTTGGTGGATTGTTGCAAAATATCAAAATTTTGACAACAGATGCCAGAATTAGGAAGAACCTAAAATTTTCTTTAATGATTTACCTTTAGGCCTCAGCCATAATCCTAGTAATTCGTTACTTTGGCTGGAGGAAGACCATTTTGGACCAGATAATGTCAAAAGATTTGTTCGTGAACATATTGGAAGTAAAAAAAGTTTTATAATTAGTTTTTTTTTTAACTTTTTATTTGTTGCTGAATAAAAATTTAACGGCGGTTCGTAGATTATAACATAATTATTAGAGTATAATTATATTCTAATAATTCTGTTGTAACTTGTCTGTTTTAAATAGGTTACATTGTTTGTTTTTATGCTTTACGTTGCCAATATTAATTTTTGTTATAACAGCAGAGGTTTCAGCCATTATAGTCAGTTCGCAAACCGCAACTTCCACTCAAAAACTATTGGTACCAACAATAGAAGAGGAGACACAAGAAAAGCTGGATCAAAATGGTCGTGGTGCCTGTAGTGACATGACTTGTTCAAGCAAGCGTAAATCAACGCTTTTTGCTTCATATGCAAAACGTCATCAGTGAATTAAACAGCGACATCAGAATAATGTTCCAATGCTACCAACCACTATTTCAACAGCTATCATGGAAAAAATGGTTTCCATTGTATCAAACGCATGGGGTAAAGAGGCATGGTTAAAAACATAATCTGCTGAATATTACAATATTATGAACCCATAATTCCAGCTTTTCATGCATCAGTGAAGCACTTATTTAGCCAGGGAGGTTTAATTATGCGACCGAATCGTGCTAAATCGGGTGATGAGAATTTGTCGTTTCTAGTTTATTTGAAATGTAACAGTGATACGTAAACCATAATTTTTGACAATGTGTAGTTTGTTTCTACTAGGATTAATTAACGTATTATACAAGTTGTGATATCAAGTTGTACAAACATGTCTGTTTAAATTCTTACATGAATACGTTTAAAGGATAACACTTTTCAGTTTCAGACAACAGGAATTATAAAAAATATTTTTCAAATTCCTTGCATGAAACAGAAAAATAAAACTACAAAAAATATACAAAAATATTTAAATATAAATGTCACGATTAAAGAGACAAATGCCTTACTAGTTATAGTGATATCCAAAGATAACGGTTGACAAAAAAATTTTAGGAACTATATTTGGATATCAATCAAATGTTATAAATTGGACCTATTTTTAGATTTAATGAGACCGTTAAAAGAATTTAAACAAATACAAAGTATCACCAAAAAAAAAGTAATAATAGAATAAGAAAAATAAACATGTCAATTTATTATAAATTGATAAGTTTTTGACAAAAGCAGTAAAAAACATTCAAAACCAAAAATATATTTAAACTGAATATCTAACTCGAGCCGCGGTTGTGAGGCAAATTTGTTTATTGGAAGCCATCTTGAATATTGGCAAAACACGCAAAAAAAAATTTATAATATTTTTTAAAAATTTACTTTTATTACTAAAGAAATGGTTATATCGTGCTCTGCTTATGGTTGTGTAAACCGATTTAATAAAGGTGTTGCGATATTGTTTCATAAATTCCCTTTAAATAATAGCGAGCTATGCCAAAAATGAGTTGTGGCAACAAAACGTGATTCATTTGTTCCTACAAAATATAGTTATATATGTAGTGTTCACTTTCATAAAGAAGATCACAATTATGAAAATGCAAATAAACCTTATTTAAAAGCAAATGTTGTACCATCTATCTTTAATTTCCCGGCGAAAATGCATTCTAAAAAGCCCATCAAAAGAAAATATGTTTCCAGGAATGTAACTGAGACATTCGAAACTATTAATGAAAAAAAGATATCTCTTTCGTTGCCATGTTCCTCTAAGAATCATATTTTAACTAGTGTAGATTTTACTATTGAAAATCCAAATAATAAAGTCGCCTCTCCATCAAAAGTCAAGCTTAAAAGAAAAATTAAGACTCTTACACAAAGCTTAGAAGGAAAGAATTGAAAATAAATACAAGGACAGAAATTATTAAAAAACTTGAGAATGACAAGCTTATATCAGCTGATACAGCTCAATTTCTTGATAATAGCTTTTCTGGTCTTGTTTGTGATTTATTTAAATCTGAACTAGTCAATAAATGCAAAGATCCTAGAGGTCATCGATATTCAGAAGAAGTAAAGAAATTTGCCTTGACACTTCATTTTTATTCACCTCGTGCCTATACTTTTGTCAGCTTATTGTTTGCTTTGCCTTGTATAAGTTCTTTATCGAATTGGTCCTCATCTATTGATTGTTCACCTGGATTTTTTAAAGATGTTTTTTCCTACTTACAACAAAAGGGATTAGAAGATGTTACATATAAAGATTGTGCATTGATCTTTGATTCTATGCATACAAAATCAGGTCTTGTTTATAATCCAAGTAATGGTAACTATGAAGGTTTTTCAGATTATGGAAACAATATATCTGCTTTTGATCCAAATAGTATAGCTACCGAGGCTCTTGTCTTTATGCTTGTTGGACTTCGAGGGCATTTGAAATGTCCTAATGCTTATGTTTTATGTGAAAAGATTTCAACAACAAACTTGGTTTTTCTTATAACTAACGCAGTTAATTTATGTGTTCAACATGGTATAGATGTTCACAGCGTAACTTGTGATGGTGTTTTTTCTAATTTTAGTGCCATGAAGAGTCTTGGCTGTTCGTTTGATAAAGCTGAAAATATGATAACTTTTTTCAATATTGAGTCTTATAATAAAAATATTTATTTTATTCCTGATCCTTGCCATATGCTAAAACTTACACGAAATGCGCTATGTGATCTTGGTGTATTTATTGATAGTCAAAAAAGATTTGTAAAGTGGGAGCTAATCACAATTCTGCAAAATTTGCAAGAAGACATTGGACTAAAGTTTGCTAATAAGTTAGGAAATAGCCAAATTAATTTTCATTGGCATAAAATGAATGTAAAAATAGCTGCCCAAACACTAAGTAATTCTGTAGCAGATGCTATTGAATTTTTAATGCTATCTGGTCATCCCTTTTTCATGATGCTCAAGGAACATTAGATTTTATAAGAACAATAAATAAACTTTTTGATTTACTTAATTCAAGAAGTCCATTCGGCAAAGGTTTGAAAAAACCTTTATTTCTTAATGACAAATTCCATTGGTTTAGTGTTATTGAAAAAACAATTAATTATCTGGCCAGCCTAACTGATAAAGATGGGACTAAAATTCTTAAACATAGAAGAAAAACGTTTGCTATTGGTTTCATTGTCGCCGCAACTAGTATCCAAAATATGTCTATAAATTTACTATCAAGATCTGAATGTTCATTCAAATATGTGTTGACCTATAAAGTGTCTCAAGATCCCTTAGAACTGTTGTTTGTTTGTATTAGGGGGAAAAAATGGATTTAATAATAATCCTAATATTATACAATTAAAAAGTCAAGCTTCAAAAAAATTCTTTTAAGAAACTTTTTGATTGGTTCAAAGCATGCAAATTGTCTCACTTTTCATGGAAATGGAGTAAAACAAGATCTCCAATGATAGAAACAGAATTAAAAGATGAAAATAAAAATATAATTGCAAACTTATCAAATAGCCTAGAAAAGATTTCAACATTGATATACAAACAAGCAATACTTGGTTATATAGCTGGTTGCATTATTAAAACTCTTAAAAAGAAAATAACTTATTGCATATGTGCTGAAGCACTTAACCAACCAGATAATTTAATTCGTGATCATGACTACACAGTCTTTCACAAATCATCATCTTTATCTTTTATAAATTTAAAAAATCTTGGTGGATTAAATATACTATCTGTTAGTGTTATTAAAATTATTGAAAAATGTGAGAAAATATTTAAAGTTTTCATTATAGGCATAAATTCAACGTTAGCCACTTATTCACAAAAAAACTTAAAATCCTTAATGGTTTACAAAATTAATCAAGAGCTTGCATGTGAAAAGATGTTTCCTGAACTAAACGAGCATGATTTAGATCATGAGATTTTAACTGAAGATATGCACTCCTCTCAACTATTAAAAAAGATAATTGATAAATATCTCTCCATTCGTTTATTTCGTTATGGAAAACAGTATACTAACGATATTCTACATAAACATAAAACTGGTTTACGTCGGCAGTTTAATAAAATAATTTTATTTAAAGGCATATAAATATTTTTTTTAATTAAAAAGGAACTCAGATTTTTTAGTTTTAGAGATAATGCAAATTGTTTTGTTTTTAAATACATTCTATATTTATAAAAAAAACACTCATTGTGTATAAATATTATATATATGTATATTATATATGTATATATTTATATATGTGTATGTGTGTTTTTATAATTATGTGTGTATGTGTGTGTTTATGCATAAACATGTATAATATTTATATAAAATAAAGTTTATTCATAAATTATATATATATAAATATATATATATATATATATATATATATATATATATATATATATATATATATATATATATATATTTATATATATATATATATATATATATATATATATATAATAATTATATATATATATATATATATATATATATATATATATATATATATATAAATTATTAGAAATCACTTATCAATTTTAATTTTTTACACAATGTTTCGTCAATAAAGACTCTTCAGAAATATTGACGAAACATTGTGTAAAAAATTGAAATTGATAAGTGATTTCTAATAATTTGTTATTGCTCTGTTCTTTTAAGAACATTGAGCACTCTATTTTATAGAATACATTTATAATTGTTGTTACAAATAAATATATATATATATATATATATATATATATATATATATATATATATATATATATATATATATATATATATATATATATGTATGTGTGTATATACATATACATATACATGTATATATATATATATATATATGCATATATATACATGCATATATATATATATATATATATATATATATATATAT
>NC_061166.1:17247993-17260493 GCF_022113875.1 Hydra vulgaris
CTACATGGATGCTGAGGAAATGATGGAAATGTTTATTGCAGCAGAGAAATTTGCACCTAATGCAACTCTTTGTTACCTTTCATCAAGACAGCAATATTTCCAGCCATGCAGTCGCTACCAAATAATTTTCCTTTTTCTTCTTCTATTACTTTAAGTGCAGATCTTCAGCTACTAGAAAAGGTTTCTAGAGGATGCCAGTAAAAACAACGTTATAAACTATTTAAACGGTCTTTCAAAACATGTTTAAGAATTTGTGATGGAGTGGGCCTTTAAATTCGCAACTAAAAAAAGAGAGATTAATAGATTAAAGATGTCTGAAGTATATAAGGAGATGACACGCAGAGCAGAACAAAAAAGGCAACAAAATATATACAAAAGAAAAGAAAAAAATAGAAAAAAAATTAAAAACAGTAGATATAAGTGTTGAGTTTTTTGAAATTGAGTTTCCAGACATTAGTAAAGCAAACTTTAATGATATTTTGAATGCCATGTCTGGAACTGCCATTGGAAAAAATATATGCCACATTTGGTATGAAGATACAAAAAAAGTTATATATAATGGAAAAATTGAAAAAAAAAAGAAAAAAATATAGGATACATATGTTGTTGCTTATTGGAACAAAAAAGATTTATAATGATGCAATTGACTATGATATAATATCTATATATATATATATATATATATATATATATATATATATATATATATATATATATATATATATATATATATATATATATATATATATATATATATATATATATATATATATATATATATATATATATATATATATATATATATATATATATATATATTTATATATATATATATATATATTTATTTATATATATATACATATGTATATATATATGCATATATATATATATAAATATATACATATCTAATATATATATATACATATATATATATATATATATATATATATATATATATACATATATATATATATATATATATATATATATATATATATATATATATATATATATATGTGTATATATATATATGTATATATATATATATATATATATATATATATATATATATATATATATATATATATATATATATATATATATATATATATATATATACGAATACATATATATATATATATATATATATATATATATATATATAGAGAGAGAGAGAGAGAGAGAAAGAGAAGGAGAGGGATGCCTTATAGCAAAGTTGTTTAAACAAGTTGAATTAAATCATTCTGTGTTCAGTTCGATGTGTTATGTGCGTTTTAAGCAGCAATATCAAAATAGTTATTTAAATAATGTCGCCTACATTAATTATATACTCATGAAGATGTTGATTTCATTTGAAAAAAATATTTTTTTACATATTGCGCATTTGTTATAACATATAACTATTTGTTCCAAAAAAAAATTGTGGAAACATAAACAGACAACTTTTTGTATTCTCTTAGAATATGAAAAATGTTACGGAATGGAAACAGTAAGATAAAGCTGTTTTGTACTATCTTTGAATTTGCGAAACGCTATAAAAATTTTTGGCATTTACGTCAGTACCACATCAGAGATTATTGTTAAAATTATCAGCTTAGGGAATAAAAGGCAAATTAATAAAGTGGATTGCAGATTTTTTATATTCACGAAAACAACGAGTTCTTATGGGTGATCTTATATCAAGTTGGGTGGTGGTCTTGAGCGGTGTCTCACAAAGTTCCGTGCGTGGGCCAACTTTGTTTATCATTCTTATCAATGATTTGAATTAAATTATCTTAAACACTTCCAAATTTTTTTGCTGATGATTTAAAATTAATAGCTCAAGTAAACAATTTGACACAATGTTTTTCATTACAAGGTGATATTTTTAATGTTTTAAAGTGGAGTAACGACTGGTTAATCAACTTAAACATCAACAAATGTAAAGTTATGAACATTGGCAAATAGAATTTAATGTGCAATTATAATATAAATTAAGCAGATGTCACACAACTAGACTTAGATTCGTCGAATGAAGAAAGAGATTTAGGAATAATAAGATCGGATTTGAAATGGAAAACACAAGTGTTAAACGCATGTAATAAAGCAAATGCCATAATTGCTCTGGTAAAAAGAACATTTAGCATAATAAACGTACAAATGATAGAAATTTCATATAAGTCATAAATACGACCTTATTTAGAATATGTAAAGATAATATGGTGTACGTATCTGACAGGAGATATTGAGAGGCTGGAAAGAATTCAACGCATACTAACAAAAATCCTTTCAGAATTAAATAATTTATCGTACGAAGAACGCTTTAGATATTTGATCTGAACCAGTTTGGATATAAGACGACAGACTTCAAATGTATAAAATTGTTCATAAGTATGAAAAAATTTAATTGTCAAATTTGGCGTTTCCAGTGTCCAGGACATAAATTAAATTATGAACTAATAAAAAATTGTCCAGCAAGATTTACTTTTACTCATTTTATGGCTATTTTAGCGTCCAGATATGATTACTAACGTTTCCATTCACAATGGTATTTTAGGCAGCGAAGTTAATGAATTAAATGCTTGTTTGGTGTTTAGTGGTTGTCCTACTAAATAAACTTTTTTGGTTGTATGGTTATGTTTATAGTAACGGTTGCAATAACCTAGTGGTTTTGCAGGGATGTATTATCTCTGTGTGAACATCGATCAATATATCAATATATTATTATTACTTTTATTGATACAATATTAATTTACTGCGTAGTTGGTCTAGGATTGTCAATTAATATATTTTAAAATTCTGAAAAATTCGCAGACCTTCATAACTTCAAAAAAAAAAACGCAAGACCCGATCAATTCCACAAACTTCAACAAAAACCGGGTATAGTTCAATATTCTTATAAACTCAATGGTCATGTGTAGGCAGTGCCGCACGGTTAGCCCCATATAGAATGCACTAAATGTACATTTGTAATTTTTTTTTAAAAACGCCGACCTAGAAAGCGCGTCACAAGTTTAGCGCATGCGTTTTTCAAATCTTAAAGACCTCGTGAATTAAAACTTTTCTGTATTTAAACGAGTTCACTTTTTTTTCTTGACATCAAAATGAATGAAAAACTTTTTGCCAAGATTTGGAAGATGTAGCGAGTAAGATTTATTTTTATTAGTTTGTTATTTATCTTTTATTATTTTCTATTCAATTATTAAGTAAGATTTTCCTCTAAGTCACTTATATAATTTTATTTATTTACATATATTATCGCTTATATTTATTTATATACACATACATATAAATATATATATATATATATATATATATATATATATATATATATATATATATATACATATATATATATATATATATATATATATATATATATATATATATATATATATATATATATATATATATATATATATGTATATAAATATATATACACACATATATATATATATATATATATATATATATATATATATATATATATATATATATATTATATATATATGTATATATATATATATATATATGTATATATATATATATGTATATATATATATATATATGTATATAAATATATATATACACATATATATATATATATATATATAAATATATATATATATATATATATATATATATATATAAATATATATATATATATATATATATATATATATTTATATATTTATATATGCTTATTTGTATTTGTATATATGTATATATATATATATATCTTTATATAATAATACTGAACTTAATAGTAGTAGTACCCTTTCGAGCACGTTTGACATAATACCCAACGCAGCCATTGCAACCGAGGTACTGGCGAGGAAGAGTCGCAGCACCTTTTTATAAGAAAACATTAACGAAAGTGTGTGCTAATAACTAACTTACGTAAACTTCAAAATGCGAAATGTCAAAACATACTAAAACATGTATCAAGTTTTTAAGTTTTACTTTCACTTGAAAACTGCATTGCGGCAACATCTCCTTAAATTTTGACCGATAGATGTTTTATAAAGTTTTTCGTTAAGTATATATTGTTAAAAATGTCTCTAATTGGTAAGACGGCGTAGCTTCGTGGTCAGCTTGCTGAGCTACTAATCAGGGGAGCCAGGGTTCAACTCCCGTGCCTGGAACTCTTTTTTTTAATCTTTTTTGATTTTTTTTAAAATACAAAACTAATCACTTTTGAAGATGTATAGAGATTATATACTTAACAAATGTAAAAGTATTTTACACTTAAACAAACAAAAGGAAGAGAATTTTTAAAGAAAGCTTAAAAGTTCTAAAAACGTCAAAAAACAGGAGAAATTTGTTGCGCTTATTTGTCATGTTATTTTAGTTTTACATTTTAAGTTTTCTCCAACTAAGTTGAGATTATGCAAGAAAAATGGGTATATAACATGTATATATAGAATATAAAATCTATAAAACTATAAAGTGCATTTAAAAAAAAAAAGCAAGCTGATGAACTTGCCACGCGGCGACCTAAAATTTTTTTAAAACAGTAAGGGGGTTTTAAAAGTATATTTTTATTAAAAGAATAATTCGAAAATTTAAGTTTAGATTTAAAATAAATTATTTTATTAAATTTATTATTTTTTAAAATGAAAAAAAAGTTGAAACTATCTGATATCAAAGTTATAAGAAATATTTAGAGTTTTACAGCTACTTTACTACGACCCAGTTAAATATTATTAACCGAGTGCGCAACAATGACAGAATTAAGAAAACCATCAAAATAGTATGATACTCCGTATAATATTGGAAGAGTCAACTCGAACGCTTATAGCTGATCTGAACTGAACTGCACGAGGCATTGTAAAATGTGTACACAAGATTTTTGTATTTCTTGAAATGACATATTATCTTCTATTATTATTGTCATAAATGATATAGTTATTGTTGTCATAAATTGTTGTCCTAAATAGTATAATTATTGAATATACTTATATAAATAGTATGTATTTTTTAATCTGTTTTTAAAATTACTGAACTTTAAATTTCTAATGTTTTACATAATGAAACATTCTGTTTTATAGGTGTTGCATTGATTTTTGACAGGCTGATAATTTTATACAAGCTAAAGACGACCATTTTTTAAATATAAGTAAGTTTTTTTTTTGTTTTTTTTTATTGGTTTTGAATAATTTTATGTAAAATATTCAATTGTGTTTTATATGAATCTAAGTATTTAGTAAAGTGTTATTGTGTGTATGTGTTAAGTGTTACAAAATATTGTTAGTTAATTAAAATTAAATAACAATATTTTGTTTGGTATTTTAATTTTAGTGCCACAGGTTATAACATATTGTAGGTTTTAATTTCTAATTTTTCTTCATCTTTAAAACTGATTAAGAAAAACATTATTTTTTGCTAATGTGATTGTGTTATTCTATTTTATGAGATATTTTACTAATAATTTGATTGCTCTAAATTATATTTACTTTTTCGATATTTATTTTAGCCAATTAAGTTGTAACAATCTCTGCAAGATTAAAATTAGGTTTTATAATTAAGTATGAAATTAAAATATCGTTTAGCAATTTCAATAAGAATAAGGATGTGGGCCCTTATCAATTGAGATAAGAGCCCACATCCTATAGTGTACATAGAGTGTGGGCCCAGAACAAGAAAAAAAGGTTTCCCCTTATTAAAGAGGAAGAGAATACTCTTATCTAAAGTTGTTGAAAAGATGTACATCCTGTTTCTACACTAAACACCATCAATATTTTAGTCAGCAGAACATGCAAAATATTAAAATAATTTGCTGCTGTGGCCGTGTTTATGATTCTCCGTGTCAGAATAATACTTTATTTTCAGTTTAGATTTTGTGAATACTTTAAATTGCAGTTAATTATTATTATAATAATCAACAATAATCATTGAATTAGGGGGTATCTAATAAGTACTTACAATAAATTTGTGAAAGAACTTCAAAATTGCTTTTTCACTCTGTATGTTTTTAATCGATAAGTTTATTTGTTCATTGATGTGTCCTTATCTGTTATTTTTTTAAATAAGAGGTTCTTATTTTTAATAAAAAGAAATATTCTTTTATTGTTGTTGTTTGTTTGTTTGTTTTTATAATTTTACCTTTTCTCATGATGGTAGAGTTATTTTTCATGTTTAACTGCATTTTAATTTAGTTGAATTTTATTTTTTTCTTTAGTTTTACTTTAGTGCTCTACCAACAATCATAAATTTACTTTATCTACAATAAACTATGGTTTTAACTTAAAGTAAACTTTTGTCATTTAAACTTTACTATGTTGATCATTACCTAATAGTGTAAAAAAAAAATTAGTACGTCGCAATCAAGGTTAGAATAATTTTTTTTTCTATTCTGTTGCTGTTTGTTTACAAACATTAAATACTTTCTAGTTTTCAGGTTTTTTAGTTTTTCTATACATTGCAAATTAGTTTCTATGTTATTGTTAATAAATTTCTTTATTCTATTTAGAAACATTAGAAAAATCAAATGTTAAGCAAAGTGCCATTATAATACATTTCTGTTTTATTATGTCAGTTAATAAATTTATTTATTTTTTTAATTTTTTTTTTTTTTTTTTTGCTTTCACAGGATCAGTGTCAAGTAATGTGTTTTGCATACTTATGTATTTTTTGGGTGTTCTGTGTATTAAAACTGAAACATATCATCTTTATATAATAATACGGAACTCAATAGTAGTAGTTCCCTTTCGAGCACGTTTGACACAAAACCCAACGCAGCCATTGCAACCGAGGTACTGGCGAGGAAGAGTCGCAGCACCTTTTTATAAGCAAACATTAACGAAAGTGTGTGCTAATAACTAACTTACGTAAACTTCAAAATGTGAAATGTCAAAACATACTAAAACATGTATCAAGTTTTTAAGTTTTACTTTCACTTGAAAACTGCATTGCGGCAACATCTTAATTTTGATCGATGGTCGTTTTATAAAGACTTTTATTTACTATATATTTTTAAAATTTGTTCAATCGTTCATAGTGGCATAGCTTAGTGGTCAGCTCGCTGGCAGCTGACCTGAAGAGCCATGGTTCGAATCCTACCTATGGCATGTTTTCTTTTTAAATTCATTTTCGATTTTTCTAAAGTACGAAATAAAGATTATGTATAGAGATTATATACTTAACAAATGTAAAAATATTTTACACTTAAACAAACGAAAGGAAGAGAATTTTTAAAGAAAGCTTAAAAGTTCTAAAAACATTAAAAAACAGGAGAAATTTGTTGCGCTTAATTGTCATGTTATTTTAGTTTTACATTTACATTTTTCCAACTAAGTTGAGTTCGCGCAAGGAAAATGAGTATATAACATGTGTATATATAGAATATAAAATCTATAAAGTGCATTTAACAAAAAAAGCAAGCTGATGATTTGAACTTGCCACGCGGCGACCTGAATATTTAAAACAGTAAGGGGGTTTTAAAAATGTATTTTTATTAAAAAATATTTAAAATTTTTAAATTTAAGATAAATTATCTTATGAAATTTATTATTTTTTAAAATGAAAAAAAAGTTAAAACTATCGATATTTAGGGAATAAAAATATTTAGAGTTTTACAGCTAATTTACAACGCCCCTGTTAAATATTCTATACCGAGTGCGCAACAATGACAGAATTTAGAAAACCAGCAAAATAGTATGATTCTCCGTATGTGATTGGAAGAGTCAACTTGAACACTTTAAACTGATCTGAACAAACTGCACGAGGCATTGCAAATGTTTACTCGGTAAGATTTTTGTATTTCTTGAAATGACATTGTATCTTCTATTATTGTTGTCATAAATGATATAATTATTGAATATACTTAAAAAAATAGCATGTATTTTTGCATCTGTTTTTAAAATTACGGAACTTTAAATTTCTAATGTTTTACTTAATGAAACATTCTGTTTTATAGGTGTTGTATTGATTCTTGACTGGCTGTTAATTTTATACAAGCTAAAGACGACCTTATTTTGAATATACACTCCCGACAAAAAGTTTGAGGCAGGTACTAAATTTTTTAAAATTGCTAAATAAATAAACTTTTTCTAATATGATTTGTACTTTAATGATAATGAATACAAAAACTAATAAACATTAAACATTTTTTTATTATAAATTTATTAATTATAATTGTTATTTTAATTAAATTTTTGATTCGTCAAAATATCCTCCTTTATTCTTTATTACAGCGGCACAAATCTTTGGCATTCTATTGATCAATTTACGTAGTATTTCGGGTTGTATTGCATTCCATTGTTCTTCCAACATGTTCCAAAGGCTTTCTCGAGAAGATGGTTGCGTTTCTCGCACTTTTCTGTCAAGTTCTTCCCATAACAACTCGATTGGATTGAGATCCGGCGATTGTGGTGGCCAATCCATGATTTTTAGTACTTCTTGTGTTTGGAGGTCTTCTAAATACGACTTACAAATTTTGCTAGTATGCTTTGGATCATTATCATGCATAAAAACATATTGATCCGGAAATAATCTCTCACCAGACGGCAGTACTTGTTGTTCCAAAATTTCTCTATAAATTTCTTTCGTCATTATTCCTTCAATTCTGTGGATCAATCCAACATTTTCTCCACCAAAACATCCCCAAACCATGACAGAGCCACCTCCATGTTTGACAGTCGGCACTAAACATTCTTCAGAATACCTTTCTCCAGCATGTCTTCGGACGAAAACGCGTCGTTTTGAACCAAAAAGTTCGAATTTGGACTCGTCTGTCCAAAGCACGTTTTTCCATTGTTCCATTGACCAGTTTTCATGCCTTTTAGCCCAATTTAATCTTTTTATTTTGTTAACTGGCCTTAATAAGGGTTTACGAGCAGC
This sequence comes from Hydra vulgaris, assembly GCF_022113875.1. Lineage (NCBI taxonomy): Eukaryota > Metazoa > Cnidaria > Hydrozoa > Anthoathecata > Hydridae > Hydra > Hydra vulgaris. The sequence goes on from NC_061166.1 coordinate 17,256,814, forward strand.
TACACGTCCATGTAAGCCAACTTGCTTCAGCCGATTTTTGACAGTCGAAGTGCTAATTTTAATTTCGTTGAAATTATTGTAAACTGATCGGATTTTTTCGGCAGTATACCTTCTATTTGATAAGGAAATGTTTTTTATTTCCCTATCTTGTAGTTTGTTAGTCTTTTTAGGTCGTCCAGAGCGGTTTTTGCTTGTATGGACACCACTTTCATGGTATCGTTGTAGTGTCCTTTGCACACAACATCTTGAAATTTTCATTTTTTTTGCTATCTGAACTTGTGAATAGCCCTCTTCGTGGTAAACAAGTATTCTTTCTCTTTCTGCAATGGTTAATTCTTTTCTTCTAGCCATTATTTGGACTTTTAGTTCCAAAACAAAAAAATTCAAAATTTTGTTAATAAAATATAAACTTTCAATATGTTTTTAATTACAAGGGAACAAAAGACCACTCACAATGACATTCAATCAAAGAAACACTAATCTAAGCTATCTGCGATCTTCTACTTGCACCAACAAGTACCCATGTTTGTTTTTTAAACAAATAAGAAATGTAGATTATGATGTATCAGCTATCCCTTGTTGATTAAAATATTATAAACAGTTCTAATCTACTAGTGATATATTAGAATCATAAATTAAAACATAAATACACTCATTGAAGTCGAAAAAATAAACAATTTAAGGGTATTTACATCTCGAAATCATAAATTTTTACCCTGCCTCAAACTTTTTGTCGGTAGTGTAAGTAAGTTTTTTTTTTATAATTAGTTTTATGTAATTTTATGTAAAATATTCAGTCGTGTTTTATATGTATCTAAGTATTTAGTAAAGGAATATTTGCCAGTGTGACCGAGCGGACGACATTCTGAAATATCTATCGAGGTTTGAGTCCAATCGTTAGAACCTTCTCTTTTTTTTTTAAATTTTTTATTGGTTTTTTTAAAAATTCAAAAATAGAACACAATAAAAAGAGAACTATGAAATTGTTTTGTTTTGCTTTTTAATAATTAAAGCTTTCCGCGACAAACTTTTTTTGAACACAGTCAGGGGGATAAAATAAGTTGTTTCTATTAAGAATATGAGTAAAAAATTTATTTTATATTTAAAATAAATCATTTTTTCCAACTTGGTTATTTTTAAAAATGATATAAAGTTAAAATAACCTAATCTTAAGATAATAAAAAAGTTTAAAGTTTCATATCTGCCCCCGTTAAACATTTTAAACCAAGTGCTCAACAATGACAATTCAGATAACTATCGAAATAGTATTATACTGTGTTTATAGTTTTGAAAGAGTCAGACCGCTATTAACTGGTTATGCACAAGGCATTTTAGATTTGCAAGCGGTAAGTTTTGTATTTCTTGAGATATCTTAGATTCTATTATCATATAAATGATATAATTGTTAAGTATGCTTTTATTTATATGTAGTATGTATTTGTTAATTTGTTTTTGAAGTTGCTAAAGATTTTAATGCTTTACTAAATGAAACAGTCTGTTTAGTAGGGGATGAATCTTGACAGGCTGTTAATTTTATAGAAGCTAATGTTGACCTTATTTTAAATATAAGTAAGTTGTTTTTTATTATTATTGGTTTTAAATAGTGTTAGATATTCAATCGTATTTTTTATGAATCTAATAATTTAGTAGAGTGTTATTGTCTGGAGGTGTTTGATATTCAGGTAAGATTTTATTAAGTTAATTTATTTTAAAAGAATCTTTTAAAATTTACTTATTAAAAATTTTACATTTGCGTTTTTTTCAATTCCAAATTTTGTTTCTATTTTTTTAATATTAAGTAAATTTTTGGTGAAAGATACTGTTTCTGCATTAAACACTATCAAAATTTTAGTCAGTAGAACATGCAAAATATTGAAATGATTTGCTGCTGTGACTGTGTTTATGATTATCCACGGCAAGATGGTATTTTATTGTCAGTTAAGATTTTGTGAATACTTTAAACGGCAGTTAATCTTTTATATGTATTATAAATTATTTTGTATTACAAACTTTTTAAATTTTGTTATTTTATTTCTTTAGTTCTACTTTGGTACTTTAGCAACTATCATAAGTTTACTTGGTCTACTGTTAAATATGGTTTTAACTAAGTAAATTTTAATTATTTAAAATTTACTTTGTTGATCATTAGCTAATAGTTTATAAAGAATTTAGTCTGTTGCCATCAAGGTAAAAATAATTTTGTGTTTCAGTCAAATTACAAAATTTGTTTGCACTTATAGCTTTTATGTTTCGTTATTTTGTTTAATTGACTTTTTCATTAATTTTGTTATTAATTCCTTTTCATTTCAAATTTTGCCCGATTTTAAAAATGCTATATAAAAATAGCAGCAGGCAAATTGGTTTGTAGTATTATTATATAAAGATTATTATATAAAGATGTTTTTAATTCTATCATATGATAATTTTTCATCGTAGATATATCTTACGATGCTTTTTCAGCATATTGCAGTTCGCGAGGCACATAAGTTGTGGGCCCGAATTTAGAGCAAAAGCTCGCTCTCCTCCGCCATTTTTTTTTCTTTTTCTTTCTTAATAAGGATCCTGTAAAAAATAAAATATGAGAAGGATCCTTAGTATGGATCCTGTAAAAAATAAAATATGAGAAGATAGCGGTGGGAAAATATTGCGCTATATCTTTAATTAGTATTTTTGTAGTTAGTTAATAATGCAGATGTAGTTGAATTTTTTTTTGTAAATAAAACTTTTATATATTTTGTTTCGTTATCATGTATAAATAAATTGATTTACAGTGGTGTTATTATTTCTTTTTTGAAAAAAGCTTATTAGTTTGTGACATAGAATTGACTTGGTCGTTAAGTAGAATTGCCAAGAATATATATGACGGTTATTGTTGATAAGGGTGATTAATAGGCAAGTAAATTATAAACTAACTTTATATTGATTTTATTTGTAGACCTAATAAATAGGAAGATAACATAATTCAGGTAATTATTGTTTTCAGTTTTTCTCCCAATAGTTAATTAAAGTTTGATATCTTATATTAAAAAAATATGACCATTCGAGTAATTATGACGGTAATGTATATATTTAACATGTAAACTTCATGTTCTGTAATTAGTAATCAGTATTTTTATAAAGTAGATAATATAAATTTTTACAGATTTACTTTAACTTGAAAATTTCATCTCCTTATTTTATAGCATTTCATCTCCTTATTTTATAATTTTATCTCCTTATTTTATATGCCGTTTTATAAAGTTTAATAAGTCTTTTGTTTATGAAACAGTGTTAAAAGATAATACAGCATGCCAAAGTGGTTGAAATGCTTCGCTTGGGTTAAAATCCTTTCGCTTACACTCATAATTTTTTTAAATATTTTCCAAATTTCTAGAAAACAAAGTAAAACATTTTTAAAGGCCTATAGATATTATATGCATTACATTACATATATATAAAGATATTATATATTATAACAAACTAAAGGTAGAGAACTTTTTAAAACGCTGTGTAAAATTTCTAAAAACCTGAGAACACTGTTTGAAATTTGTTGCGCATATGTCATGGTAGAGATACTTTAGTTTTGGATAAATTAGTTTAGTCTGCGCATTTAAGAGACAACTTTTTCTCTAATAGAAAAAAAGTTTTACATGCAAACTGAAATTTTCTTGAAAATTAACTGGGCAAGAGTCCTAACAAGT
>NC_061166.1:17265493-17347993 GCF_022113875.1 Hydra vulgaris
TCAAACATTATGAATTTTTATCAGTAGTTTTTTTTTTTTTTTTTTGTGTTAATTTATTTATTTGTTGTAAATATATCTTTACGTTTCAAAAAAGTTGTTTTTTAGTTTCGATTTTTGCAAGTATTTTTATTTATTTTTGATATTTTAATTTTTTAATTTTATATTTATTGATTTTTATTTCTGATTTGAGAGTCTAAACTTTCAAAACAACTCTTATGTGGTTAAATGTTAAATAATTTGTCTATTAATTTTTATTTATTTCATATAGTTTTTGATTTCTTGATAGTAAATATTTTGTAATTTAGTTACAATTTTTTCTTATTCTATTTGTTTGTTTTATATGCCTAATTGTTGCATTATACACATATTAATGTTTATATTATTCTCTTTAGATTTTTATTATAAAAAAGTAATCATTAAAGATAGCCACATATGAACTATATGATGTTACATGTTAGACAAGTTTTATTTGCAATTTGCAATTTGGCATGTCGTTTTTTTATTTGTAAATAATTTTACTATTTAATTTAGTTATTATTAGCATTAAAAAATTGTTAAAATTGTTATAATTTTATTTTAATTTATTTCTAAAATATTTTGTTTTATTACTTTAAATGTAATACTTAGTGGTTCAACTTATGTTTAACTTTTAGGTTTTTCTCTGTTTTAAACCAGTTAAGTTAAGACTTTAGGTCAATAATTTTTATTAGAAAATATATAAATAGTCTTATAGAGTTTATATTGATAATTAGAAATGCACATATTATGTTTTTCCATTTTAGATTAGTATAACAAAAAATTAATCAAATCAACTTTTATCAAACATAGTTTCTTAGTTATGTCAAATAACTTGAGAGCTGAAATAAGAAGAAATCGTCGGAATGAGAGAAATGAGGCTAGGCGAGAAGAACTTAATCGTCGCCAAAATGAAAGAAATGAGGCAAGGCGAGAAGAAATTAATCTTCGCCAAAATGAAAGAAATGAGGCAAGGCGAGAAGAAATTAATCTTCGCCAAAATGAAAGAAATCAGGCTAGGCGAGAAGAAATTAATCGTCGCCAAAATGAAAGAAATCAGGCTAGGAGAGTATTACATAGACGTGGAATGCATTGCATAGCAAAAAATAATGTTTTTATAGTGAGTAATTACCTTGGAGAAATGAACCATATTTGTCAATATTGTGGTGCCAAAAAATTTTTAAATGAAACACATTTTCTGTGCTGCCATTCTGGAAAAGTTGCGTTAGCTCCACTTTCGCCTTATCCACTGCTCATGCACAATTTAATGACAGGCAACCATGTTGATCGTGCTATGAATCAAAATTTCTTCAAGCATATTCGAAGTTATAATGCCTGTTTATCTTTTGCTTCATTCACAGCAAGAATAGCTCCTCCGTCTGATCATGGGCCACCCTGTTTTAGGATTTGCGGACAAATTGTGCATCGTGTTGGTAATCTGAGACCTGATCAAAATGTTCTGCCTGCATATTGTCAGTTATATGTTTATGATCCTAATACTGCTTTAAATTTTCGAATGGAGCAAAATGATTGTTGCATACGTGAGTTGATGGAATTTTTGCAGACTATAATTAGTCAAGAGAACCCATTTGCTCTTGCATTTAAAAACATGGCTGAAATTGAAGATGAAGAAGTACGTCAAGCAGCTTTAGAAGGTCGACCAACTTCGATTGTTAAAATGTCATTGCTTGAAGGTGGTGATAGACGTCGATACAATCTTCCTTCACATGAGGAAGTTGCCATTGTTTTTGTTGGGGATGATGGTGCTCCACCTCCATCTAGGGAAGTAGTTATATACCCTCGAGGTCAGGCCTTAAAAACAATTTCAAGTATGTCTGCAAATCTAGATCCAATGATATATCCAATATTTTTTCCAAGAGGTGTTGCTGGATGGCATGAGCAACTAGAGCGTCATCCTGACCGAGCTACACGTGTTAGAAATCGGGTTACTTTGTCTCAGTACTACAATTACAGGCTTTCTGTTAGAGAAACCTTTAATCCTATATTTTATGGTAAGAAGCTTTTTCAACAGTATGCTGTTGATGCATATGTCAAGATTGAAGGTCAGCGCCTTGCTTTTATTAGAAATAACCAAAACAGACTTAGAAGTGAACAATATGATACATTATATGAACATGTAAATAACGCTGCAAATAACCTTAATGTAAGACCAGGTCGTGTTGTTATACTACCATCCTCATATGTTGGAAGTCCAAGAGCTTTAAAAGAAAATTTTGAAGATGCAATGGCAATTATAAAGAGATATGGCAAACCAGATCTTTTTATTACTTTTACCTGCAATCCAAAATGGAAAGAAATTACAGAAAATTTAAATCCAGGTGAGAGCCCATCTGACAGACCTGATTTAGTTTGTCGTGTATTTAAGATGAAACTTAGATGCTTCCTAGATGATATTTTTAAACACGGAGTCTTAGGTAAAGTTATAAGTCATGTACAGGTTATTGAGTTTCAAAAACGTGGTTTGCCACATGTACATATTTTATTGCACTTTGTAAATGATGATAAGCTAGAAACAGCAGAGGATATTGATAGTCTAATATCAGCTGAAATTCCAGATCAAACTGTTGATCCTGAACTTTTTGAAATTATAAAAACATGTATGATTCACGGACCATGTGGAATTTTGAATCCCAATTCTTCTTGCATGAAAGATGGGATTTGCACAAAAAAGTTTCCTAAAGAATTTAATCCTCACACTGTTGCAACTTTCAATGGCTATCCTCACTACAGGCGTTTAGATAATGGTAGAGTAGTCGTTATAAAAGGTAACCAAGTTGATAATCGATGGGTTGTACCCTACAACCCTTGGTTATCTAAAAAATACCAAGCACATATTAATGTTGAAGCTTGCATGTCTATTAAGTCAGTTAAGTATTTATATAAATATGTCTATAAGGGGCATGATTGTGCTCATGTGTTAATTAATGAAAGTCTTGACCATGATGAAATTAACACATATTTAGATTGTCGCTTTGTTTCTGCACCAGAGGCTCTTTGGCGAATATTTGAGTATTCCATAAGTGATATGTCACATACTATTATCCGCCTTCAAGTCCACCTTCCTGATAATCAGAGGGTATATTTTAACGAAGGAGAAGAACGAGTAGCTATAGATCGTGCTGCACAGCGTGACACTCACCTAACCGCTTGGTTTAAATTAAATGCTGAGATAAATGAAGCACGTCAGTATTCTTATGTTGAAATTCCATATCACTTTGTTTTTGATGGTAAAAATTGCAAGTGGAAAGTAAGACAAAGAGGCAGTGATAAGGTGATTGTGCGAATGTATAAAGTCAATCTAACCAGTGAAGTATTTTTTCTTAGATTGTTGCTTTTGCATGTAAAAGGTGCAATGTCTTTTGAGGATTTGCGTACTATTCATGGCACTGTTTTTAATACATTTCGTGAAGCATGTTATCGATTAGGTCTATTGCAAGATGACATTGAATGGAGAAATACATTAACTGAAGCTGTAGCAACTCGAATGCCTAAACAAATTAGGCAACTGTTTTCCATTATATTGACTTTATGTGAACCTGATGATCCTTTACACCTTTGGAATACATTTAAAGATTATATGATTGAGGATTACATACACCATTCAATGCCAGTTGTACTTGCTGAACAGACTGCTCTTCGTCAAATTGAATCTATAATTAATCAGAGTGGTAAAACTTTAACTGATTATAATTTGCCTACATTAGATCAGTTATTAGATAATGTCCTAGAAAATGATGATGGAGATATTCAGGTATTTATTGATGAAGCAAATCGAGTTAGACCATTATTAAACGATAATCAGCGTAATGTAGCTGATGCAATCCTTGCTGCACTTAGTGAAGAACCTAATAATGAAAATAAGCATTCAAGATTTTTCTTTATGGATGGGCCTGCCGGTTGTGGTAAAACATTTACTTACAATTATTTAATTGCTGAAACACGCAGCAGGCATATTAGAACTGCAACAGCTGCATGGACAGGAATAGCTGCAACTCTTCTTAAGAATGGATGCACATTGCACGGCTTATTCAAACTTCCTGTTCCAATTTTGGAAACTTGCACATGTAATGTAACTCTAAACTCCATTCATGGTAGATTCCTGAGACAAGTTAGTTTATATTTACTCGATGAAGCATCTATGATACCCAAACATGCTTTGAGTGCCATTGATAAGTTATTACAAGATATTTGTAATAATAAGTTTCCTTTTGGTGGTAAAGTTATTCTTATGGGTGGAGATTTTCGACAAATACTTCCAGTTGTGAAGAGAGGTCGACCAGCAGATGTTGTAGAATCATGTATAAAGTGTTCTGAACATTGGCAATATGTGCAAAGGTTTTCATTAACTGAAAATATGAGGGTTCAGATAGGAGAAGAGGAATTTTCTCAATGGCTTTTAAAGCTTGGAAGTGGAACATTACCTGTCAAGCCTGAAGATCCTTTGCAAGGGTGTATTGAAATACCTGAGCAGTGTTTTCTCAATGATAATGAATCTATTGTGGAAAAGATTTTTGGTGGTGCAGAAGAAGCTGATTATGCAAAACGTGCTATTTTAACACCAACAAATGTTGATTCATTGGCAATAAATGAAGAAGTCCTTCATCGATTACCGGGTGATGTTAAAACTTATTTAAGTTCAGATAGCATTGAAACTGATGATCATAATGAAATTTATAATTTTCCAGTTGAGTTTTTAAATACTTTGACTCCATCAGGTATGCCTGTTCATTGCCTAAAGTTGAAAATTGGTGCTGTTATAATGCTACTTAGAAATTTAGATCTCAAAGGTGGACTTTGTAATGGAACACGTTTGATGGTGCGTGCACTACACAACAATTACATTGATGGTGAGGTTCTAACAGGTGTATCAGCTGGTAACAGGGTATTTGTTCCTCGAGTTCAATTAGCTCCATCAGATTCAAATTTACCTTTTACACTTAAACGTCGTCAATTTCCAGTTAGGTTAGCATACTCAATGACCATAAATAAAAGTCAAGGTCAAACATTTGATAAAGTTGGTGTTTATCTCAAAAAGCCTTGCTTTTCACACGGCCAATTATATGTTGCATGTTCAAGAACAAAATCTTTTAATAGTTTGTTTTTTAAAGTTGATAAACATGCATTACAAGGTATGTCATTTAACAAATATTACACAAATAATGTTGTGTTTACAAATGTTCTTAATTTATAATTTTGACAAGTTTGTTTATGTTTTTTTTCTTTGCTATATATGTTTATATATGTGAATATATGTTTTTACTTATATATAGATGTTTGTATTTGTATATGTTTGTTTATATGTGTTTAAGTTTATATTATGTTGTTTCCATGTTTGAAAAGTGGTGTTACTTGGCAACGTGTAGTGCAAGATTGTGATCCTTGCCAGCCAAGTGGTGTTACTAATTAGTGGTGTTACTTGGCACTTAATGCCAAGCGGTGTTACTAAATTGTGGTGTTACTTGGCAGCGTTTAGTGCCAAGCGGTGTTACAAGTGTTGAACTAGGTTGTGTTGTCTAGCTTTTTTAATTATTTTGGAAACACATAATATCTGAATACATTGTGTAATGTGTACTTACAAATGTCATATGTTGTGTATTATTCAGTAGCGTAGGCAGGATTTTTTGATGCTTCAGGTTTTACTTTTATTTTCAGACTCTTTCATTACTTTCAAACTCTTTCATTACTTTCAGACTCTTTTATTACTTTCATTACTTTCAGACTATTTCATTACTTTCAGACTATTTACTTTCAAACGCTTTCATTACTTTCAGACTCTTTCAACTAAACTTAATTGTGTTCATGTTTGTCAAATTCAAATAATTTGTAAAATATGGATGTGGTTGGGGCTTGAAAACAAATATGTTTTAAAAAGGTTTGCTTTCCTCCTTTGAATTTAGCTGCCAATTAGTTAAAAAAGTATTTTTTTTAAGCATATAATAATAATCTTATTCATTAACAGGTTTTAAATTTCTTATAAAACAACAAAAGTCCTGTCTACACCACTGGTGTTTTTGTTTGTCATTGTGTAATGTTTCTGTTGTGATGTTTTGTGTTGATAGACAGCTTGGCTTACCTTCACGCTGGTGTCTATCGTTAAAAATGATTATTAGCTAGCTTCATTACTGAAACTACTCCTTCTAATCATTCACTAAAAGCCAAGAAATATTTTTTTGAATAAATGCCTAATTTTTTTATCTCACTGTGACTTTTTATCTTTAGCATTGTTGATAAAATAGCTTTTTAAATAAAGAGTGTTTCCAGCCTTCCAATCAAATACTAGAGACTTCCACAAAAGCGATCTCTCAAAGTAAGTTTCTTATTTAGTGTTTGATAATTGACTAAGTTTCGTCACCTTTTATATATTTTTTTACATCTTATTATGTAATTTTTCAACATTTAGACAACTTTTAAATAACTTTAAACAACTTTTATATGTGTATTCAGTGTTTTATATAACAATATTTTTCTTCATTTTATAGGTAGATTTCCTGTTATAACTGGTTTAAAAATTGTTAATCGTTAATCATTTTTTAAAAGCGTTTACTTTTTCTAAAGACGTATTACTAATACCATTAGTAATACGTCTATTCATACATTATCAAAAATACTTTATCAAATGTATATTCATACCATTTACTAAAAGCTATCTTCTCTATATATTATTGCCGAACTTAATAGTGTTAGTAGCGCTCTTTCGAGCGTGTTTGACAAACCCATGGCAACTATTGCAACCAAAGTAATGGCGAGGAAGAGTCTCAGCACTTTTTGATAAATAAACGTAAACAAAAGTGTATGCAAATATCTAACGTAAACTTCAAAATATGAAATGTTAAAACATACAAAAACATGTCAAGTTTTACAGTTTTACTTTCACTTAAAAACAGCATTGCGGCAACGTCTCTTTAATTTTGATCGATTTACAAAGTCTTTTATTTATTATATATTTTTGAAATTTTCGTCAAAATGCCGTGGTTAGCCTTACGTAAACTTTTATTTATTATAATTTTAAATTTGTTATTTGTCATGTTATTTTAAGTCGTATTAGCGCAAAGAAATTGGGTAGAAACATGTAAATATTTAGAACTATAAAGTTGTTTTGTTTTGCATTTTAAATAACAATAATTTTATTAAAAAAAGCAAGCTGATGATTTGAACTTGCCACGCGGCGACCTTGAATTTTTTTAAAACAGTGAGGGGGTTTTAAAAAAAAACATTCTTATTTAAAAAAAGTTTAAAAATCTTAAATTTATTTTTAAAATAAATTATTTTATTGAACTTATTATTTTTCAAAATAATAAAACGTTAAAACTATTTAATTTAAAATAATAAAAATATTTAGAATTTTACAGTTACTTATTTACGCCCCCGTTAAATATTCTAAACCGAGTGCGCAACTATGACAGAATTTAGAAAACCAATAAAATTGTAAGATACTCTGTTTAATATTGGAAGAGTCTACTCGGATGCTATAAACTAATGGACTCTATTATGTTTCTTTTTGTAATGTTTTTCTAACGGTTAACAAATAAAAGCAAAGCGGAGATACATCAACTGAGCGTTTAGGTTTGGGCAGGCATTCTTTTAAATTAAAGAAAAGAGTTTTGATACTTATTTAAATAGGGTTAATAAAATATTTTAAATTATATATATTATATTTAAAAAATTATAAAACTAAATTACATATGATTTTTAGATGAAACAGTAAAAATAATTGTTTAAAATACGTGCGTGCAAATAATTCCTACCAATACTAAACGTAAAAAAACGCTTACAAACACCAAAAGTATATTTACCGTGAATAAAATTAAGTTCAAAGAAAAATTGGAAGAAATGTTTAAAACTGTTTCAATAATAACATTTATTTTTAATTATTTTTGTTGTAAGTTGGGATGAAAAAAAAGGTCACTGGAATATGAACTCCCGGGGTGAGATGACTATATCTGTCTAAGTGTTGCGCGGCTACCAATTAGCCCATAAACGTATTCTCTATTTAGAATTTGAGATAATTTATGACGCATAAGAAGTGTAATTAAAAATTCAAAACCAAGTTTGGAACAACTGAATTTAAAAAAAATCTAATAAGATGTGTATATGTTATGAACGTTAACTAAGGCGTACTTTAACGGCATCACGTGCTGAATGTTTTAGCATTTTTCAAAGTTCGTAGTCTTTATTACGTTTTTTCTTATTAAAATCTTTATAATCGGCATAATATTAAAAGCGTTTAAAGTTTTTTAAAGAACATTATAACGTTATATAATGAAATTTTTTTGTCATATCAAAAAGTAAGTATAGTTTTTTATATGTACATAGTTTTTAAAACGGTTTTAAAAAATATTGAGGTAAGGAATAAGTATAGAAAAGGTCGGTGTGGAATAGATTTACTAAGACCCTTATTTTACGTCCTGATAGCTATAGAAATGATCAGATAAGTATAAAAATGGTCGGTTCGGTAAAGACCCGTATTTTACGGGTCCGCCCAGCTAGTATATATATATATATATATATATATATATATATATATATATATATATATATATATATATATATATATATATATATATATATATATATATATATATATATATATATATATTTATATATATATATATATATATTTATATATATATATATTTATATAAATATTTAATATATGTAAAATATATATATATATTTATTTATATATAAATATATATATATATATATATATTTATATATATATACATAGATTTATATATATATATATAAATATTTAATATATGTAAAATATATATATATATATATATTTATATATACATATATATATATATATATATATATATATATATATATATATTTATATATATATAAATATTTAATATATGTAAAATATATATATATATATATATATATATATTTATATATATATATATATATATATATGTATATATATATATATATAAATATATATATATATATATATATATATATATATATATATATATATATATATATATATATATATATATATATATATATATATATATATATATATATATATATATATATATATATATATATATATATATATATATATATATATGTATATATAAATACATATAATTAATATATATACAGGGATTATCTTTTTCCGGATATTTCCGGAATTCCGGATATTTTTTTCAACTTATAATTTTTCCGGATATCCAAAACATTTTCAATAAATGCAAGTTGAGGTATAAATTTTTGTAATATATTTGTTTTTTAAGCTTTTTCACTCATCACTCATAAAGAAATTATGAAAAGTATTTAAAAAAATTAGCATCACTTAGCTAAAGGCGAAATTAAAAAGAAAATAAGGGAAACAAATTCCGGATTTTTTCCGGATATTTTATTCAAACAATTTTCCGGATATTTAAAATATGACTAGGATAACCTATGTATATAATATATATATATATATATACAATATATATATGTGTATGAGTGTGTGTGCATGTATATGTGTATTTGTGTGTATGTATGTTTGAATTTCTGTGTATGCGTATGTATACATATGTATGTATGTGTGTTTTTGTATATACATGTATATAATGCACATGCAATGTATGTGTATGGTTATATATCTAGGTATGTGTATACATGCGTTTTATTTAACAATAACAAAAGATTCTGAAGAAAAAAATACATAAATAAAATTAATTAAAAACATCATTAAAAATGAAATTATTAAATAAATAAGAAAATACTTAAATTTTTTAAAAATTTAATATAATAGATACATTAAATAATATACTAGCTGGGGGGACCCGTAAAATACGGGTCTTTACCGAACCGACCATTTTTGTACTTATCTATAGCTATCCGGACGTAAACTAAGGGTCTTAGTAAATCTATTCCACACCGACCTTTTCTATACTTATTTCTTACCTCAATATTTTTTTAAAACCGTTTAAAAATGTACATATAAAAAACTATACTTCCTTTTTGATATGACAAAAACATTTCTGGTAAAATGTTTTTTTAAAAACTTCAAACGATTTTAATATTATGCCGATTATAAAAATTTTAATAAGAAAAAACGTAAAAAAGACTACAAACTTAGAAAAATGCTAAAACATTCAACACGTGACGCCGTTAAAGTACGCCTTAGTTAACGTTCATAACATATACACATCTAATTAGATTTTATTTAAATTCAGTTGTTGCAAACTTGGTTTTGAGTTTTTAATTACACTTCTTATGCGTCATAAATAATCTTAAATTCTAAATAGAAAATACGTTTATGGGCTAATTGGTAGACGCGCAACACTTAGACAGATATAGTCATCTCACCCCGGGAGTTCATACTCCAGTGACCTTTTTTTTTCATCCCAACTTACAACAAAAGTAATTAAAAATAAATGTTATTATTGAAACAGTTTTAAACATTTCTTCCTATTTATCTTTGAACTTAACTTTATTCACTGCAAACATACTTTTGGTGTTTGTAAGCGTTATTTTACGTTTAGTATTTGTAGGAATTATTTGCACGCACGTATTTTAAACAATTATTTTTACTGTTTCATCTAAAAATCTTATTTAATTTAGTTTAATAATTTCTTAAATATAATATATATAATATAATTTAAGATATTTTATTAACCCTATTTAAATAAGTATCAAAACTCTTTCCTTTAATTTAAAAAGAATTTAAAATTAACGTAGGCTATTACGATATTTTACCCTTTCATCAACATTTATTTAAAAAGTAAATTTGGATATAGAAAAACGGGTTAAAGACTTATTATTTTAAATAAGTTAGCTTTATCTATTTAATGCTTTTCGTAAAAGCGTTTCTTTAAAAACTCTTAACAAATCATTCAAGCTGTTTTTACTGCCTAAGTTATTAAACCTGTCGTGTGTGCCAAAAATTGATACTTAATGCAAATGGAAAATTCGAGTGCTAATGGTGATTAAAGCATAAATGGTTCCTATTCATATATAATAAAAGGAAATATAAAAGACAAAGCAAAAATGATTTTTATATCCATTTAAAACAATAAATCCCAAAATAAAAAAATATAGATATTTACTTAAAAACATATTTTTCTTGATATAAAATAAAAATATAACCTTTAGTACAAAACACAAAAAAAAAATTTATTCAACAGAGCTACTTATAATACAATTTAAATTGAATCATTGTTTCATAAATATTAAGCTTTAGGTAAGCCATAATCAAGTCAGCTATAAGAAACGGAACTAAAAATGGAACAAAGTTATTTAAACGCATAATCATACACATTAATTACAAATTAACATGTCATGCAATCAATACTTTTGAAAACTCAAAAATGCGAATAAGAAACTTACTTTTTTATTTTTACATAACCCTGACAGACCAACATGAATGTGAGCTAAATCTATTTGCATAAAACATCACAACAATTAATTAAATAGCAGAACCACCTTCAAAGGACAAAAAAATTAGTTTTTTAAGGAAAATTAGAGTTATTGGGAGGGGAGGTATTAATAAATAAAAAAGCTCAACTTGAATTTCAAAATTAGTTCATAGTTTTGTTGAGGGTTATTGAGTTATTCTGAGTTTATTATACATATTTTAAACTACTAACACCACGCACTTATATTCTTAGTTCTGGTAGGTGCTACATAGAATTTGATTGTGTGAAAACCAAATCCTTTTGATATTAACATTAACTTTATCAAATGTATGACCATGACTTTTATTTCTAGTTAATGAGCATTGTTGATAAAGGTGTCTTTATTTAAATGATTTACTTTGATAACATTTAACATTCATGGGAAAAATTAAAAAACAACACAAAAATAAATTTACAAAAATATATTACAAAAAAAAAATTACAAAAAAAAATGAAGTGGCTCAAAAGTTGTCATTTTCTTTACATTTTAAAATGTAAAAAAATTATTGACAACTTTTGAGCCACGTTGTCTTCTCCTCCCAGCATCCTCTCTATTCCCCGTGTTGTATGGGGTGCCATCCCTTCATCTAAAGTAGGGATGGTCGTCCCCATACAAACACCAGCGATAGAAGGCCCTCATAGATAGAGGGCCTGGATGCTGGGAGCGATACTTTCGGAAATCTTCCCATGACTTCGAGCCTGAAAAAAAAATTATATATAAACACAACTATCTACCTAGGTAATACTTACAAAAAATCTACTGTAAAAAAACAATAAAAGCAAATAATGTAATAAAGTACAAGTGAGCACAACAACTTATTTATTTTACTCACTAATACCTGACTTATTACATTAACTAATTAAACTGGAAAGCACATTTGTAGCTATATTAAAAAAAAAAGGTACAATAAAAGCAATCAATCAATGTAATAAGTCAAGTAAAGGTGAATATAACAACTTACTTGTAACAGAAGAAGCAGCAGCTAGAGATAAATAAAAGAAAGTTAAAAATGCAATAAAACCAATTAATCGATAAATTAAGGTAAGTATAAGTGAATAGAACAACTTACTTGTAGCAGAAGAAGCAGCAGCTAGATATAAATAAAAGAAAATTAAAAATGCAATAAAACCAATTAATCAATAAATTAAGGTAAGTATAAGTGAATAGAACAACTTACTTGTAGCAGAAGAAGCAACAGCTAGACATAAATATAGAAAATTAAAAATGCAATAAAAACAATCAATCAATGTAATAAGTTAAGTAAAAGTGACTTACTTATAACAGAAGAAGCAGCTAGAGATAAATAAAAGAAAGTTAAAAATGCAATAAAACCAATTAATCCATAAATTAAGTCAAGTATAAGTAAATAGAACAACTTGTAACAGAAGAAGCAGCAGCTAGAGATAAATAAAAGAAAATTAAAAATGCAATAAAACCAATTAATCAATAAATTAAGGTAAGTATAAGTGAATAGAACAACTTACTTGTAGCAGAAGAAGCAGCAGCTAGAGATAAATAAAAGAAAATTAAAAATGCAATAAAACCAATTAATCAATAAATTAAGGTAAGTATAAGTGAATAGAACAACTTACTTGTAGCAGAAGAAGCAACAGCTAGACATAAATAAAAGAAAATTAAAAATGCAATAAAAACAATCAATCAATGCAATAAGTCAAGTCTAAGTGAGTACAACAACATACGTTACTGAGGAAGTTGGATTTGTCACTATATAAGTGATTACATTATATTATTTATTAAAACTTTTATGAGACATAAAACATAATATAGTTACTTACAAATGTAGTTTAAAATGATATCTAAAAAAATTGACCAAAAAGTACAAAGTCCAAAACTAATCTCAAATTAAAAAAACGCATTTAATAATAGATGTACATAAATAATTAGGGTGTATAATAAACATAAAAGCAATTTTACTCACCTATGGACTTTTGTAAATCTTCTAATTTTTCTAAATAGATGAACAAATTACTAAAGCCAACCTCATTATTTTTTATTTAATATACATAAAAGTAATATAATGAAATTTTGCTTACTAACTCTACTTTCTAAATTTTCTAAATAAACAAAATGTATGAAAGATTGTTCATAAATTTATTTACTGTAACATAAACTTCGAAAAAACTGAAGTAAAAAAGAAAAAATAGAAAATGCTAACTTTGATTATTGAAGAATTCTTTAAAATAAGGCAGAAGAGACTCTGTCTCTTCTGCCATTATCTCCTGCGCATCCAAGATATACACACAATACAATATATACATTTAGCATATCATATGATAAAGCACTACATCTAGTCTAGAAAATATAATAATCACAACATCTGGTCTAGAAAATAAATTCCAAGTTTTTAGTTGAAAAACACATAATGATTTTTTTTTTATTTCAAGATTTGAATTTTACATATAATAATGAAATTTCACTAATAAATAGCTGCGTGTATATAACTATATAGCTATTACCAACAATCAAATTACTATTAGTATACAAATATTTGACAAAAAATATGCTTCTGATTTCTCCATACTTGAAATAAATTTTTTATAACTATCACTTTATATAAATAAAAATTGTTTACTTCTAAAGAAATTATAGTTTACTTACTTCTAAAAAAGTCACCATCATCGTTTAAAAAGAGAATTACTTGATATTTTTATTTATTTCCAATAAATAAAATATGATAGCAGTGCTTATTTTGTCTATCAGTTAACCCAACACTGTTTATAAGAGTGTAAATTGTTTGTCTATTTATATTTATATATTTATATATGCGTACTAAATAAAGTATAGCGTTAGTGCTGTATACGCATATATTAGATATATATAGATATATAGATATAATTTTTTTTTTTTTTTTTTTTTTTTTCAGTTTACAAATATTAATCGTAATATAACAATATATAAACTTGGTATCTGAAAGAAGATCCAAATGATCTTGTCGCCAGAACCATATAAAAGATATAATACGTGTATATATAATAAAATAAAATATAATTGATCAAATAACTAATAACAATGTAGAAGAAACAGAAACTGAAAATAATTTTACAAATTATCCAGAGTAAAAAAAAAGAATTTTACATTTCAAAAATATTTATATATATTGCCAGTAGAAAGAATATAGTTTTTTAATTTAGTTTTAAAAACGGAAAACGAAATCGACAAATCAAAATTTGGAACAACAATTTTGTTCCTTAAATACGGTGTTTTATAGTTTATGCAAAATTGATAAAACTTTGTTTGACAAAAGGGTTCAATTAATAAATTATTATTTCGTAAAGCATATTTGTTTATAGCTTTATAAGTAAAAAGATCTTTGAAATTGGACAATGGTCGTTCACTTTTACAACGAAACATAAAACATAAAATATTATAGACATTGAGTTCGTAAACGTTAAGTGCTTTAACGTTTTTAAATAAAATATTTGAATGAGAAAAACGATTTTCGAAACATATTAAACGCATTGCGTGTTTCTGACGATGGTAAAGACTTCGTAACTTACTTTTAGAGGTACTTCCCCAAACAATATTTGCATAATTTTTATAGCTATGAATAAACGAGTAGGAAAGTTGAATTAAATTTTGTTTACTTAGATAGTATCTTACCTTATATAGAATTCCAATACTTTTAGCCAATTTAGTAGAAATATAGTCGATATGATACTTCCATGTAATATTTTCATCAATGTAAATGCCTAAAAATCTTGTGACCGACTCCTTTTTTATTTCAAATTTATCAATAAAAAGTTTAGGCAATTTATTTGGTAAAAAACGCTTTTTAGCAAGAGAGTGGAAAAGGATCCACTTTGTTTTGTCGATGTTTAAAGTTAACTTGTTGCACTTAAACTAGTTGGAGATCTGATTGAGTTCATTATTCATATTTGAAAAAAGCTCATAAAAGCTACTGTTTGACAGAAATAAATTAGTATCGTCGGCAAAATTTATACTCATAAGGTTAGAAGCTTTATTAAAATCATTTATATAAGCTAAAAACAAAAGTGGGCCTAGAATAGAACCCTGTGGAACACCACATTTTATGTCAATTAATTTTTCATTTTGAAAATAATCTTCATAGAAAACAAATTGTTTTCTATTTTCCAAGTAACTTTGATACCATTTTATTAATTTGCCATTAATTCCGTAAAATTTGAGTTTTTTAAGTAGAATTTTGTGATCGACCGTGTCGAATGCTTTTGATAGGTCAATGAAAATACCTAATGTATATTGTGATCTACCAAATGAATCGGAGATTTCACGAATGAACTGTGTAATGGCTTGTTCATTTGAACAATTTTTTTTTAAACCGAATTGATTTTTATATAAAAGTTTATTAAGATAAAGGTAATTGTATGTTCTATTGTATATAATTCTTTCTAAAATTTTTGAGAAAGTTGAAAGAACTGAGATAGGGCGATAATTACTAATATTTGATTTTTTTCCGTTTTTGTATATAGGAGTTACTTTAGCTATTTTTAATTGGTCGGGGAATACACCTTGCTGTATAGATGCCCTAAAGACTTTATAAAGAATACACTTCAAGTTTTCAAAGCAATCTATGACTATGTTGCCATTTATTTCGTCCGCACCCGTAGCTTTGTTTCTTTTGAGAGATTTGTAAGCTATCTCAAACTCATCAAAAGATAAGTCAGAATGTAAATTATCTATAAAAAGCGAATTATTTATAGGCTCTAGGAAATCACTAAAGTTTTTTTCTGTAATAGGGATCTTGTTTGCCAATTTGGTTCCTATGTCAATGGAATATTTATTAAACTCGTTTGCAATTTCGTTTGGTTCATATATATTTGTTTCATTTATTTTAATTACTTTAGGAAGGGAGTTTGAATTTTTTTTTTTTTTTCCTGTTATTTCTTTTAACGTTATCCAAGTATTTTTTGAGTCGTTTTTAAATTTACTAATTAAATATGAATAATAATTTTTTAATTTTTTACGAATTTTTTCAAATAAATGTTGGTAATTTTTATATTTTTGTTGGTTTTCATTTGATTTTGTTTTTAGATATTTTATATATAGTTTCTGTTTTATTTTAGAGGATTTTCTAAGTCCTTTGGTAATCCATGGACTATTTAAGGTTTTTATTTTTGTTATTTTTTCACAAAGTGGAAAGTTTGCATCGTATATTGAGAAGAACGTGTCAAAGAATTTATTATATATTGTATTTGCGTCTTCATTAAAGTTAATATGTTTCCAATGCAGAAGTGATAATTAATATTGGAAGGATTTTATATTGCTCTCATTGAAGACACGTTTTTTTATTATATTTTGTTTTTCGGGGTTATTAGAGGATACAGTATGGATTGTTAGAAAAATGGGGAAACGATCGGATATGTCGGTTTTTATAATTCCTTTTTTTAATTTTCTATTATAAATATCCGTTGTAAAAATATTATCAATCAACGTAGTTGAAGTTTTGGTTATTCTAGTAGGGCGATTAATTAAAGGAACAGCTCCTGCCATAAGTATTTCATCATAAAAACTTTTTATTTTTTTATCTTTATTATAAATTAAACAGTTCATGTTGAAATCTCCAATTATAAAAGTAATTTTGTTTTCTTTGCTACCTTTGTGAATGATATTTTGCTGTAAAAAAAAACTTAGATTTTTATTGTTTAAAATTTCAATAGTTACGATTTCTTTATCACCGTCAGAAACGCACATATCATTCCTAATGTTATGCGCAATGTGTTCCTTAACGTAAATCAGAACTCCTCCACCGCGTTTATTTGTTTGTCTTTCTAATAAAATTGTTTCAAAACCTGGAAGATGGAAAATAGAATTATTTTTAAAATCATTCGAAGAAATCCACGTTTCTGTTAAGCAAATTATGTTAAAAATATATTCAGTTTCATCTAAAAAATCGCAAAATTTTTCAAAATTTGTATTTAGACTTCTAATATTAATGTGAAGGATTCTGATTTTTTGATTTTCAGTGCCATTTTTATTAAGAAATTCTTTTAACTCGTTGGGATAAAAATAAAAACAACATGTGTTCACATCATTAAAAAAGTTGACATCTGGATCTGAATTAAAATTTGATTTTAAGTACTTATCATGAAAATTAAAAGTAATGGATTCGTAGTCATCCATTTTTGTTTTTAAATTTAATTATAGAATATTAAAAGAATTCCTTTATAATAGGTCGCGCGTAATTAATTTATTATAAACTACTTTAGCAAACTTACCTTTCGCTCTCCATTCTTTCGCTTCTTTGAAAAGCTTTCTGCGTAAATCCAATATAATATCTAATATAAGCGCATACAGCACTAACACACATATGCAATAAATACATACCGTTTAAATTTTCATGTGTGTTCATTTCTAAAATAAAAAGTAAATATTTATTCTCAATTCTTACACATATTCTTAAGTCTAATTTAACTTAAAATCATAAAAACTTAATTTGAAGATTTTAGATATTCAAAACAGTAACTCACTCAGATTCTAAAACTATAAGAGAGTTATAATGAGCGCGTGGCTGTCTTTTGAGTTGTTTAAGCATCTAATTGGCTTGCAAAATGTAATCTTTAATCGCTTATATTTCTTTAGATTTTAAAATAAGCTGTTCGAAAATCGGATTTAGAGTATTTATAATTAAGAGAATTATGTAATTTATGCAAACAAAAAGAAGGGGAAATTCAAGGGTTGCAAGACGTCCGGCTTTTATGAAGAAGAAAGCAGTAAAAGAACTGAACTGTATATGTTTGGGACTATATTCTACTCTGTAAAAGCCGGTCATTTGGCAAACTTAAGTAAAAATGATGTTACACATTACAAAGAGACAATATAGTGAAAGCAATATCAGCATTTCCATGTATATCAGGAAATTGGAATCCTGTGTATAAGCGAGTCATTGTGCGATAGTTCTTTTCAAGTTGTTTTTGCTGCTTTTTGAAACTTAAATTACAATTATAAAATAAAATGAAAAAAAGACATCAAATATAAATACTGGAAAGTTTTCATACTGTTTTAATAGACTAATAGAATAATTTATCGATGAAAACAAAGTTTCTTAGACCCGCAGTACTCCTACAACACCACACTAAAACAGTTTCTCTACCACACATAACATTTTCTACTATTCCTAACATAGTTGTTATTGGTGACTAAAATTAGAAGAGCATAAGATTTTTTTTTTTACTTAACAAAATAAGAGTTATAGATTTTTCTATAACTCTAACTAAAATGCTACAAAAGAACTCGGTTTCCAGTAAAACGTTTTTCGAAAATAAATAGAAAAAGCTTTGTTTTTTATTGTGGTGTTAAATCGAATGAAACAATAATTGTTTATGGATAAAGTAATAAAGTAAAAAAACTTTATTTATCTAAGACAATTCGTAATTTATTTTTTTGCCATACACTAAAAAATATCGAAGTAAATGGTTAGTGTGAATTAAGTTTTTATGATGCCTAAGTATGCGCAATTCTTCCACATACTTTTGGTTTATTAGAATCGTATATTTATATCATATGCCAATATTTTGATGATTCGAAACAAAAACTTTGAATTGAAGATTTTTAAGGTATTTTAAAGAAATAACGCCATCTAACGTAGTTAGATGGCGTTATTTCTTTAAAATACCTTAAAATACCTGAGCAGATTCGAAAATTACGTGGACCTAACAAAAGTGTATTTAACATAGTTACCAATTACGTGACATTTCTCCCGGTGTTTTGGCAAACTTTTTTATAAAATTTAACCTTTCCTATTTAAAAAGGAGAAGTGTTTGACAAAGAATCAGGTGACGAATCCTAATTATGTCAAAAATTAGCTCTATTTGTTTGAAAAGCAAATTTTCTACAATAAACTCTCAACAAATTTTTCTAAATGTTTTTAAATTAGCAAATTATTAAACTACTATAGGTATTATTTGTACCGAAAATTTGTAAAATACTTAATGGGAATGGAACTATCTAGATCTGTAATTACCATGGTAATAAAAGTATTAACGGTTTCCTTTCATATATAACGGAGATATATATAAAAAAAGCAAAATGAGCAATGTATCCATCAAATACTATAATTCCAAAGAAAAAAAATTTACAAATTTGTGTGAGAAACAAAAGACATATTTCTTGAGATAAAATTAAAAAAATAATTTTTTTTTTTTTTAATTTTACAATATCTATTATATATAACATAAAAAGTATCAGAAGTACTTTATAAAATCAATTTGAATTGTTTCCCTATAATATATCTTTTAGTAAATGGTATAAAGACTAACAAAACTTCCCTTTGGATGTTAAAAAACGATCAACATTAAGAGAAGGCATTCGAACTAAAATAAAACAAAATTATTGAAAACATAACACATTAATGTACTCTTTTATTTAAAAACTCAAAAGTGTGACCAAGGCGATATCAAATAAGAAACTTACTTTGAGATTGTTTTTTTTGTTTGAATATGTTTTGTGTAAAGGTTTCAAGATTTTTTTGTTGCAAGTTTCGATTATCTTTTCAAAAAAAAGCACTCTGAAAATAATCAAAAAAAGATAAACCCTTACAGTTTATTATAAAAATTGAATGCTTGGCTTTTAGTGAATGATTATATATAGTCAGTTTCAGTATGAAACAACCCTATAATCATTTTTAACGATAGACAGGTAAGCCAAGTCGTCTATCAACACAAAACATCACAACAGTAACATCACAAACATCAATAACAAATAGCACAAAATCTTACAGTAAAGACTCAATAACTTAAACCACCAAAGGATCAAGCAATTAGCTTATTAGAAAATATTTCAGTTATTGGTAGTATGATCCATAAACAATCGCTCAACTGGAATTTTAAAATTAGTTTGATTTATTTAAGTTGATTTATTGAGTTATCCAGACTTTATTGTAAATACTTTATTTACTAACAGCATAACATACTTGCAAGTACACATTTTGTGATTACAAACAGGTTTTATTATGTGTTTCATGTCAGTACGCCGCTTGGCTAGCAAGGACAACACTCTTGCCATAAACAAAGCCAAGTCACACCACTTTGAAACCATGAAAACAACATAATAACAACTCACAAACTATAAACAGATAACATAACAAAAAATACACTTCATATGTAACAGCCATTTACACATTAATTACACATAAATACTTACAAAATATAACATACTTATAAGTACACATTTTGTGATTACAAACAGATTTTATTATGTGTTTCATGTCTGTACATCACTTGGCTAGCAAGGACAACACTCTTGCCATAAACAAAGCCAAGTCACACCACTTTGAAACCATGAAAACAACATAATAACAACTCACAAACTATAAACAGATAACATAACAAAAAATACACTTCATATGTAACAGCCATTTACACATTAATTACACATAAATACTTACAAAATATAACATACTTATAAGTACACATTTTGTGATTACAAACAGATTTTATTATGTGTTTCATGTCTGTACATCACTTAGCTAGCAAAGACAACACTCTTGCCATAAACAAAGCCAAGTCACACCACTTTGAAACCATGAAAACAACATAATAACAACTCACAAACTATAAACAGATAACATAAAAAATACACTTCACATATAACAGTCATTTACACATTAGTTACACATAAACACTTACAAAATACAACCTTAAGACATATTTAAACACATAATAAATATCACACATTACTGCATCAAGCAACACACAAAAATACTTTAAATTACAGTTAAAATATTTATAAGAAATGAGGAGTTTAATTGTAAAAAATTAATTATTTATAGATTTAGTACATTGGTAAATACAACATTGTTTGTGTAGCATTTATTAAATGACATACCTTGTAATGAATGTTCATCAATTTTAAAAAATAAGGTATTAAACGATCTTGTTCTTGAACATGCAACATAGAGTTGACCATGTGAAAAGCAAGGGTTTTTGAGATAAATACCAACTTTGTCAAAAGTTTGACCTTGACTTTTATTTATGGTCGTTGGGTATGCTAATCTTACAGGAAATTGACGACGCTTAAGAGTAAAAGGTAAATTTGAATCAGATTGTGTTAACTGAACCCGAGGGACAAATACCCTCTTGCCAACTGAAACACCTGTTAGAACTTGCCCATCAATGTAATTATTTTGTAGAGCACGCACTATCAATCGGGTACCATTGCAAAGTCCAGCTTTTAGATCTAAATTTCGAAGTAACATTATAACAGCACCAATTTTTAGCTTTAGGCAATGAACAGGCATTCCTGATGGAGTAAGACTGTTTAAAAACTCAACAGGAAAATTATTGATTTCGTTAAGATCACCTGTTTCAATAGTATCAGCACTTAAATAAACCTTAACGTCACCTGGTAAACGGTCTAAAACTTCTTCATTTATTGCTAAAGAATCAACATTATTGGGTGTCAAAATGGCACGTTTAGCATAATCATCTTCTTCTGCAACTCCAAAAATCTTGTCTACTAAAGATTCATTTTCTCCAAGCAAGCATTGCTCAGGAATCTCAATGCACCCGCGAAAGGAACCATCTGCTTTTTAAGGTAATGTTCCACTACCAAGTTTTAAAAGCCATTGAGAGAATTCCTCTTCTTCGGTCTGAACCCTCATATTTTCTGTTAATGAAAATCGCTGAACATATTGCCAATGTTAAGAACATTTTATACAGGCTTCAACAATATCAGCTGGTTGCCTCTCTTTACAACCGGAAGTATTTGCATAAAATCCCCACCCATAAGAATAACTTTACCACCGAAAGGAAACTTGTTATTGCAAACGTCTTGAAGTAACTTATCAATGGCATTTAAAGCATGTTTAGGTATCATGGATGCCTCATCTAGTAAATAAAGGCTAACTTGCCCTAAGAATTTTCCGTGTATAGAATTTGGAGTTACATTGCATGTGTGCATGTGCTATTTTCCAAAATCGGCACAGGAAGTTTGAACAAACCATGAAGTGTACATCCTTTTTTTAAAAGAGTTGCAGCTATTCCTGTCCATGCAGCTGTTGCAGTTATAATATGTCTACTGCTGGTTTCAGCGATTAAATAATTGTATGTAAATGTTTTACCACAACCTGCAGGGCCATCCATAAAAAACAATCTAGACTGCTTGTTTTCATTGTTAGGTTGCTCACTAAGAGCAGAAAGGATAGCATTAGCAATTTGACGCTGATTATCATTTAACAATGGTCTAACCCTATTTGCTTCATCAATTAAAACCTGAACATCTTCCTCTTCATTTTGTGGGACATAATCTAAAAACTCATCTAAAGTAGGAAGATTAAAATCAGCTAAAGGGTTACCATTCTGATTAATTATAGATTCAATTTGACGCAAAGCTGCCTGCTCAGCAATTATTGGTGGCATGGAATGGTGAATGTAATCCTCCATCATAAAATCTTTAAAGGCATTCCAAAGATTTAATGGATCATCAGGTTCACAGAAAGTCAAAATAATGGAAAACAACTGTCTAATTTGATTTGGCAACCGAGTTGCAGCAGCCTCAGTTAATGTATTTCTCTATTCAGCGTCGTCTTGTAACAGACCTAATTGAGAACATGCTTCTCGGAATGTATTAAAAACTGTACCATTAACAGTACGCAAATCTTCAAAAGAAACTGCCTCTAACACCTCTAACTCATGTATACAACCATCATTACCAGGTTGTTCCATTCTGAATGACACTGCTGCATTAGGATCATAGATATACAGCTGACAATATTTGGGCAGACAACCTTCTGCAGGCCTTAAATTTCCAACACGATGCAAAATTTGCCCACAGACCCTAAAACAGAAAGGGCCATTATTTGAGGGAGGAGCTATTTCGGCAGTGAAGCAAGCAAAAGATAAAGAGGAATTATAACTCCTTATGTGTTTAAAAAAATTTTGATTTACAACATGATCAACATGGTTTCCTGTCATTAAACCAGTCAACAATGGCGGATAAAGAGAAAGAGGAGCTAATATAACTTTTCCTGAATGGCAGCACAAAAAATGAGTTTCATTTAAAAACTTCTTTGCACTGCAATACTGACAATTATGGTTTAATTCTCCGAGGTAGTTACTCTCTATAGCAATATTATTTCTTGCTATGCGATGCATATTATACCTATTAAGTTCTCGCCTAGCCTGATTTCTTTCATTTTGATTACAATTTATTTCAGCTCGCCGGGGCTCATCTCTTTCAATTCGACGACGATTTATCTCAGCTCGCCGGGGCTCATCTCTTTCAATTCGACGACGATTTATCTCAGCTCGCCGGGGCTCATCTCTTTCAATTCGACGACGATTTATCTCAGCTCGCCGGGGCTCATCTCTTTCAATTCGACGACGATTTATCTCAGCTCGCCTGGGCTCATCTCTTTCGATTCGACGACGATTTATCTCAGCTCGCCTAGGCTCATCTCTTTCAATTCGACGACGATTTATCTCAGCTCGCCTAGCCTGCCTTCTTTCATTTTGACGAAGTCTAATAATTTCATTTCTTAAATTATTAGACATAATTAGGCATCAAAGGAGTGTGTAAAAATAAAAAAAGTTGAATAATAAGAAAAAGTTGAATAATAAAAAAAGTTGAATAATAAAAAAAAAGTTATAATAAAAGTTGAAATTTCTTTTTTAAACTTATCTAAAATAAAGTGTAAGCAAATAATACAGAGCATAATACTATAATCTATTATATTCTACCATATATAGCATTGTGTTAAGATAACATAGTTTTATTAAAAACTTAAACTAAAGTTATAAATTAATATAATATTTTCAACTAAGTATTGTTTATATATTTATGGTAGTTGTTATTATTTATTGACAGAATATTATAAGTATTTAATCAAAAAAAAAAAAAAAAAAAATTTAATTTAAAAAACAAATTTTTTACATATAAGAACTCATAAATAAAGCAAATTAAAAAAATTTAAGGCCTGTCAACACAGCAGGTACTGCTAGCATGGAAGGATAAAATGTAATCATCCATCAACAAAACCCTTTCATTACTTTGAAAGGCATTTAACGCAAGATTTGCAATAAATAAATACAAAACTACTAAAAGAACCTCTATAAACAATCATATATTTGCTTCAAGTGAAGAAACTTGGAAATATTGAAACTTCTTTTACTATTTTAATTTTTTTTTAGATATTTAATATTCTTAAGAAAAAGGGACAATAATTTAAGGCAAAAAAATTAAAATGTCTATACACATATGTATAGACATTTTAATTCTATATATTTTATTGTGTGTGTGTGTGTCTATATATATACATATATATATATATATATATATACATATATATATATATATATATATATATATATATATATATATATATATATATATATATATATATATATATATATATATATATGTATATATATATATATATATATATATATATATATATATATATATATATATATATATATATATATATATATATATATATATATATGTATATATATATATATATATATATATATATATATATATATATATATATATATATATATATATATATATATATATATATTGATGTACATACAAAACATTAAAATAATAATATAAAGAAAACATTCTCTATACAAAAAATCCTAAAAATTTAACAAAAGTTATTAAAACTTATGCTTCAACACGCTTACTTTTATATATATAAAAAAAATTTGAGTTAAACATATTTAATGAAGAAAATCGAAACTCTTAAAAATTTTAATGAGGAGGAGCTGTTAGTAAAGCCTGCTTTTTAACAAAATTTATATATTGTCAAAAGCATACATTGTTAAGAACAGAGGATAACAACATTAAAACACATTTTTTCAACAATATTTTTTCAACACATTTTAGAAATACACTAATTACAAACAGAATTAATTTATGTGTTTTATTATGACAATACACCACTCTGCTGGCGAGGACAATATTTTTGCTCTCAACAAAGCCAGGTCACATTATAGCAAAGTACACCACTTGGCTAGCAAGGTCAACAATCTTGCTGTAAACTAAGCCCAGTCACAACAATTTGAAACCATGCAAACAACATAATTATCACTTACAAACTATAAACATATTACATTTAACACACCACAAACATTGAAACATTTCATATATTTACACACTTACAAAATATAAACCCATATAACCTTAACACATATAAACACAATAAAACACAATATAAATAACACACATATATAGATAAATATATAAATTAAGAAAAATATATAAATTTGAAACTTTACAAATACAACCTTATTTTTGTTTTTTGAAATACCTCGTAATAAATGTTTAACAACTTTCAAAAACAAACTATCAAACAATCTGGTTTTTTATACGGATTTTTATAACTTCTTTTAAATAAGGTATTAAACGATCTTGTTCTTTAACATGTAACATTGAGTTGACCGTGTGAGATGCAAGTGTTTTAAACACTAACTTTATTAAGAGTTTGACCTCTTGACCTTTGAAATGAGCAACGTCTTCTTAAGTCGTCTTTTAATTTAAAAATTACAGATTAATTTTATAAATTAATAAATTTAAATACAATTGACAAAAGACTAAAATGCATGATTTAAATAAATCACCTGACTTTAAAAGTTACTTTACTAATTCAATAATAACATAATGTTCATCCTTTACTACAGAAGTTATCAAATAAAAATTGTTGATCTTATCACTAATTAAGCTGATGAAACAAAGTTTTTGATCTCATTACTGATTAAGCAGATACTGACAGATTATTAGGATTTGAAAGAGCCTCATTACGCGAGTTCAGAAGTAAAGCAATTTATAATAAAACTCAAAGGCCAAGTATGGTAAAAAAGTCCGTGTAAAGGTGCACAAATGGTGAGCAGCAGCAGTAGCGGCAGCGTTAAGTTAAGTATTAATTATAAGCGAATAAATTTATTCTATAAAGTAAAAATACATTCAAGCAAAAATTAAAATTTAAAATTTAAAAAATATGTATATATATTATAAAATGATATATGTGTATATATATGTATATGTATATATGTGTATGTATATGTATGTATGTATGTGTATATGCATATATGTGTATATATATATATATATATATATATATATATATATATATATATATATATATATATATATATATATATATTTATATATGTGTGTGTGTGTGTGTGTGTGTGTGTTTGTGTATGTATCAATATTTTATTCATTTGGGAAATCTGCTGGATAAGTTTTTAGATAAACTTTTGTGTAAATCCTAAAACATTGACAATTTTTTATGATCTTTATTGATTAAGATTTTTATTGCTCTATTGTGGAAAATTTGGTTTTTCAAAGATGCAAAATATGTTTAAATGCGTAAAATAATAATTTCATGGATAAAATAAATAATTACGGAAAACTCATGGAATTTAAATGGCTCACAACTCACCCAAGGGAAATTATTTACTTGTGGAAAATTAATAGAAATTATAGCAGCAACCCTGTATTGACCTTAATTGTTTATGTTATGCACCTATTTAAATATATATTTAGCAAAATTGTTTATTATAAAGTTTATTTTTATATTAGTCAAATATGCATGTAAGTATGTATTTTGCGATAAAATTTACTTATTCTACACTAGCTATATATGTAAAAATCTGCTTTTTCAGAAGTATTACTGAAAAATCACAAAGTGTTTTTTGAGGATAAGGACGTCTCTTACACAGGAGTACCATTCATTGTTTCATCAAATAGTACTCTCGACCGTCAACATGGCAAGGACAAAATTATCAATGCTAAAGCTCTGTATAACGTTAAAAAAAACACAGAAGCAGTAAGTTATTTTTTCAACTCTGGTAATAAGCTGGTAAACTCTTAAGTTTATTTATTATTTATTTTCTGTTTATTTTTGCTATTAATAAATCATAATGTTTTCTATCAAATTTAGTGCAATTACTTTCTCATGTTTTACTATTTATGTTTAAAGGTTAGATCATTCCTGTTAAAAAAAAGAATGACTCTCCAGGTTACCAAGAAATTTGATTGTCCTGCCAAAGCTTATATCAAAGAAATAATTGAATTTTCCGAATATAAGGTTTTGTATTCTTAAGAGCCGTTTTTTCTAAGAATCAGGCAAATTCCTGGAACTGTGGAAGTGACCTCGTCGAAATTGCTTGAATTTTTTATATATTAATCAGAATATAGAGAAAACCTGTTGGGGAAAAAAAAATTTTCAAAAATTTTTCGTTCACTCGAAATCTGGGCTTAAATTTTTGAGATTTTTTTAAAAATTTTAAGAAATTTAGTTTTTGCCACCTTTGAACCCATTTTTTTGGCAAGGCAAAAAGTTGCCCATAGCTTTTGTAGTTAATATCAGACGTAACCCAAAAGCTCTCTCAAAAAAATATAAAAAAGTTGCGTGACACTGTGCGGTTAGCAAATTATCATAGTTCAAAAGTAGTTTTGTCAATTTTTAATCAGAGTTAATTCTAGCGGCGAAGTGTTGCACACAATTTTTCTTTTAGGATTTGAAATTATCAAAGGTATTGAGTCTAAAAATGCAAAGAAAGTTATGTGATACCTAAGGCCTAATAATATATTAAGGCTTAAAATTGGAAAAAAATGTTTTAGTATACTTACAAAATGAACCATTACGGCAGAGGCGCTTAGTTTTGTAAAAATGTAAACATATCCAACTGTCAATACAAAAAGGTCCTAACATAATAATAAAAAAAATTAGTGTGATTTTGTCACACGCATGATATAACATGAATTAAAAACTGAACAACAATCTAACATCAAGATAACTATATTGCTAATTAAATAAAACATAAATCAAACATTTAAATATTTTTCCATTTAAAAATAAGTTTTTCATTTATTAATAGAGTCATTTACACACATTATCCACCATATCACACATAATTTCTACTCTGATGCAGTAAATTTCTCTAAGAATAATGATATGACTGTATTATAGTCTTCTCCGGATAATGAATAATCGCCACAACCACTGATTAGAAAAGGAGCATTTACTAAACTGATAATTTTATCAGTTTGGTTATTTATCTTCTCGGTAGTAACTGGCCAGCGAAAAGTATTCTTCTCTTGCCCGTTAATCATACAATTAACTCTGATTCCAGTTATAGATACCTAAAAGTATTACCGCAACATTTAAAATAATTTAATAAAGAGTTTATGATTTGTTTAATTTTGCTTACATTCAATAAAACTTGTAAAGTCTTATATAATGTCATTCTGAAATTATTTTTACATTTTATTTATATTCCTTTTATTTTAGAGCACTGTTTTGTAAAACAAAATAAAAGCTTGAAACTAATATATACTTTGAATAATATTACCTCCACAATATATCCAATATTCCATTGTTTTTCATATGCAACAGCAACCCAATCATTCACTTTCCATACAAGACAAATTTCTTTTGCAAGATTGGCGATGTCTTCCTCATATTTATTATTATCTTCATTGTCTCCTGTCAGAGTAAAGTCATCATTTTCGCCATAAACTTCTTTGTTATCGTTAACCTGACAATTTTCATTATTTTCTGTTGTCGGTTCTACTAGCTTACCTTTTCTTTTCAGGTTACTAAATCTATAACAATATCAATTGTACATATTTTTAAACATATGTAAACAAACACACAAAATTATAACTTTCACCTAAATTTTAATTTCATATTTGTAAAAGAACTAATTAACAGTCAGAAACATAATCTAATTTGCAAAAGTTTTGATAGCAACAATGCCTACCTTAAAAATAAAGATCTTATCTGTTGGCTAGTTACATATTGATCAGGCGGAAGTTCTTTCCTCAGCTGCATGTGAACCTGCTCAGGGCTCATTTTATTACCTGATTCTTCTCCACGAATAAAGTATTTATACAACAGTTTATTCTGCTGTTTTGAAAATCTAAAAGAACTTCGAACTGGTAATGCCCAACCTTGCAATAGAAAAATGTTCATGCAATGTGGTTTGTCTTTTACGGAAGCACTGTTAGAGGATGAAGAAATTGGCATATTTAGTTGTGAAGTAATTTTCATCTTATGAACAAACGAGTTGCGAACTTTATCCAATGTTGTTAATGATTTCGAAACTGTATGAAGACCGGATAGCATGTGTTCTTCTAACTCAGCATCGCTTTCAAATGATAAAGTACAATTTATTTCAGTGCAAAATCTTAATGAATATAATTGCTTGTAACTTCTTTTCTGTTTTTTCTTAAGTGACTTGTTACGCCTAATTGAATTATCTGTTTTGCTATATGGCAACAACAACTTAATCAAAGGTTGAATTTTAAGATTTCCATGGTCTGTTCAATTCGCTCACCGATATTGAAATAACGCCACATCTTCATACTTTACTCACCAAACTCAAATGAGTGATAGTTGCTAATGTTCTTAATCTTTGGTCTAGTAACTACAGTTTTATTATTGCTAATTTGAGCAACTGCTACTTTTGCATCTTTAGCGCTAAAACTATAATGCATAGCCTTGTGTATATCTTCAGCAGTCAAAAAATTATTACCAGAGTCAATGTAACTCCTTAAAATTGTCTTTACAACTGCACTCTCCCTGTCACATTGATCTTTTCCACAACAGGGTTCATTATAATTATATCTCAGCAACTTTATATCTCTCTCTTTGCATACATTGTAGATTGCTTCAGCTGAAAGATTTCCCTGATAGCAGCCGGCATTATCAGATTTGGTAAACATTTTCTTGATATGCGGTTGATCAATTCTGAATTGGTCTAAAACTGCAGTGGCTAACGAAACAACATCACCTATTCCCTGATCACACCTATACATTGAAGTAAAGTAAACACGTTTGAATAACTTTCCTGCTATTTTTGTGAAGAATATATCCACATGTAAACTCATTCCTTTCTTGCCAAAATATTCTCTTTGGCCCTCTCTGTATCGAACCGGAAAACTTTTTTGACAAAAATCTTTAAGCCAGAAAGCAGTTTCATCGTTTAATTGCTTAAAAGCTTCGATTTTTGCCTTTTTCTGTTGAGAATCTCTCATCAGGTGTTTTATGTAGTTGAATACATCCTTTACAGCAATTTCCAAATCATAAATAGAATCAGCATCGTCAGAATTTTGAATTGTTAGTTCTTTGATCATCTCGATAGCTTTGCACAAATCACTTCTGATATCTCTGTGTTGGATTGAAGATTTTTTTCAGATGGATCTGATAAGGCATATTTTGAGCTATGAGAAGAAATGTTTGAGTCATTGACACTACAATTGGTTTGATAACTTGTTTTCAAATACCTTTTTCCTTTTTCAAGGGCAGCTTCAAGAGATTTAGAACTAAATCTTTGTGCCAATTTTTGTAATGTTTGAAAACCATTCATGCCTGAAGCAGTAACATCATCTAGTCCAGCTAAGCTTTTTCGACTTGAAGGTTTTATTGCATGCAATAATTTCCACAAACTTGAATCAGATAATGGTATATAATTGTTTTCACTACAACTTTTTCGATAGAACATGATAGCGTGACTATGTTTTGTCAGTATTGCATGCACTATCTTTTGTTCTTCACCGCTGTCGTGTTTTAATTTGGTTATTCCATAAGCAACATTATGCAAAATACCGCTTGTAAATATAAAGTCTAAGAAATGTTCACACTTAGTTTGATCAAGACTAGATCGGACGAATACTTTCTTCTCTGGAAATGCCAACCCTTTATGAGATGCATGCCATTTTCTTGCTGTTTCTATACGATGTTTGGTACACTCAAATGTGTTCATTATAAACTTTTTGGTATACTTGGTATGGTCTAATAATGAGAGGATAACTAACTTTCCCATGGAATCACTTTGCTTATATACTTTCTGAGCACGAATAATTTTAATTGGGAGAGAGCTATTTATTTCATCAACATTTTTACTGTTAAAAAAATCTATAAGTATTTCCTCTTGTCCATGAGCAACAGCTTCCGCAAATTTTTTCTTTAATAAGTTTTCTAGGCAAACATACTTGCGCTTTAACTTATCTTTAGTAGTATCTTCCAGATATTCGAACTTCCTTTTTAATCTAAGTTTTATTGGACTTGCATTAAGAACCTCAGTTACACTCTCACGGCTTCTTAGAGATTCGTCCAAAATCTCCTGTGAAACATTAATTTCACCGGGATTAAATTCTTCATCTGGAGTAGCAGGTGTCATATATGTTTGTTCTTGTTGTGTTTGTGTTTCTGTACATAAATTGGTGTTTTCGTCGACTCTAGATAAAGCAGTTTCTTGCTTTAAATGGGTAAAACACAGCATTGCACCAACTGAAAATACTTCATTGTATCGCTTTGACATTGATATGACGGCATGTATTGGTGACGCCCTTAAAGCGGGAGATTTTTTTCCTTTTATATTTAGATGGTGAGGATGAAAGCATGTTTTTGGAGGACTCCATGCAATACCAAACGTGTACCGGTGAAAAGCACATATTTGTTCATCCTTTTCAAGATTTCTTTTAAGTCTATTTGCAATAAGTCCATTTTCTTCCTAAATATTATTATCGTTTAATCGCATGACCTAAAAACAATTTTTTAAACAACTATTAAGTGTGTCATTTAAAGCATTGTTTATAATCTGACTCTTCATGAAAAATGTTTACAAGTTTGAAATACATTATTGTTATTATTAAAATACAATATTGCAAGAGTGTGATAAATTTGGTGATTAATTATTAAAAGAGTAAGGAATTAATTAAAAAAGCTTTTTTTTTTGTTTAAAAAACTTTGTCTCAAAATCTTATTGCAGAGAAGTTATAAAGTATGTAATTATAAAAATTATATTACAGTCTGCGTAAATTTAAAGTACATAATTACCTATAAGTTGATGAGGTGTTTCTTAACATCAACATCTCTCAGCTGATGAATGTAGAACATTTTGTTTATAAATTTATGTTTTTTGAATGATCCACAATTTCCTTTTGAAAAGCAACAACAGTTTTCATAAAAATATTTGTTTTGTTTCATACTCAACTAAAAACAAGTTCTACTTATGCAGTACCTATTTCTCAATAGCAATGATAAAATATCTACTCTGTTTATGCAAATTTTAAAGATCGTTAAAATAAAGTTAAGACATTTTTATGGTAAAGTAAACAACCGCTTACTAACTTGTTTCTCCACAATCGTGATATCAGCGATTCTTCTTCCATTCGATCACCACAAGTTATTTGGTTATAACGTAAATTTAAATAATTCACTTCTGATCATGTATTGTTTTTTATTATTATTTATTTCAATTGTTATGATTTCTATATCATAGTCAGAAACGCTTAAATTTTTTCTTGACATTACGTGCAATGTATTGTGTAATGCTAATTGCTAATTTTGGATGATAGAAATTTTATTGTGAGCGAAAACCTCATCTGTGTGTCCAAAAAAATATCTCTTCGTACTTAATCATTTTTAACAATTTGTACCTTTATTTTAAACTTAATATCTAAAGATCACATGAGTTTTTTTTAAACTATGTTAGGGTCATCTTATATTGACCATTTAACATGATTATATTTTTACAAAACTTAGCGCCTCTGCCGTAATAGCTCATTTTGTAAGTATACTATAACATTTTTTTCCAATTTCAAGCCTTAATATATTAATAGGCCTTAGGTATCACATAACTTTCTTTGCATTTTTAGACTCAATACCTTTGATAATTTCAAATCCTAAAAGAAAAATTGTGTGCAACACAATTTTTCTTTTCGCCGCAACACAATTTTTTACTTCGCCGCAACACAATTTTTCACTTCGCCGCTAGAATTAACTCCGATTAAAAATTGACAAAAATACTTTTGAACTATGATAATTAGCCAACCGCACAGTGTCACGCAACTTTTTTGTATTTTTTTGAGAGAGCTTTTGGGTTACGTCTGATATTAACTTCAAAAGCTATGTGCAACTTTTTGCCTTGCTAAAAAATGCGTACAAAGGTGGTAAAAACTAAATTTCTAAAAATTTTTAAAAAAATCTCAAAAACTTAAGCCCAGATTCCGAGTGAACGAAACACTTTTGAATTTTTTTTTTTCCCCAACAGGTTTTCTCTATATTCTGATCAATATATAAAAAATTCAAGCAATTTGGAGGAGGTCACTTCCATTGACTGCCTGATTCTTACAAAAAATGACTCTTAATTTCGATAAATAGTTAACTTTTAATATGCGTGTGCGTTTGTTATATTTATAACAATTTTGAATATGCATGTAATTATGTAAATATTTTTTAGCTGGATAGAGATTCAACTCGGCTAAGGAAAGAAATTTCAAAAAAATTTATATTAAATAATAGTTAAAAAAATTAATGAAAATCTGTGTTCGAGTCATGATCGAAATTTTCTTTTTCATCTATGATTTTTAAGTTATTTAAATTAAATACCCGCCGTTTTGTATTATTTTATTTCTTAATGCGTTATCCGCGTTTTTATATATTGTAATAAAAGTTTTACACTGTCATTATTGTAAGGATGTCGATGAAAAAATAAAACCAGTGCTTGCGATAATTTATTGTATAAACGAGTACAATCATGATCAACGCAGGCAATTTAATATGAACGGAAGCTTAAATATTCAGCTTATATTCTCCAACGCTGTAGTTCATTTCTCATTAATTTTCTTATGTCTGATTTGGACATTTTTATTATGTTAGTTTCTAGGAAAAAAAAAGAAAAGAAAAAAGTAATGCAAAAAAGTAATGCAAACGATTTAATGTAATTAAATGCAATTAAATCGTTTTAAATTTAATGCAATTAAATCGTTAACGAAAGAAGAAACGTTAATTTTTTTTTTATAGTTTTATAAGTTTTGAAAATATATTTACAATATTATCTTTCTTTCGGTATCTTTCTTATTATCTTTCTTTCGGCATTCTTCGGTATGCACAATTCTCATTTGTTACGCCTCATCTTTTAAGCTATTTATCAGCTCGTCTCAATTTACGATTTGATTTGATAATCAAAAACATTTTTACAACAGTTAGGAAGGAGTGGTTCTGATCTGTTTTTGTAGACATAGAACTTTTTAAAGCAATAAATTTTGCTTTTGACGTAAATCGTGTTTGCACAATTTTTCTTATTAACAAAATGAACTTTTGATTTTTCATAAAGAAGTACTTTTTAAATAACAATTTTTTATTACAAAATAAATACTTTTATTTTAAAAGTAACTGTATATTATGACATATTTTTATAATTATAAAAATATGTCATAATATACAGTTACTTTTTATATAAAAGTATTTATTTTGTAATAAAAAATTGTTATTTAAAAAGTTCTTCTCTATGAAAAAACAAAAGTTCATTTTGTTAATAAAAAAAATTGTGCAAAACACGATTTACGTCAAAAGCAAAATTTATTGCTTTAAAAAGTAATTATATTCTTTTTTTTTTTTTGACTGTGTTACTTTTTTCTTTTTTTTTGTTTGACTTTTTTTTTTTTTATAAAGTTTTTCATATACTGATCTAAAATATATAAAAAAGTTTTTATATAAATAGTTACAAATAAAAGTAACTATCTATATTAAAATAAACTTACAAATTGATGATGGTTTATAACTTCTTTACAATTCAATAGGACAAAATGAACTTCATCTATCACCCATCGTTTTTCAATAACACCCGGGTCTCTATAATTGTCATATGGTAAAAATTTTAATTCGTTATCGTCGTCGATGTCAATTTCTTTTTTCTCCTCATCATCTTCAATCACAATAACTTCCATAACTAGTTTTTTTTTTGAAAGGCATTCAAAAGCAGATAAATAAATCACATGACAAGGATTATTCACATGACTTTTGCATGACAAGGTATCAAAAGTTAAAAATAATTATTTAAAAAAAAAAAAAGCTCTAAAAGATAATTTCAAGACAAGCACATACACTACATAGCTTAGTGCATAATCATTCCGCACTAAGTTAAAATCGCTTTTCGAATCTCACCTCAAGCGCTCATTTACATTTCATATGATTCAATGTTTATATGTTACATAATGTGTAGTCCCGTAAAAATCTTTTTCTACGCACAGACATGTTTACATCTTACTTGTAAACATGACTGTACGTAGAAAAAGATATCATTTTGATTATAATAATAAAAGATTAAAACCACGCGCTTATCATTCCTTATACGGCAAAGAGAAAAGAAAGGGAAATGGCTTTCTTGGATATTTGATAGGAGGAATATCTGTAATTCGTTCGTTTTTTAAAACTACTTGTTAATATTATTCATTTATAAAATGCTTAAGGCAGTAGTATGTCAACAGGCGCATCATTTTTATCATTTAAAAAAATACTGTAAAAAATTTGTTTCAAATGATTCAAGACAATTTGGAATATTATAAATTTAATATAAAAGCTATGAGAGAAGATCATAGCCTACTATATTCACGGCCGTATATCTTACATTTTTGAGGGGGAAATCAAGAGGCCGAATTTTACTGAAAAAATGGCTGCGCAGAATATCATATTTTTAAAAAGCAACTTTCTTCTTAATTTTTAACTTAAAGTTCTTAAGTTTTTGTTTGTTATTAAAAAACACATTAGCAAGAAGTTTTGTTGAAAACGTGATTCCCCAATTTTCATGATTTTCACAAACAAATGTGCTTTTTGGTGCGTATTTATGTAGCAGATATGTTGATGATATTATGACTGGAATTGATAGAGATGAAATTTCATTCTCAATTAAATTCAAAATTGCAAATACACTGCAAACAAATTCTGCGAGCTGTTTGGATGGAACAAACAGTCCACCACGTGACAAGAGAGATAGATAAGAATTATTTTTAAGATCAATGTCTCCACCTTTAAAACATGATTAGCAATTTTCACATTTAGATCTTTTTGACATTTTTTTTGCAACATAGCCTGCTATAGTTACTGCCACTTCTTGACTATTATAATCAAGGGAACTTTCCGTAATTTCTTCTGTTCGATTTTCAAATAGTTCATCAAGTATTGTCAAGGAAGGATGAATATCTGATATTATATTTTCTTCTTAGAAGTTTATTTGCTCCTTAATTAAAGAACGACATGACAAAATTTTTTCTGAATTTATAACTTCTCTTAAACTTACAAGAAATCTTTCCCCGCTCATTTGCCTGTATTGTGAGAAACATCTCTCAATCGGATCACTTTGTAAACGAGCTGTCATTAATAATCATATCCATCATTCAGGAGCCTCAACAAGCAGTGCAGGTAGGCAGTAAGGTATTTACAAATGCTGATGCAGTTTGAGTTGTGAGGGTGAATGCAGGTGAAAGAGACCACTGAATGATCCAATCAGCCAGAGCTTGGTAAAAAATCATTTTATTGTCTCCGAATACAATAGCATTCCCAATAATATTTGGTGAAAACCTTTGTTTAGAATTACCAATAGTCCACCAAGTGTTAAAATAGTTAAAAAACTGGTAACATCTTTAGATAGTGGCTTTTTGAAGCTGCAATTGTAGTTTTATGTATAACTGCTAACGCAAGTGGCACACTTTGCAAGTGGCACATTTAATAATTTGTTTTTAAGATTTTTGACTAAATGCACTCATAAAACAAATATGTCTTCTTTCCATGATACTGTGGGTGAATAATAAAATACTGATTCAGACTTGAACTTTGCAACTATCATTCTTGATGAGAATGCATTAATGTTAGTGGAATGATTGTTTGTAACTATACCACGCACAGTGAACCCAGCACCTAATAGATTTTTAAGATTGTCAGCTATCTTTTGTGATTTTCAGAGAATGTGACTTCTGGGATTGCTTGACAATAAAAGAAATAATTTCTTTTAGTCTTATTATCATGAATGCGACAATTCCTTTGTACCTTCTTCATCAGCACCAACATACTCTCCTCCTTGATATTGTGCTGCTTTTTGTAAATACATTTCATCCATAATTATAATACAATCAGGAGAAATTTTTCCTTTGCTAATTTGATTAAGTTTTGCATTATGTCTTTTAACAAACCAACTTGGTAATGGAAGCGGTGTTCCTTTGTATTGCAAACGTTCATTTAGGTCTACACCAACTGTTATTGATTCTATTATAGTTGGAAAATATGTCTGTTTATTAAATACTATATTATAAAACAAAAAACCTTTAAAAAAAAATCGTTTAAATTGAAACCCTAGTGGTGTTACTGCTTCATTCAAATTATGTACATTTGTAATTGTATCATTTTTCTTAAATATTTGTAACTGACCTTTTTGAAATATTCTCAATTTAGTAGGACTTCGAGAAATTTGTAAAACTGGCGAAGATGATTTTTTTTACAAAAGTTTACAAGAGTACTTTGAAGGAACAGGTTTTTAAATGCCAATTCAGTGTGCATTTATCACCTCTATTTCTCACCGCTATTTATCACCTCTATTTATCTTCAAAATGAAGTTCACATAAAACAGAATGTTTTGTTGGAGTCCAGTCTGAACGATTAACAAATCGTATCCAAAGTTGATTTAAGTTTTGGTCTGTTGGAAAATGAAAAGATGCGATTTGTTTGTGTTTGTTGCAGTATCCAGATGTACATTTTGGTACAGCACATTTGTTTACCATTTCCAATATTAATTCTTTAAAAATTAGTAAATTCAGAAAGAAGAATATTTTTAAAAAAATATTTTAGCGTATTATGCCTCGTAGTTTGCACTTATGTCAGTTCGCGCTTATTAAGCCTCCTGGATTAAAGGAGCGGAATATGTTTTTTATAAAGGAAAAATATTTTTATATAAAAGTAAAATAACATACAAATACCGTACAAATATTTCATTTGCATTGCCACCCTCGTCCTCCCACATATGTAATATATTTTAATAATAATACTAGACAAAATTATGTTGAAAGTTATATTTTTCAAGTTTATTTAAAACAAATTTTTTCAAAAAGTAAGAATTAAAAAAAAGATTTAAAAAAACGAATCAAACCCACAAACGCAATATTAGCCGGTTTTAAGCAAAAAAACATTTTTCTATAAATAAAGAATACCTTTTAATAAAAAAACAAACCCACAAGCAGTTTAGAAGCAAATTTCTATTTAAAAGAAATTTTAATGTATTCCTTGGTCGGAAAAGAAAGTTGAGGAAGAGTTCATGTTAAGTAAAAGAAAAGATCATAAAAATTAATTACATCAAAAATTTAAAGAGTTCAAACTGATTTTAGTTAAAAATAACCAAATCTCACTTTATAACTTAGTGTTTCTTTTACCTGTTTAACACATGTAATTTTTTAAATTTATGTTTCTTTTACCTGTTTAACACATGTAATTTTTACCTGTTTAACTCATGTAAATTTTTTGATAAAAAACAATCAAATATATTAACTTAAAAAAAAATTATTTTGATTTTTTTGAATCAAAGTATATTATTTTGAAGTTGAAAGTTTTGCTTGTTTTGTTAAACATTTCTTCCTAATGTCTTTAAAGTGTTTTTACAACTATTATTTGAAAGAATGTTTGTCAAAATGCAGCGAACTTTTTTGATACTTCAAAAAAGTCAAAATTATTGTCAAAAGATTCTTTCAGTCTTCCCCTGTTAAAAAAACTAACCAAAGCTCCATATTTTTGAAACATATCTTAGGTGTCTTTTTCCTCTAAAATTGTAATAAAATTGTATAAATTGTAATTCTGGAAGTTTGAAAGCAATAAAACTTGCAATATATAAAAGCCCTTATTTGCATTTATTTGGCAACTGATCTTCACAACTTTCACATATTAAAATATCATATTCCGCATCAAGTTCACACTAATCACTGTGGTGATAAGCAGGAAGAAATATT
Organism: Hydra vulgaris; assembly: GCF_022113875.1. Taxonomy (NCBI): domain Eukaryota; kingdom Metazoa; phylum Cnidaria; class Hydrozoa; order Anthoathecata; family Hydridae; genus Hydra; species Hydra vulgaris. The sequence goes on from NC_061166.1 coordinate 17,304,656, forward strand.
GTGAGATCTGGTGTTCAAGCAACTTTTTAATTTTATTTATTATTAATTTTATTATTGTTTTATTTTAATTTTATTATAAACTTTTTTATTAATTTTAAATTTCTAAATAGCATTTTGCACAGTTATCAAATATGTGCAACCTGACCTTTGCCAATATTTCACAAATCATTCTTCTAGTACATCTGATTGCATGTCTTAAAAATACATAAGATATATCGCAATACAACAAATACTTCGAAAAAAAATTGTTAATCTTTTATAACAAAAACTTGGAAATCTTTTAGAAATTTTTACAATGCACTCGCAGTATCCATGGTAAACTTTTTCACTCTTAAAATTAAGAAATACAGTTCTCTAAGAAATCTATTAGCCATTCATTGACTGAAGTGATAGGCTCTTTTCGCATATCATTTAATCTAATATCTAGACCTTTTGCTTTACAATCAGCCATCACTTGACAACTGTTTCAATGAAAAGTGTTGTATCTTCAGCTTCAGAAAATTCAACATATAATGTTGCAACTATTTTATCACAAAAAACATAAAGAACTAATCTAACAGTTTATTGGTCAATTGGTTTTGGTGAAACAGCTATTTATGTACTGTACAACTGTAGCCTAGGTTTTATGTACACCTCATCAGCCAAGATAAAGTAGTATTTTTGAAATTCCTGAAGCATAAATATAATTTTTAAATATTCAGTATCTTCAAGTTTATTCACTTTGTTTGTCATTTGTGGTAACTCTCGTAAACTTGGCAAAACAAATTTTTCTACAAGATCAAAATATACTGATCAAGATTTTGAATAAAGATGCAATGCATGTGAAATGTCTTTTAGAGAAAATATTGTTTTATTTAATAAAGCTTCTTGATGCTTAATATAACTTGATCGCTTAGAATCTGTTTCATTATTAATACCATAACTAACTGCATTCTCCAGTTAAAAAAAAGTTTAGTTGGTAAAGTTTGGCTTAATCCAGTAAAATAAATCTCCTGAATTATTTAAAGTTATAGATATTTAAAACTTAGGTACTGGTTCACATGTTCATATTATATTAAAGATATATTATATTTTTCTTTATTAAAAAACAAAATTTTTCTTTACGGTGATTCATCATTGATTTCAATTTAATTGAATTGAATAGCGTTCATTTTTTTTAAGTTTTTACACTCATGTAAACTATTTCTTTCAGAGGACATTAACCCAGTGACATCTTGCTTTCTAGATACTATTGGAATACAAGACACTGGTAAACCTTGAAAGATTGACGGAAGAAAAAAAACTACCACATTTTTTTAATTCTACCTCTTTAGATAAGTGCTGAGCACAAATTCGCTTAAAATCTGTAAACATAAAGTTTGCAGTTTTCAATCCATAATTCACGATCCTCGAATTTAAAGGGAAATCTACTCATTGTGACATAAACATTATCTTTTAATTTCGATTTTTAATTTGAGGAACATTTGTTAGGCATTTTACGCAACATTTGTTAGGCATTTTACGAGTTTAACAATAATAGTTTAAATCAAGCAACCAAAATCCTCATTGAAACTATACTTCTCTGTAAAAAGTCGGCCTTCGCTAATTTTATGGAAAATGAGCTTTATAAAAGCGTTGAGTAAAATATGTAAGTACAGTAAATATTAAATTATAGTAAAAAAAACTGATCTACCATGTCTTAGGGGGTCATAACAATAAAAAACGTTTGTACAAAAGAAATAAAATTTGAATATATTCAAACATTTTTTTTACAATTATTCGTAAAGCGGTTTTTTTTAAAAGAAATGTTTTTTTGCGTGACATTTTGTACATTTAAGGCGAAGTATCGAGGTTCTTTCCATAGACTTTTTTTGTTGAAGGTTATACCGGTTTGCAAACCACAGTTTGTTTTCAATTATAACAACATAGTTGTTTAAAAAGAGTTCGCGTTTGATTTGGTTAACTTTAACTAAAATGCCAATAAAATCTCCCAACCCGTTACAAGCAAAGCAAGAATCACTTTTGTTTTTAGTAAAGAACTTAAGACTATTTTGTGAATCATTTTTTGTTATATTAAATTTTGCAGCGACAAGGTTTTTATTTGTTGATGAGTAAGCCGATTATCTCATAACGCACCAATAAGTTTATGTAAAGTTTTTTATCTGTTATAATTCCACAAGAAATTTTTGTATTGCTTCTTGTTTTAACAGATAAATATTTTCTTTGTAAATGCATGACTTTCTCAAATTGTTTTTGAGCAAGAGGATTCAATTAATTGAATAATTTATTTCTAATAAATTCAAAAAATAAAGATAAATTCAGATGAACTTACTCAGATGCATGAAGAAACGCTATTTCGAAAAAATAAAAGTTCAGCAACCTGCACAATAAAGGTAAGTAAAAAGTGCTTGTGTATTGATATTCGGGTGAATGAAAACAAAGCGTAAAAAAATAGCTCACAAAGGCTCCACATAAACTGCTATTAGCCCATTGAAAACAAGATTTGTTAGAAGAAAGATAATGATTTTGTTCGCCTATCATGGTGCTTTAATTAACCTAAATTGAGTAAACAAAAAATATTCGTTATTGTCACCTGTCCATTCTTTTGGAAAATGATGAGTTTGTCTATGTAAGAAGAAACATCAATTTCGTTATAGTTGATGTTGATTGTATTGATTTACATATGTGTTTGTACTTCATCTACTGCTTCAAATAAATGTCTATTAAATCTTAAAAAAGGCGAAATTTGTTTTAACGCACTTTTTGCTCCTAAACTATCAAAATAAAAAATATGATTAATATCAATTTTAGTTTAAGTCTCCAGCGATCACTTTTTTCTTTTAAAGTTTCTTTATTATAAATAATAAAGGAACCCGTTTTCATCATGCGCCTAATCAAAGCGAGACACGTTTGAGGTTGACTTAGTTCCCCAAATGCAAAAACACAGATGCAAAAACAAAATGCAAAAACACATGCAAAAACGAAGTCTTCAAAGTTTGTTGTTGAAAATAACACAGATTCACAGATTCGTTTCTACACATTATTCTCTAATCTAAAAGAAAATAGAAATAAAAAGTGACAATAGCATGCGATATATGATTTAATAAGTTTTTTTGTCTTCAGTTCCTTCTTTTAATATTCCTTCAATCTTTCTTTTAACAGCCTTTTTTTTCATAGTACTATCTTGTTTTTCTATAAATAGTTGAAACGGTAGGTATTATTTTTGCTGTCAACAAATTAATAAATCCGACACCATCGGTTTGATCTTTCTCGGGTTGTATGTCTCTTTTGAGTAATAAAACAGTCTGTTTGGATTTTGTAAAATTCCGCAATAACATTTTCGTTAACATGTTCTTTTTATAACTTTTTAAATTTTTCGCTATGAAAATAACATAGTTTAGGCTGCTCTAGTAATTCTTTAAGTTGAAATTTTTAAATAATTTTTCGATAGCGTTTGAATTTAAACTAATGCGTTTTGAATTTAAAGCATGTTCCAAATATAAATTAAAATCTGTATAACGTTTGTCTTTAGCTATAAAGAAAGCCGGCGAGGAATTTCCAAATTTGTTTTCTTGACTTTTCTATTTTTTCGATATTTTGTCTAACGCGCACACAGCGCATTTGTGATGGATCTTTCTTATAATGCTGTTTATAATGCTGGTTATAATTTTGTGTTTTTTATACTTGTTTTATTCAAAATAAATACGAACACGTTTCTCTTTTAAGGTGGTAACCCTAGAAATAATTTATTTTTCGAGTTCGAGCTATTTAAAAAAAATTAAAAAAAAAAATCATTCAAAATTTTTTTTTGCCTTGATTATCCAAAAATAAACTTGTTAAACTTCAAACAATGGGGTGTATTTGAAAACATAATATCTCATTATATAATAACTATACCGCTTTGAAATTTTGCAGAAATGTTTGTTATATATAATATTTTCATTTGTCATAGAATTTTTTGATTTTCCTCGATAACTCTAAAGTTATGCAAAATATTTCAGAGTTTATTTATGTAGTCACTCAAATAAGTACCAAAAGTCATATAAATCATAAAATTTCTCATTATATAACAAAATCCTATGAGAAATGATTTATCAATGTCTTATAAAAATGCCCTGAAAATTTCAGTTCATAAATCCATACCATTTTTAAAAAACCATGTTTTGAAATGTGGAATGTCTTGAAAATTATTAAACCTGGGAAACGAGACTTTTAATAAAATATTTCAAAAATAATGCTTAAAAACCACCAGGTATATATGAAGTTTGTTTTTCATTTGAAACCTCAACATCCACTATGCCTTTTTTAACTTTTCTTAGTTTTTTACGCTGTTTAATAACCATATTAGAAGATTTGAGCTTCATATATTTAACACGCTTATTGTCAGCTTCCATTAGTTTCTTAGAAGTTATTTGTCCTTTAATTCCAAAACTTTCTAAAACAGATTTTACTCCTTCCCCACCATCATTAAAATAAAGAACTGCAGAATTTATTGCCAATTCAAACGTTCTTTTAGATAAGAATACATTTTTAGGACAGCGAGTCCATATTATTGCGTTGAATGCTTCATTTGCATTTTGTGTTTGTCCATGGAGGCATTTGGTTAACAGTTTATCATCAGATAAATCTTGAAAAATTGGTTTTAGCTTTAAATAAATCCATATTGGTAAATTAATTTTATCTTTATGAAACTTAGTACTATTTATTTGATCAAGTTGCCACTTACACCAAGAATTTTTATCTCTGGGACACATAGCATGGCGACATGCAGGATCTTTAATTACCGCAATGGTAGAGAATGGCTCCTATAGCTTTCTTCATTGCGTATACATTATCAGAATTTCTCCGAATAGCAAGACCGTAGTAGTTTTGCATGGAATTAATAATAGTATCTGTAAGTTTCCCTTTACCATGTATTGGAGTATTTGTCCCTTTAAAGTTTTTCACTAAATTTCGAACTCTAGTACCAAGTCGCTTTTGTACATGCCCAATACACTCTAATTTTTCAATGTTAACTCCGTTCTCTTTGTAAGGATTAGATTCAACAACTTTTTTGAAAGAAGAAGTATCTCCATCTCCTAAATGTTGAGAATAAATTATATTATATTTTTTGATGGAACGTGCAAAAATTTGAATAGCACCGGAAGCTTCCATGGCACCAGAAGATTTAGTATGGTTTATATGACAATCATGATTTACTTTCCATCTATCATGTTCAGGTGTACTTTCCTTGGATCTCCACATTGTACAACCTTTACAGTGTTTTGAGAAAGCCTGATAATCTAAAACTTTATCACCAACAACAGCTGTAGCTACACCATTCAATGATGCATGACCTCTCTTCTGCCAAGAACCATCTATTGTAACGCGTTTGCAGACTGGCTGAGTATTTGCTTGAGAAAATGCACTGGCAGCTCTTTTCATTGATACTTCAGCTGACTTAGCATATGCAGTTGAAACACAGTTGTCATTCAAGTTGTCAAAAGCTGATTCACCAATACCATACATGTTAAAACAGTTAGTAAACATTTTCAATGCTGCCTTTCCCCGACAAATCTCACGAAAACTAATGACTGCTCGAACATTTGACTCATACAACTTGCGACCACGTTTAGTTTTTCGATTAGAATCGTGGCACTCTTTACTTGTGAAACAGGAGTTAATCCAACCACAGCTCATACATTTCAATTCTAATAGATGAGCAAATCCCATTCTTTTTTTTAGGTTATCAATAAATTCTATCGGTTGTTTGTTATCACATTTAGGACAGTACAGAATTGGTAGAATTAACTTTTTCATTTGTTCAATATCCATAAACATAAAATATTTACTATCATCATTATTAATAGATTCAGTAACAAAACCTGTAGTTTTAAGTTTCCTCGAGCTTGCACATTCAGTTTCTAAATCTGCTTTAGTTTTGTTGTTGTTAAAGTTTTTTTCTTTGGTTTTAACCATGTGGCGATTCTTTGGTGGTATTTTTTTCTTTTTTCTTTGCAAATTTTGTTTCGTTGAAATCATTTTTACTGACTAAAATCTAAATAATAAAAAATTCAGATAACAGACTTCAAAACAAAAAAGAAATTTGCCTTCGATAAGCAATTCATATCACCAGACACACGTCATGCTTATACTTTTAACTTAAAAAAGTGTTTTAGTTTTTGAAGTATAGCTAATAGTCACTTTATAGCTTTAAAGTATAGCCATAAAACAATCAATTAAAAGCAAAGTAACAAATAAAAACAATCAATTAAAAGCAAAGTAACAAGTTAAAAGAAATGAAGTTTGAAAAATGTTCGAAAACATAATATAAAGAACTAATTAAAACAAAAATAAATCGCTTCATATTTTTCACGCTTTTCTTTTTCCGCCATTAATAACAAATAAAAATTATTTTATTTTGTAAAAGTTTTTGTGTTTGCTATTTTGTTATGTAGTTTTTGTTTTCGTTTTGTAGTTTTTGTGTTTGCCTTTACGTTTGCGTAATGTTTGTTATTATTTGTGCTGTTGTTGCTAATTATTTTTATTGTTGTTCGCTGTTGTTATTAATTGAGTATTTTCGTATTTTTTTCGTATTTATTTAATTTATTATAGTAAAATTGACTATTTTTTTAACTATTACGTATTTAATTTACGCTAGCTTCCTTGTTGAATTTTTTATTGAACCACGCTGACAATTATGTTAAATGTGTTTCTGTTGAATTTTTTGTTTGCTTGGTTATTTTATTTGTGTCACTCCAAAAACCAGTTTTCAACCACATGAGCGACACATAACCTAATTTTGTAAAATTATTTAAAAAATCGAATAAAGTGGACGCGCATCGATGGGGGCGCAGTGTCTGAGAGAACTCTGTTTAACAACGTTTAATGATGAACAAATCTACGACGCTCAAGTTTATACATGTATTCCGTTTGAGCAGTTGTCTGAGAAATTTAATAAAACCTATAGTTCCTGTTTTAATCATATACATGGTTTGAGTGATATACCTAGAATTAATTGCAATTCAAAAATGGTCGTGGAGATGTTCTAAGTTTTTCAAAAGAACGTTTGCAATGCTCACCTATCAATATTGTATTTTTCAATTGATGAAGCATAGAGAAGCAAGTACTTAGACAATTAAAAAAGGTGTTTTATTTTGATTTGAACCATTTTAAATTTCCAAAAGAAGAAAACCTAAAGTTTTTTTATGACGAAAAACGGTGCAATGTGCATGGTCTTAAATCTTATTTGGTACATCGTCTAAAGTTTGAGACTAAAATACTCGCAATGTATTTGCAAGATTTTGTTTACGGATTTTTAAAAAGTCAATCCCTAAAATGTTTTACAAAATTAATTTATTTAATAAGACAAAATAACTTCCTTTTGTCATCAAAAAAAATAATTTTTTTATTTTTGAAAAAAAAAAGACATTTTTTTATTAAGTTTTTTTAAGTTAAAATACCTTATCAGAGCAATCCATATAATACATGTCAAAATGAATTACTTTATGTACAATTTTATTAGATAGGGTAGTCCGGGGCTAATCCGAACAAAAACAACGTTTTTCCGAAAAAAACCGAACAAAAACAAGTTTGAAAACTTGGAATTTTTTTTCTCTTTAGCTTTTTACAATAACTTCTCTTTTTTTTTTTACATTGTATATTTCAAGTAAATGTTTCAAGCATTTTTAAAGAAAGACATTTTGTATTTGCAGAGTCTGATACAAAAACGCCTTTTTCGGAATAGCCCCATGCAGGGGCTAATTCGAACAAAAGTCGATGTGCGCAAAAAACGCTTGTTAATATCGTTTTTTTGAAAAAGAAATTTGAAGAAATATCCAAGGATAAATTTATCCATAAAATGATGATATTTTCTTTTTCTCAAATAACGTATACTTTAAATAGCCTTTTATTTTTTGCAAGTTTTTTATTTTCATTTTTTGAAGCCGCTTTTTCTTCATTTTTCAGATTTAAGGCTGCTTTTTCAGTGAGAATTTTGCCACATTCTGCTTTTTTTTCATTCATACTTTTTTTTTTTATTGTTTACATACATACATTTTTATTTATTGTTTACATACATACATTTTTTCATTCATACTTTTTTTTGTTGTTTATAGCTGTTAAAGTGTCTTTAGATGGAGTTGGCGATAACACTTTTAAAATAGCAGCTCGAAGATCGAGAGTTATTTTTTTCTTGGAAAATACTTTTTTTTCAATGCGTTTCATTAATCACATTTTGTTTTTAAAAGATGACCCATTCGTATTTATGGTTTTAAACGATATAAGGGAACAAAAAATTGTGTTTCCACGCTGTATCCAATTTATTTTGCCAGGATGTGCAATGCGGTTGTATCTTATTTCAATAACAGCATTTATAAATTCGTATATAATGATCTAATTTTTGTTTAACAGTTTGTAATCTACATTTTTTTTAATCATATTTAAATTGTCATTGATCAAAGTATCAACCCTTTCGTTTTAGTTGCCCTGGAAAGTAACGGGACAGATATGTCCCGACAGGCTAAATGGAACTAATATATCTATGTGTATGTATGTGTATATATATATATATATATATATATATATATATATATATATATATATATATATATATATATATATATATATATATATATATATATTACATTTACACTTAAGCTGCATTTAGGTAGACTGTCTGGGTAGGTGGGATAGTAGAACTGGGGAGCTAAATAAGATTAGGTCAGTGGAGCTAAATAAGATTAGGTCAGTGTAAGGTAATTTTAAATGGATACCTTTTTGCTGAAAACCATTTTAGCGGCATATAGAATTCCTTACGGTTAAAATAATTATAAAAAAATATTTTTATATAAATCAAATAACTTTGTGTATTACAAATGATACACTCTAAAACAATTTCTTTTAACATTTATGCATAAATAAACTTTGCATGTGCTGCACTTGATGAATGGTCGTGCTTCAATTTTATTTTTAGAGCATACTTCACATCTTCCACAACTAGAACTATGCTCTGACCAATGGATGGCAAGATTTTCCTTTCGAATCGATACTGGAATAGAAAAATTCTTACTTTTTATAATGTCTTCAATTGAGTCAACCTTTTCAATTGATCTTGAACTTTCTTTAACTACTAAAAAGAGTAAACATATTTTATTAAATGTTTTATTAAGTTAGTAATTTATGTGAATGTTTTGCATTGTGTGTATTTAATTAAATCAACATATTAAATTTTAAAGATATAAAAGTCTGAATTACCGGGTGGTTCTTCCCCAGAAACACTTGAGTCTGGGGGCGTGCTTATTTTAGACAGCTCATTCCTAAGGTTATCTACTAGCTGAGATAAATGTTGTCTTTTATGTGAAGCAATTGCTTCAACCTCACCATTATTCTGCTTTTTATCTACAATGGAAAAAAGAAAATGTGTCAAATATAAAAATAATTAAAATTACATGTCAAAGACAACAAAAAAACACAAAAAATGTTTATAAACGTACCCTGCATAACTTTTTACAACAAAATCTATTTCTTGATTTTCATTGCCACCAGTCTACCATATGACTATCAAAAATATAATGAAGATAAAATAGTTAACATACGTGTAAACGAAAACTATAATTGCCTTACCTTCTGGGTCAGCCACCACACTTTTGCTGCCGCGAACTCTTTTATAACCTAAAATAAAGTTTTGTTTAAATTCAACACTAATAAAGCACTAACTTTAAAATTTAAACATAATAAAAAGTATTAAACTGTTGATGTTATAACCGATATAGTATAAGGCTCGTTTTTTCTCAAAAAGTTCATTGCCTCGTTGTCTACATCGACAACACCAAACTCCTCTGCAATTAACTTGTCATTCTGTTTTAACCAACCTTTAATTGTAAATTACAAAAAGTAAAAAACAAATGTTTGCAGTAATGCTAATTTTAAAAATACTTACTTTTAACTTGAGCCAGTTTCTCAATACGTTTTTGGTTTTGATGCTTCAAAAACTGTTTATGTTTCCCTAAATGTAGGTTAGACTTATTAATACAAGCAAAAGTTATGTCAGGGTATTATTATGACAAAAATTATAAAATATTACCTCTGAAAACTTAGTGGGTCTTTTTGCACTTTTACTTGATGCACAAGCATCAATCTCATTATTGTTTTGAGGGAAACAAATATTTTTTAACCTATCAACTAAAAAACAATCATATTAATTATTCAGGGTCACGGTTTTAGAATTTAGTCCAGGTCAAAAAGTATAATTTACTTTCCTTATCATTTTAACACAAAATCGAGTAATAAATTAACAACCGTATTATCTGGTTTTAACAAATTTTTCTTAGAGACCTTATCATCCACTAACTTTTAACTAACTTATTCTTGCATACTTATTACTGAAAATAACTTATTAGTATGAACTTAAATAATAGTAAATCATACAAAAATTTTTAACACTATTGCATTTATACCTGGCTTTTTAAAGGAATCTTTTTAAAAGCTTTTGATGGTTTGTACCGACAATTTTCGTTCAGCATCACAATAGGAGTTAGTAAAGCCTTCAGTCGCCGTTATCATGGCGGCCTAATTGTTTTTAAAATCGTCACTATAAATAAATATATATTATACATTTATTTAACATGTGAATTGTTATTTAAAATGTATATTAAAAATTTACCTGAGACGAATGCTTTTGTGTGAATATACCAAATGGTTATCAATACGATCGAACCATTCATGGCACACTCTACTTAAAACAGGTTTGGTTCTGTTTCCTTCAACCTAAAATAAAAAATATATTCTAAATATACATTTACATACATTATAAATTGTTTACAATTATTTGGATTTTGGAAATATAATGTATAACATACCTTAGACAAATGGTTAAAATAACGAACAAAAAAGGAGTTCGAGCACTAAGCTTCTTCGTTCATTTTGTGTTTTGTAACTAAATGCCGCCTTAACCTTGTTGATAATGATTTACATATTTCCATCGGGCATTTGTTTAAGTATTCTTTTTTGTTGTTTTTATCATATCTTGCTCTCACCTTAAAAAAATGAGACTGTTGCTTATTTAAAATTAAAACAAATTTTGATGATATATCAGATTAGGTAAAAAAATTTATATTATACCGTGTTGACATCCTGAAAAAGACTTTTAAGGTCACTTTTTATTTCCTCTATTTAAGCATCCATCTCTTTAACGCAAATGACGTTCTCATCACTTGTTATATTTTTACAAAAACAAGACTTAAATGTCACATCCAGATAGAATTTCAGTGGTCCCGGATAAAGCGTATTTAACACGGTACGTGAACCTTTTTAATTGTGCGGTACTTTACTATTTTGCAAATCCTAATAAAGTTTTCAGTAAAAAATTAGGTTAAATTTATATAAATATATATATATATATATATATATATATATATATATATATATATATATATATATATATATATATATATATATATATATATATATATATATATATATATATAACGTAAAAACATAATAAAGGTATTACTAACCTGATCGACCTTTTCATTTAATTGATCATCTTCATCAGACAATTCTGTAAAGGTTTTTCCTCCAAACTGCAGTTTTTTCTTTCCCTGAAAAATGAAGTAAATAAAAACAATAGGTCCAAAAACAAAATTAAATAATAAATAATTTATACTTACATGTCTTTCATCTTCATCAAATACGTCTTCGCCATCTTCATCAACCCAATATTCTTAATCTGATTGACTTTCAATCGAAGTTCGTAAACTGTTCACCTCAAGTAGAATAATTTGAAAAAAAACGATTTTAAAATGTTAAGTAAAGTATGGTTATATTTTACAGTAAAGTATGGTGATATTTTACAGTAAGTAAAGTATGGTAATATTTTATTACCTCCCTTTGATCCTCTTCATTTTCCTCGCTAGAAAAGTTTAAAGAAGATTTGGGAGATATAAATGTTTTTGTTAAATTCTTTTTTTTCTTCTCCTGTACCGGAGTTGGGCAATCAAATTCATTTTTAACAAGATCTTGACAACTTTTTTTCCCCTCACTACAATCATTATCTTCAGACTCGTAAAAAAAACCTTGAGGTTTTTCACGATATGATTTCGACTTGGAAATCAAATTTTATTTTCTGTGGGAGTTGAGGAAGATGGTGTCAGGGTATCCCATCAATACTATTCATTTTGTTCATCAAACTTATGAGCATTAGATTTTCATCCACTCCTTCAGAGGTAGAGCTTATTTTTGAAGCCAAAAATAAAGTGGCTTCTTTAAGCTGACACTTCTCGCAGATTGAATCATACAAAGTAGAAGGGCGTAGCCCACATTTTAAGCAAATTTTTCTTCTTTCGGCCATTGTACTTATGTATTGAATCACCTATATTTACATCAATGTATATATAATTTAATATATACACATAATCATATATATATATATATATATATATATATATATATATATATATATATATATATATATATATATATATATATATATATATATATATATATATATATATATATATATATATATATATATATATATAAATATATATATATATATATATATATATACATATAAGCAAATATATATATATATATATATATATATATATATATATATATATATATATATATATATATATATATATATATATATATATATATATATATATATATATATATATATAATGTATGTATATATATATAAAAAATTAATTTCTCACTAAACTATAGTAAATACGTAGGGCAGTCGTTAAAAAGAGTACTAATTAATACGTAGGGCAGTCGTTAAGAAGAATACCTACGACATTATGCTCAAGTTCATTAAAAACAGTCGGATTCGTTCCTAAAAGTCGGGTTTGATAAGAAACGTAATGATTTTTTTCAAAATTATGAAGACAGTTATTTCTAGATTAGAGACAAACTTTAGCGTTTTTTCTTAAAAAGGTCAAAAATTTATTTTTGATTTTGACAAACATTACATATGATTTTGATAGAGAATTTAACGATAAGATCAACGGCGAAAACCGTTTTGGCGGTTGATGCATAGTTTGTCTATAAATCAAGTTTTTGTAAGGTATTTTTAGCCTGTTTTTTGTTAGTGTTTTGCGATTTAAGGACAAACTACACTGCAGCGATTTAAAGTGTTTGCATTGTTGAATTAACCGTCAAATTCTTCATCGAAATGATGTATAATGTGTGACGGCTGCCGTATACTTTGTCTCTAAACAGCTTTTTTGTAACAAATAGAAGACATTTTGACGTGGTTTCTTGCAATATACCGAAAAACAATACGGCAGCGGTCAAAACGATTTGCTTTGTTATACTCACTGATCAATTATCTATCGAATGGATGTATCATATGTGACGGCTGCTGTATGGTTTAGCTCTAATTGACGTTTTTATGTTGCCGCCCCTCAGTCTTTTGAAGCAGTGAGAGAAAGATTAAAGACAAACTAAGAACGTTTTTCTAATTCTGTTTGCGCGATTGTTTTTAGAATTGAGTTTGCTGTCGAAATCATGTATAATGCATAGCATTTGAAAAATTGACTTTTTTCCTGATGGTATCATAGAAAAAAGGTCAAAGTTTATTTTTAATTTTGACAAACACTAGATATGATTTTGGTTGAGAGTTTACCAATAAAATCAAAGTCGAACACTATTTTGGCGGTTGATGCATTGTTTGTTTATAAATCAAGTTTTTTTGAGGTATCCTTAGCCTGTTTTTTGGTAGTTTATTACGATTTAAGGACAAACTACACAGCAGCTATTTAAAGTGTTTACATTGTTGAATTAACCGTCGAATTCTCTATTGAAATGATGTGTAATATATGACGGCTGCCGTATAATTTGTCTCTAAACAGCGTTTTTATGTCAAACAGAAGATATTTTGACGGGGTTTTTTGCAATTTACCGACAAACGACACGGCAGCTATCAAAAGGGTTAGCGTTGTTATACTCAACGATCAATTATCTATCGAATGGATGTATCATATGTGACGGCTGCTGTATAGTTTGTCTCTAATTAACGATTTTCTGAATTAGCGTTTTTTTAAACGGGTTCGTATAGCTAGTCTACGAACTGATGGAATTTTTTTGCAATTTACCGACAAACGACACAGCAGCCGTCAAAACGGTTTGCGCTTTTATACTCACTGTTTATTCCTCTATCGAATGGATGTATCATATGTGACGGATGCTGTATGGTTTGTCTCTAATTGAGGTTTTAAGGATCTTTCCTTAGTTTTTATCTTCAAGATATCATCATAATTTTCCTAAAGGAAACATGTAAAATAGCTAAAACAACGTATAATACATGAATTCTACGCAAAATTTGACAAGGAGTTGAATAAAATTAGCGTCATAGTACCTTGACACTTTTTTTCTCGTATATTTGCATAAGACTGATAATAAATATGAGTTTTTGAGATAGCAAAGCTTTTATACTTAATTTTAAGACAAATCGTACATTTTTTACAAAAACTAATTTTAGAATGGTATTCTCCATAAAATTCTTCATCAGAATGATGACTGGCATGTGTACATCTTTTTTTATCTTTAAAATAATTGGGTTTAATTGCATTTTCTCTAAAGTATGTCCGTTGCATACTGTTATTAGCAAAAATAAGTTTTTTTGTTAGTTATAAATGCTCAAGCAATCTTAACAAACCGTTTTTGTAAATTTTAGGTTGTGTTATTGCCAACTCACCTTTACATTTTAAATACTTTAACAAAAACACCTAAAACTACTGTTTTTACCACTAACACGGGTAAAAAACGGTAAACGACCCTGTTGCTAAGCCTGTTAACCTTTTTTTTTTTTTTTTTTTTTCTAAAATGTCACACATTGTAAAAACTATCGCGTGTGATAATATTATATATAATGGATAGCAGGAAACATGTTTATATTGACTTAACCTTAGAAACTACCTATTTGCCGCCTGCGTACTGTTGAAAGTTATAAAATTATATATCCAGATGTACGAAGGTCTGTTAAAGATTTCTAACAACTTATATTTAGATAGAGCAAATAGTTTTGCATTGACTAATACCTAGTTTTATATAGTTTTATAGGTCATAACTTTCGTTAAATAATTTAAAAAACCGTTCCGCGTTATACCAGAGTAGGGTATGTTTTGGGTTAGGGGTAAAGGGGTCAAAAATACAAGTTTTTGAGGATCCCAACCGAAATTGTGAACCTTTATTATTATACTAAGCTATTTAAAAAAATTTTGGTCTAGCCCTTAAAGGTCAAAAGATACAGATACGGTATTTTTTATAAACTAACAAAAAAAATTTGTTTATAGCCTCTGGCAGTATTGTAATAAGTTCGCTAGACGTTTTGAAGAAATGGAAATTTAACCCAAACCCAAATTAATTACCCCAAGTTTTTTCAGGGTTGAGAAATATGGGTCAATACCCTTTCTAAAAATCAGGGTATAGGTACTCATTTCCAAAATTGATCAGTGTGGGTCCTGTGACCCTAAACATCTAACCGACACATCTAATCGGTGAGGTTTAGGGTACTGTTTCCTAATATCTGAAGTGGTTCTGTCGCTAACCCGATCTGGTACCTAGGGAAGTACTGGTCGTGCAGCAGCTCTGATTAGGGTTATCTTCCAGAATACATTGCTTTCGTATAAACCAAGGTAGAACAACTTCTACTTCTTCTTACTTAGAAGAATACAGAAATTTACTTTTAAAAAATTGAAACTGTGCGACTGATGCAACGGAGATTTCAGAATATCGTTCCTCTATGACAGCGCTTTCTTTGGAATCTAAAAACCAGAAATACCAGCTGCTAAATCACCAAATTTCAAATAGTTTTGCAATTCAGTGCAAAAAATAATTTGAAATTCTGTCGATGTTTTGTCCATTTTTGAGTTTTGAATATGTGAATAAAAAAACATACTTCATTTGTTCTTTTCCAAAATGAAAATCATGTGTTTAGAGTTAAGAAGTTGTTTGGTTAGAATTATGAAATTCATGTGATTCCAATTTAAAAATGACATTATTAGCATTACAAAAATTATGTGGTTAGAATAAAAAACCCTGAAGTTTCTATTATTAGCCTTCTTTTGTTTTATTTTTATATAAAAAGAGCAAAACATTCTTTTTCCACGTCATCGAAGTAGAAGATACATATACAAAACCTTTAGTTGAATCTAACAAAATGAAAACTCTCTTTTTCAGAAAAAAAAAAGATACGAAAGTATCATGTTATTATGATGCATTATGAAGATTTGTTAGAAGAATATAAAATATCAAACAAATGCAAATAGTGTCGAGTATTAATTACCTCGTTAAATGTATGCTTATGGTGTCAAAAAGAATATTACGAACTTTGTTCAATAAAACATTTTAATAAAACAAAACGCAAATAAGAAATACTTAATTTATAATTTGAAAAAGAAAACAATTATATTCTTGAGCCATGTTGTAAATAAAATTATAAACAATATGTTAAATAACTGTTTTAAAAACTGTTTTTTTTTTTTAGCAAAAGTAAAATGTTACTTATGAATTCTAAAAGAACATGGATTCCAGGAGTTACCCAACAAAAATAAGGAACATTTTGCACAAAGTTGTGAAAGTTTAGAAATTCAGACAAGTACTCAAGAAAATACAGCGAGCAAAAATGGAATCGAAAATATACGGAAACAGATTGGGAAAATCAAGAAAAGAGTTATATTTCTTACTTGAAAATATATTAGGCAATATTAAAGGCAAAAATAATAAACTAAATAGATAGAATTCTCGTTATGTATATTATTTAGGTATAATAAAAAGACAAGATGTATTTAATGTAAAAACATTTTGATTACAAAAAATGTTTTCTTTGTAAAGAAAATCAGACTTGTCAACTTGAAGTTGGTGTAATAATATATTTTGTTTGTACAACTACACACAGTTACAGTGCAAAAGAAGAAAGTGCTGTATTGAAAGTTAATCCGAAAGATCCAGAAGAAACTTTTACTCTTTTTATCGTGTTTGTAAACCAAAAAATAGTTTTATTAAACATTTTGAATTATTTTTTAGCAAAATAAAATAAAATTGAAAAAATAAAAGAAGCTAAACAATTATTAGAATCAACAGTCGCATTTATGATAAAAAATGCCAGTTTACAAAGTAATTATAAACTTTATTTTAGTGATGTGGATCAAGATAGAATTAAACTAAAACGTTTATTGGAAAGTTTAAATTGCATGGAATGAAATTCCATGAATTGCATGGAATTGATTAAAAACGGTGAATCGTTTACTGAAAGAAAAATTACATTTTTACGAAAATATTTTTAAATATCAAAACAATGTTACTGTGTGTCATTTTCGTAACTCTTATTATTTAAAATTTAATGTTTTTTTTATCCAGATGGTCCTTTTCATTGTTTTTGTAATTCCTGTAAAATATTTAGAAATTTATAGTTTAGTATTTTAAAATAATTTGTAATTTTAGTATTTTAAAATGATTTGTAAATTTTTCAGAAAAAAAATTAAACAAATAAAAATAATAGATGTCTATGAACTAAAGGAAGCGCAGCTTTTGATTTACAAACAGTAGCAAATAAAGTTTTATAACCAGCGATAACCGCTTTGTTTTTAACAGGAGTATTAAAGATATAGATTATGATTTGCAGGGACAGTTGTTTCAAAATCAGGTTTAGCTTATCATCATGGTACTTCTGTATTCAATACTCCTGGCATTATAGATGCGGATTATATTAATTTATTTTAGTAAACGGCTTTAATTTATTTTAGTAAACGGCAAAAAATAAATCAGTCTAAAGTTCTGATAGTTGGTAAAATGCGAACTTTTATTGCAAACCGTTAAATCTATTGCTTGTTAAATTATAAGTAATTTAAAAGAAAATTTAAATAAAATAAAAGTCTAATTTAAACAAAATATATCGAATACCATTATATCTAATTTAAAAAATTGATGAGCAAATATTTAAATATCATGACTGTTATATCATGGTCATTAAAATGTCTTACTTCGCTAAAAAGTAAGCAGTTTGCATTTTTCTGATTACCTAAAAGTTCTTGCATTCTGGTTAATTTTTAACTTACTATACTTTAGAACTAATTAGTAATTTTACTTAATATATATTACTTATTTACTTTTCTACATAATAAAAGTATCTTTAGCATATAAGAAAGTTGAGTAACATTTCTAGCTGTCATGACCCGTACGATACGGGCTGATGAACAAATGTTTTAAATATTATGGATGTTGTGCTCATTAAAATGTCTTGGCTCGCTAAAAAGTACGCAGTTAGCTTTTTACTGACTACATGAAGTTTTTGGTATCATGGTCATTAAAATGTCTTACTTTGCTAAAAAGTAAGCAGTTTGCATTTTTCTGATTACCTAAAAGTTCTTGCATTCTGGTTAATTTTTAACTTACTATACTTTAGAACTAATTAGTAATTTTACTTAATATATATTACTTATTTACTTTTCTACATAATAAAAGTATCTTTAGCATATAAGAAAGTTGAGTAACATTTCTAGCTGTCATGACCCGTACGATACGGGCTGATGAACAAATGTTTTAAATATTATGGATGTTGTGCTCATTAAAATGTCTTGGCTCGCTAAAAAGTACGCAGTTAGCTTTTTACTGACTACATGAAGTTTTTGGCTTCTGGTTAATTTTTAATTTATTATACTTAGGAATTATTTAGTATTTTTAATTATAACATTAATATTTTCTACATAATAAAAGAATAAAAGTATCTTTAGCATATAAGACAGTTGCCTATCAATTCTACAGGTGTTTTTGGAAACTTATGCTTTGATTTTATTTTAACTCTCTTATAAGGATTTGTTTAAAAAGGAAATTTGGACATTAAAAAATAAGACCAGCCAAAAGAGGCCTAATTATTTCAATTAAGTTAGCTTTATCTGCTTGATATTTTTTTAAAAGCCTTTCTGTAAAAAAAACACTCAACAAATTCGTACAATTAGGCTGTTTTCACTGCGGAATTGGGCAAATAAATTATTAAACCTATTGTTTGTGCAATCGTGACTTAATGCAAATGAAAACCGTCCTGATAGTACACAGGGTGATAAAAGTATAAGTGGTTACCATTTACATATAAAAAGTTAACGGAAATTTAAAAAAACAAAGCAAAAATAACCAGTATATCTATTCAAAACTCTAAAATTATAAAGATAAAAAATTATAGAAACTTATTTTAGAAACAAACTAAAAAGTTTTCTTGAGATAAAATAAGAAAAATAAATTTAAAAAAAACTACAAAAAAAAATTATTGTTCAAAATTACTTTTAATTACAATAAATACATTTTAATTTGAAAAATTCTTTCATTATTACATATCTTTTAGTATATGGTATGGAGATTATCAAGCTTCAATTTAGCTTTTTGAAAACAATCAACATTCAAAAAATTTCTAAAATTCTACTGTTAAGGAACAATCAAAATCAGTCGTAAGAGAAGGAATTTGACCTAAAAATGGAACATAATTATTATAAAATACACTTAATACACATCAATTTGTTATGTACTTTATTTATTTGACAACTCAAAAATGTGACTAAACAGATAACTAATAAGAAACTTACTTAGTGAGGTTGTTTTTCTTTTGTGAAAGTTTCAAGACTTACTGTTGCAAGTTTGGATTAACAACTCATTCTAAAAAAGCAAGGCTGAAAATAAATGATCAAAATAAAAAAATCTAACCCACTAATCCAATACATATCCTACCCAATAATCATTTCAAAATAAAGATCCCGACGTGAAAGTAAACCAAATCATCTAATCTATCAACACAAAACAACACAACGAAAGTGTAAACAAATGGATTTGAACCCATACAAAGCTCTTCAACCGCTTTTAGCATGTTTTAAAGGAATAAAATATAATCTGTATTGTATTAATGTATTAACTGGAAATCAATTTATTAATAATAAAACCACAATAAAAATATATATAAAAAAAGTATGTTTACAAAAAAAAATTGACTAAATTTGCATTATAAATAAAGGATTGGTAGATTAACCAATATTTAGCTTAATTGGTAGAATACTATAACATAAACACTAATTATAGACGCAGCGTTTTTTTTATTTAATAGTCACTCTCCTCCTCAATATACGTACATATATATAAAGAGGTGGGGGATGCTTCAGCCTTAAACTTGAACCCACACATTGTGAGATGTGGGCCCTCTATTCGTTCTGCAAAATGCTTAAAAAAATTGTAAGATGTCTAAATTGACACAAAATTACATAATGACATGAAAAAAGTAAAGAAGGCAAAATTGCACTGCAAACCAATTAACCTGTTGCTGATTAAACAATTAAAACCTGTAAAAAAGAAATACTTTATGTGTAACAGAAAAAATTTCTTATAACTAAAGAAACAAGAAAATGTTATTCAACCAGAAATTAAAACTGTTCTTACCTTATTTGCAAAATAAAAACTAATTTTTATTTAAACTATTAGCTAATGATCAACATAGTAAATTTAAAATAATTTAAGCTTACTAAGTTAAAACCATATTTTAACAGTAGACAAAGTAAACAAATAGTTTGTAGAGCACTAAAGTAGAACTAAAGAAATAAAATAACAACTAACTTTAAAATGTTTTTAATATATAATTCTTGCAGTTAAAAACATTAAAAAATAACTTTACCTTTACAAGATAATAAAGGTAAAATAGTTAAATCAAACTAAATATAAAAAATAAAAAGTATTGAAACGTTAATTTTTTCTTAAGTATGATTCTTTTTATTAAAAGCAATATTTTCTTGAATAGATAAAGACACATTGATAAAGAACAATTCTTTCATAATAAGTTTATTACGTTTTTTAAATGTCATTAAAGTTCTTTCTTATTGCAAGTACTTAATAAACCTATGAATACCTGCAATAACCGGTGATTATGAAAATTTATTATTCAAAAAATTTTGACATGGAGAATCATAATATTTTGACATGGAGAATCATAAACACTGTCACAGCAGCTCTTGAATCATTCTAAAATATTGCATGTTGTTGACTAAAATTTTTATAGTGTTTAGTGTAAAAACAACAATGTACAACTTTCAACAAATTTTTTTGTAAATGTAACTTAATTACTAACTAAATTAATATTAAAAGAAAAAAAAATATGTTTTTGAAAGAGTATAATTATTTACAAACAAAACTTAAAAAATAGATCAATAAAAATATACATATAAAACTAAATACATTTACATACCTCTTTTATTTGTAGATGTAGCTATGTATTTTCACTGCCCACTATAACTTCTTAAACTGCATTTTTGATAAGGGTAACTCCTTCCCTTTAATAGAGGGAAAATCTTATTGCCTAATCTAGATATAGAAGACTTTATTTAGAATTTGACTATTGTACCCCCTCTACTTTGAAACCCATGTTGTTAGACAAAATAATAATAACTGCTATTCAACAAAAACTTAGAAAATCAAACATTTAATTACATTAAAATAATTACATTAAAATAAATACCAATTTTAAAACTTAAGATATAGATATATTTAAATTTAAAACTTACAATATATGATAAGCTATGAGACTATAATTAAAACAACAATCACATATATATTGTTATTTAATATTTAAATAATTAGGAACTAAAAAAGTAAGTTTGAAAGATTTTTTTAAAGGTAAATTTAACATAATAAAATCTATCATGAATATTATTACCAGACAATAACACTGTACTAAATAATTAGATTAATGTAAAACATGTTTGAGTATCTAACAAAAAAAAGCAATAAAAAATAAAAAACAACTTACTTGTATCTTAAATATGCTCATCTTCAGCTTCCATAAAATTAACAGCTTGTTGAGAAACAATTTCTACACATCACCCACAAAACAGAACGTGTTTCATTAACTAAAATATTAAAAAGTCAAAGTTTAGTAGATATAAAAAACAGATTGAAAATTACAAAATACAATTATAAATAGAATTCATAAATAAAAGTATATTCAATAAATATAGTTTTACGATAATGATTAAAGAGATATTCAAAGATATTTAGAGATTCATGAATGTTTAAAAAGCAATTTAAATACTTATCGCATGCACATCTACAGCGCCTCGTGCATCTCATGTTATTTAAATCATCACAGTAATTGATGCGCTCTCGGTTAAGAATGTTTAACAGGGGCGTTGATAAATAGCTGTAAATCTCTAAAGTTCCTTATTATGCTAATAATTAATAGTTTAACTTTTAATTATTTTTAAAAACAATAAATTTTATAAAATAATTTAGTTTACATATAAAATTAAAATTTTTAATTATGTTCTAAATAAAAATATACTTTTTAAACCCCTTTACCATTTTTAAAAAAAGTTAAGGTCGCCGCGTGGCAAGTTCATCAGCTTGCCACGCGGTTTTATTGTTTAAAATGCAAATCAAAAGTTATATAGATTTTATATTCTATATATAAACATGTTTGTTACTAATTTTCCTTGCTCAATTTAGTTGCAAACAAACTTGAAAAGTTTAACTAAAATAACATAAGTGTCTTAATAATGACACATGCGCAAAAAAAAAAAAAAAAAAAGAAAGTCGCTGATGGTAGGACTTGAGCCACGGCTAACTTGGTTAGAAGCCCAGCGCGCTAACCACTCTACTACGCTGTCACGTTGAGTCTTTAAGATTTCAAATTATATAAAACTTGTTTTTAACGGATATAAACACAAAAGATTAGAAATTAAGCAAAGGTTGACGAAATGCAGTTCTTAAGTGAAAACGAAACTGTTGAACTTGATATATGTTTAAGCATGTTTTAACATTACATAACATAAAGTTTAGGTATGTACGAAAGGAGTTTCACGTTTGCTCACGTTTTCTTATAAAGCAAAGGTAAGACTCTTTCTCGTCACTACCTCGGATGCAATGGTTTCTCTGTTGGACAGATTCAACCTATCAGCCATTAAAGAAACTTTAGGGTTTTCTAATATCTTTACTTTTTTTTTCTGTCTAGCAATAGTACTTTCTTCTTTTTTATTATAAGTTTTGTCTTAATTATGAAATGATGCCAATACATTAAAGTTTTTTTATTCTGTTTTCTTTCTAGATTTCTCTTTTTCAATAGCCTTGATTTTATGTTTCTCTCTTTCCTCCTTTTGTTTTCACTTTCATAGCATAACTCTTGTCTAATGGGCCTAAAAATTGCTTTTTTAAGTGACGCTGATCTGAGAGAAAGTCTATATCTGAGATCTGACTATTGATACTACACGATGTATCTTTTCTTATAAAATTTTCTGCATTTGATGCTGCAATAACTAAATAATTTGTTAAAAAGTAAAAATATATTTTTTTACTATACAACATACATTAGTGATGTACACACTAACTTTAGGGGAGGCGTATGTACATTTATTATTGATGTACACATTGACTTTAAATGAAGGGAGTATAATGCACCACCTCCCCCTCCCACCTGGCAAAAAATAACGTCATCTTTATTTCAATAATCAAATGTAATATTAAAAAAGAAAAATAGTCTTTTATAACTATACAGCATACATTTGTATTAAAAATATTGTTGTATGATATAAAACAATATTTTTGTACTATAGAACATACATTAGCGATGTACAATTTGAGGAAAGGGATGGTTTTCCCCCTTCCCCTCAATCAACGTAAAAAAGAAAACACATAGAAATGATATTTTCAACATTTTCACATGCAATTACTTAAAAAGAAAAAGCACAATACAGAATTCTTTTACCAGATTGCACGAGTTTACATTTGCAGAAGTTTTCATTTTCTCGATTTCACATGTATTCAGTTGCACGAGTATACATTTTCTCATTTAAATGATCATATTTAACTGACCAACCTAATGAAAAAACATATATCTTTTAAAAATCAATATTACAATCAATGAGAACATTGTGCGCATTAAAAGAGTTGTTTAACTTACCAGGTGTAGCACAAGAGGTAGATACTAAATTTACAAAGTTGTCGCCAAAAAGAGTGCTGATAGTGTGTACTCCATGCTATATCACATAGAGACATACATCTCACAAGTAGTGACAAGACTGGATTTGTTTTGTGGTGGGTGTGCAGGGAAAAACAAGAATTATACTCTATTTAGATTTATGTATTGGTTTTTTAATCACAAAAAGGCGATTTGAGCGCATCTCAATCTGGTTTCCAATCCGTGGTCACTTGTATCTTGAATGTGATCGTGACATGGCTTTTATCAAACAGTCAACAGATCTGCATCTTCCCAGCCAGTAGGTTCAAGTATTCAGAAATGCACTTGTTGAGCTTTCTCCCTTTACAGTGATCCCCTCTGACCATTTTGAACATATTAAGATATGTTCAAGGTATTCAAAGATTTCCTAAAGCTAAACTACAAAACATCTTGTCCTTTAAAACAAGACCTTTACGAGAAGTCTACATTGAAGCATCTCATCCACGATACATCAGCTTTAGAGATTCCTGGAACGGCACTATTGAAACTGCGATTGTGACATTGAGACCTAAAGGTAAACAAAACAATCAACCCTTTGAAAACAACGTCACTTGAGTGTTAATATACTGTCCCAATACTAATCAGTTGGGAGAAATTCAAGGACTTGCTGTGTCTGAAAAAATTATGCAATCCTGTGAACCAGGAATTCTACAACAATCTTCTAGTTGTTGGACCCTCTGATTGTGAAGATGGTTCTTCAACAGACACGTTCATTTTATGCTGATAATTGAGTCAATCAGTCTATAATTATGGAGTTATTGCAACATAAATAATAGTTTTTATTATTTTCCTCCTCCCTTCTTTTATTTTTGGTTTAACACCTGCAATAAAAATGACACTCATTAAATAATACTGTTATTGTTAAGTATTAATTTAGTGCATTTCGGTTCTGTTGTCTTTGGTATGTGCAGTAACCAATAAAGAAAACCTGTTATTAGAACAAGACTCTCGAAACTAACCTGTGTAATATTTTGGCATGTATTGATGTGATGCAACGGAAAAACAATCAAAGTCCAAACAGCAGTTCCCCTCTTACAGTATCAACATCAAACTTATAAACCAATATTTTCACATAAAACTTTGAATTGCTAAACCTATAAATATATGTATAAATATATATATATAAATATATATATATATATATATATATATATATATATATATATATATATATATATATATATATATATATATATATATATATATATATATATATATATATATATATATATATGTATATATATATATATATATATATATATATATATATATATATATATATATATATATATATATATATATATATATATATATATATATATATGTTCCGATATGGCCCTGATGAGATGAAGGTTTGTCACGTACCACAATTTTTGATCACTGTGATGACCTCAACCCCAAACTCCGCGCGCTGTACCATCCCCGGTATATACATTTCAATGTTAATATTATTTGACTATTATTTGAATACTACTATTATTTTACCAATGTCTGACTAATAGTTTTTATTTCCACCCCGATTTGATCCAAGCCATATCGCTATAACTGAACCGCACTTCTTCAATAGAACCTACACATATAGCAAGAAATCCCTTACTCTTATATATCCAATAAACAAATTCTATAAATTGTCATATGATATACTAAAATTTCTATAAATAGACTTAAGATATACTGAAATTTCTATAAAACTTATGTTTACAGCACAATGACAAAATTTACACTAGGACCACCCGTAGAGATATAGACTCCTTACATAATTTTATAAAGGGACCACTAGTTCCCAGACCTCATATTCCTATTTTGCGGAATCCCCGCAAATAACTACATAAGAATAAATCCTTCTTGACTGAATCAAAAATGACACTAGGAACACCCATATTCCCATTAAAACAGTAATAATTCTAAACTATAAACTAAAAATTTAAAAAGCGAATATTTCCACCAAAACGGTACTAATTATAAACTGTAAATTGGAAAAAACAAATATTTCCACTATTGCGGTATTATTTATTAACTAAAAACTGGCGGGATACAAACATCTCTTTTAAAACGAGAATAATTACAAACTAGTAACTAACGAATGAAGAATACTTCTACTAACACGAGTTAAATTTATACCAAAAATTGGGGAATTACTCTTAAACGATAATAATTATTAACTACAAATTGGGATGAACGATTATTTCCACTGTAACAGTACTGTTTATAAACTATAAATTGGGGGGAAAGAATGGTTCCACTAAAACAGTAAGAATTATAAACTTTGAATTGGGGAAGTATTAGAGAAACGAGTAAACTCTAAAAAATCTTTCCTTATTTTTAAGGGAAAAATTAAGGAAATACTCCCCTAAAATCAGCAATGGTCAAGATTTCCTTAAACTAAGGAAATTGGCTTTTAAGGAAGTTTCTTTCCTTAACAATCTTTCCTTATTTTTAAGGGAAAAACTATGGAAATAATCCCCTAAAAACAGTACTGGTATAGATTTCCTTAAACTAAGGAAAATTGTTTTTAAGGAAATTTCTTTCCTTAAAACTATTTCCCTTAAAATAAGGAAATCCATAAGTAATAACTTTCTTAAATTAGTAAAAATTCATTTAAGGCAAAGTTTGATTATTTTACGCGATATTTTTTCGGTAAGATCAAAACTGAAAAAAAGATTTCTTAATTTTAAGACAGCAGTTAGGTAAAACTTCTTTACTGTAATTATTATTGTAAGTTTAAATCTAACTATACTCTACTGTTAACCATACAAAGCAACTTTCATACACCTTCAGTGCTGATCACTAGTTAGTATTGCTACAGTTGAGAAAGACGAGCTACACTAATGACAGTCCCAACCATTCTTTCTTTGCCAAAAGTTAACTTATATAATATAAATTGCAAAAATTTCTAAAACATCTCTAAACCGCTAGGATACTCCAAATTGAAAATCCAAAACAACTTAAACATGTAATCTAAGCATTCCACCATTGAACATCCAGCCAAGCAAACTTTTCCATTGCACACAATTTTCTTAGTGATCTTGTCTTCATCGTTCAAGGAATATTCTAGGTATAGCTTTGGATAAGCCAGGTTTTGTGGAACATCTATAGAATTGCCAGTGCCAGGCTAAACATAAACAATTAGTATATGTATTGCAAATTATGACATTTTCAATTATATACAAACTTAAAATATTCACAATTTGTGTTATTAATACTAGTGCAAAGTTAGCGTTAACTTGACAAATTAAAAACTTAATAAGAAAATTCGTCGCATGAGAGTTATAGGGTACTATCTGCATTTTTTATTTTATAATTTATTAATAAAAATGTTTTATTAATAATGTATAATTAAAAAAAATAATTAAAAATTATAAATATCATATTAACAGCTTAGTTATGAAAGAAAAAAAACAAAAACAACGTATTATTTTATAAATGAAACATTATAACAATAAAAAATCGATAGTGAAATTCTCACAACATAAAAAAATAGATCATCAAGCACATAAAAAAAATTTTAAAAATCCGGAAAATTGTTTGCGGAAAATATCCGGAAAAATCCGTAATGATTTTTCCCTTAATTTCCTCTTAATATTCATAAAAAAATCCCTTAATTTCCTCTGTTTTTGAATATATGTTTTGCTTTTACTAAGAAAAATATTCAAAGTAACCCCATTTGCGGGGTATCTTTAAATGACTACGTAAACAAATATTATATCAAATCCTTTTGTTTAAACATTATTTTAAAGTTGTTTTTTTTAAAAGCCACTCATAGCTCTTATATGCATAATAATAAATTTCAAATATTGTTAATAATGAAGGATGGGCATCTAAAAATACAGTACTTAAATTTGTATTTACGGCAACCTTTTTAAATATCCGGAAAAAAAATGAGAAAAATTATTTGGAATTCCTGGAATGTTAGAAAAAGATAATCCCTGAAAATGTCACATAGAACACTATAATTCTTATTTGAAAAATTGTAGATTTATTTACTAAAAGAGAAAAAGAGCAACAAATTAAAATATTGCAGAAATATATAAGACATTTTTTAAAAATGAAAAACAATGCATCCAAAATACTCACCGGCCCATATGCGATCAGCAAATCAAACGACTCCTTTGCCGTCAGGCGCTTTTTTCATGTCATCGGCAACAGGTATAGCAATGCTTTCACAGAAGCTATAGTCTCTCCATCTGTAAAAAATGCATTAAGTCGATTAATTTCACTGTAATGATGAGCAATTTATCTTTATTAATAACAGTCAACCTCAAATTAACATAAAACACTACTCATACCACTTTTATATTAACTTACTGGATCCTCCAAAAATTCCCTCTGTGTTGCATTTTTGAAGGTATTCAACTGTTGATTTGGAACATCAAATTTTCATACACACAACAAAGCGGTCAGCTGCAACAGGATACATACGACGAAAATCTTGCGGCAGCTAAGCATTAAAAAAATCTGTACATCATAAGCTCACTAATAAGAAAAAACACAAATAATTACGTGAATATAAATTTATATACCAAAAACCATTTTATTTACTTTTCAATATCTATTTACAAAATATTAACCATTTGTGGCATAGACAAGAAACATGGTATTTGATGTACACATTCTAAATATGATGGATGACATTCTTCAATCTTTTTTCCGTCTGTAGCAGAACGTTTTCTTTGCTGATAGTAAAAGGTCTTCATCGAAAACTGATGCCGACAAGGTGGCTAATTTGATCATTTTTATTTTTAAATCATCACCTGCTACACCTGTAAATCAAAGCTAAATTTTATGTTTTACACAACACAATGTGTAGTACTAAATAACATTTTAAAAAAATCACAAATCTACATGAATGCGTTTACACAATATTCATTAGTTAAACAGTTATTTAAAAACAAATAAAAAAATGAAACATTTTTTTGAATTAAGTACGTTATGCTAATAACCTTCACAGAATTCACACTCCTCCAATTCTCGACAGGAACCTGTGAAAATAAACTCATCATTTTGTAGAACTTTAGTTTTCAATGAATTTCTAGAGAGTGCATCAGACAATGGTGCAGTACTTTGTTGCAAAGTCTGTTTAGCTTTACCCCTTTCCTCTTTTGGAGTCCACGTCCATCGTTTCTCATTGCTGCTAAGTTTAGCGCGTGCGTTTTCAATGCACTTAGCTAAAAACCCTTGTGAGATTTTGGTTTAAAGAAATCTTCCGGTTTGAGACCTGTAATCCCGGCAAGAAATGTGTTTAGTCAGTCGATGCATGCACACTCCACAGCGTCAATCCCTAGTCTAGCCAGTCTATGTATGCACACTATGTACGCCTCATGCTCGCGGCCTTTATTGCGCTCCATCGCGCTCTGCGCTGCACCGGCCGGGCAACTGGTGCTGGCGCCGGGTGGTTTTTGGCGCTAAGCTCTCAAAATGAACCAATCCCATCCACTTTTTAATATCCGGACGTACACGGAAACAACCAGTATAATTTTAACGCTATGTTCTCATAATCCACCTATCGGTATCGAACGCGAACGGAAAAGGAACAAGACCTGCGCTACGCTGAAAAAAAACAGGAAAACTCAACGAAACAAATAGAATTGAGTATTAATACCACATAGAGCATCATCATACCAAGTAGAAGCTATTTGTATGTATTATTGGTTATAAGTGTATATAGAATATTTGGTTTTTTTAAAAAAAAGAGTTGTCTTCTTCACTATTGTTTATAAGTTTGTGTATAGAAATAGAAGTTTGTTTATTTGATTGTACATAGTGGTTCTACACCGTATAATGCCGCTGGACATTAATGATACTGACCTGATAAACTTGGATTTAGATAATTTTCTGCCTGAAATTAGTGACGCAGCGCTATTGAACATTATTCCTGCAATATGCGCCCCGGAAATTTGTCTTCTTCACTATTGTTTATAAGATTGTGTATAGAAATAGAAGTTTGTTTATTTGATTGTACATAGTGGTTCTACACCGTATAATGCCGCTGGACATTAATGATACTGACCTGATAAACTTGGATTTAGATAATTTTCTGCCTGAAATTAGTGACGCAGCGCTATTGAACATTATTCCTGCAATATGCGCCCCGGAAGTTTGTCTTCTTCACTATTGTTTATAAGATTGTGTATAGAAATAGTAGTTTGTTTATTTGATTGTACATAGTGGTTCTACACCGTATAATGCCGCTGGACATTAATGATACTGACCTGATAAACTTGGATTTAGATAATTTTCTGCCTGAAATTAGTGACGCAGCGCTATTGAACATTATTCCTGCAATATGCGCCCCGGAAATTGACCAAATATTACTCGATATTGACTTAGAAGATATTCAAAATACACATCCATGCACCGATGTTATCATGGAAATGGTAAGAAAACACTTTGTTTTATTTAGATTGCCCAACCACAGGTCCACTTAAGATTTAGGTTCCTTCTTTATATAATCTCCCCACCTCTGTACCTGTTCCCTTTTCCTATAAGTAGAATGAGGTCATTTTGTTTTTCTCCTATAATAACTGAGAGCTGTCGGCCATGGAGTTGTTGGTACCAACTTCTTCGAAACAGCCCTGACGTCCCGACATGGCCCTGATGAGATGAAGGGACGTCGTAGTTACATATTTTGGCTTTTACATGACCCCACTCTACTTATACACTGCGCGCTTCTACCCTGACCCCATCACACTCCGCCGTTAGGTGGTGACAGGGATGTGGTACAAGGTTAGGAGAGTACTATGTACTAGTCCTGCGTGTCCACCCTAACCTTGACCCCACCACCCCATACCTCTATATCCTATATTCACCTTTCCAGTTACCTATGGCACGGCTCGTGGTGGCATCTGTACACCCCTCACTGATGTGCGGGGTTGTGCAGATTCCACACGACCCGATGTACTTCTTACAGCGTTACGACAGGAAGTATTTCACACAGGTCCTATACGTATCTTGTGTGTTTTACCACTGCCGCCCCTTATAGAACTTACAAGATACCTCCACCCCCGGCCATCTAAGGAGAGTCATTAATACCTGGATCACTCCAAGGTATTCATGCACTCACGAGCCCCACTGACCCCCCTCTCTCATAACCACATTACACATTGCTACACTCACCTTACCACGAGATATACGTCAAATACTAGACTTACACATATACCTTTACATCTACGCATTTCAATCCGTACCTCTACACATACACACACACATCCATATACACAACAACGTACTTACTCTTATTATTATTATTATTATTATTATTATTATTATTATTATTATTATTAGTTAACTTCTGTATTTTAGCCACTATTCTCTTGCACTTCCCTTCTCTCGTTATTATTACTCTTTATTTTTGCACTGACACTATGTCCTCACTTTGATCTCCAAATCTTCCCTATGCACTTACTGCTCAGTCTAGTACCAATGTTACACGTGGTGTAACACAACAAAACACACCCTTTGCACACATATACCACACCTTTATGCACACATCTTGCTGTACTATATTATATAACCTTTTTAGACTCTTACTATTATTATTTTAGTCATTTATAATTTTTTATCGTCCTCTCTTCATTCTCTACACTTCTACTATATTGTTATTCTTTAATGGTTTACTGACACTATGTCCTCACTTTATTCTTCATTCTTTTATTATATACTTACTGCTCAGTTTAGTTCCATAGTTACACTAGGTGTAACACCATAAAACTAACCCTAAATATTTGGCCTTATGATACTATGGGGACCAAGTAGACTAGTGAGCAACGACTTTCTTCCTACGTGCTGTTTACTAATACACTTATACTTACCACATTCAGCTGTTTGCATATGCACTACACCTCTATGCATACTTTTATCTGCTTTGTTTATTGCTACTATTTTTATGTATTTTATCCTGACTTACACACTACATATACACTACATTACATAGATACAGACTCCACGTTAGCACCAATGCTCTCATTACACATTCTCCTACATATACACACACCACACATACCAACCCACATCATACATTCCTTACACACAGATTTACTCTTGACATTTTGTCGCCTTTCCCCTCATTATGACGCAAATGATGGAACTTATACACCATGCGATGTATGTAGAACTTACACCCAACTGAACATGATGAACATATTCGACATTAATTCACCCAATCTCCCCACAAAAGAATACAAATCACGACTGAAAAAGGAATTGAAATTACACCGCTCCCTCTACGCTAAGAGTCTCATAACAAACATATCCAAGATAAAACTATCAAACGAGGAAGAATACCTATTGACCAAGGGTCTTTCTTTCGCCCCAACCTTTAGACTGCATAACATGGAGGACTACATTGGAGAAATAGAAAAATTCAAATGCCGACTCAAACTGAAATGGTACTTCAGAATCAAGAAAACCCAACCGAACAAATACCCCTCACTAAAATTCACCTCTACATGGAATCCCCCTACTCCACATAACAAAGCCATTGTCACATATTTTAATAAAATCGATCACGATACAAAAAAGATCATGGCAAACAACCATCGTATCCGTGAACGCGACAACTTAACTAACTCGGAAAGAAAGGTGCTCAAGAAACTAGGGAATGACAAAAATATCACAATCAAAATGACGGACAAAGGAGGAGGAATATGTATACTTGACACAGAAGAATATAACAATAAAGTACTGGAACTGCTAGGAGGTAACACCACCTACAAGGAGATAGCATCCAACCCACTCTCCCAAATGATCCACGCTGTCAACACAGTGGTTGACATTCTAATCTCCAAATCAATAATTAACACCCAAACCGGCAACAAAATCCGACCACAACCACCGCATCGTTTACCTAAATTCTATGGCCTCCTCAAAATACACAAGACGGGCACACCACTAAGACCCATAGTATCTGCATGCGGAGGACCAATGGACCAACTCTCAGCCTTAATCACCCAATTCCTACAACCCATAGCAGAATCCATCGCGGCTTATTTCAAGGACACCACCCAATTTCTAAAACAATTACAGGGGTACAGAGCAACCACAAACTCCTTTTGGTTAGTAACATCAGATGTTACCTCCCTAAACACAATGATACCACACCATGACGGCATGGAAGCAGTGGTTGAACGTTTGGATGAAATACCAACTACTGCGAAACCTTCCCACTGCTTCCCTTCAACATACATGCAAATGCTAATCGAAACCATCCTATCCAACAGTTACTTTAAATAGAATAACAGATACTTCCACCAAACCAGTGGTACCTCAATGGGAACTAGGTTTGCCCCACCATATGCTTATATCTTCATGAATAAAATTGACATAACCTTCCATAACAAATACAGAGACAAGATCCCCTTCTACAAACGGTTCATTGATGACATCTTTTTTATCTTTGAAGGAACTGAACCGAAACTTTTAGAAACACTCCACTTCCTAGACAATATTCACCCCAACATCAAGTTCACATCCCAATACTCAAACCAAACCGTCCACTTTATGGACATTATTTTATTAAAAGGGAGAGACAACTTACTCTACACCACACTATATAGAAAACCAACTGACACACTATGTTTACTAGATTTTGCCTCACACCATCCACTCCATACCAAAATAGGAATCATATATTCCCAAGCCCTTTGATATAACCGCCTCATTTTCAACCAAGAGGATCTGGACAGAGAATTAAAAGCCCTCGCCAGAATATTGATAGTGAGGGGTTATAGTATTAAAGACATTAATGAACAATTCCATAAGGCCATGAAACGAAACCAGTGGACACATCAATACACCTCAAGACCATACAAAGAAAAAGGAAGGCGAAATAATTCCAATCATTACACCATTCAGCACTCTGGGGAGACAAATTAACAAGGTAATCACAAATAACTGGAAAACGATTTCGGAAGACCCCACCACGAGTACAATATTTAAAAATAAACCTACACCAACACATACGATTAAACAAACGTTCGGCGACATCCTCACCCTCACCTCCACCTCCACGTCGATTACACCAAACAACATGGATACACGAAAGGGATAATCAGGATGGAATGATACAAGTTACACAAATGATTTCGAAGATTATCTGTACATACGTCAATTTATTTTCATATAATCTTTTTTACACTCTTCAATTGTGTTTTTTTCTGTTACTTAGGGACCCCCATTGACTACCTACCTCATCCGCAATTACACTCGGGGTAACACCATTAAACTAACCCCAATATCTCTACTTTAGTCAGCCTACGCGTGTTCATTCTACTACGCCGATCCCTGCTCGGGTCGGTTGGTTAATGCATACTCCGCTGCGCCAATCACTATTTGAGTCAGTTGATACGCGCACACTCTGCTGCGTTAGTCCCCATCCAATTCGATCAGCATAGGTCCACTCTGCTGCGCCGATCCCTATTCAAGTCAGTCGATGTATACACACTTTGCTGCGCCAATCCCAATTTCTGCCGGTCGGTGTATAAACACTCCGCTGCGCCTATCCCTATTCATGTCGTGGAGAGATATAGTTAGCATGGAGAGTCTCTACATATTGCCTACCCTTACACTTACACTACATAAAGCCCTTTGCACTTGCGAGTTAGTTCTGTTGCGCAAATTCCTATTTTAGTCAGTCGATGCATGCACACTCCACAGCGCCAATCCCTAGTCTAGCTAGTCCATGTATGTACACTCCGCTGCGCCGATCTCTATTTGGGTCAGTCTATATAGGCACTACTGCGCCTATCCCTATTTATGTCGTTTAGGTATATATTTAGCATAGAGAGTCTCTGTAGACTGCCTGCCCTGACCATACCCTTTGCACTTGCGAATTAGCTCCGTTGCGCCAATTCCTATTTGGGTCGGTTGGTGTGTGCGCTCCGCAGCGCTAACCGCCGCGCTGATTCCCATTCTAGTCGGTCTAGGTGTGCACACTCCACTGCACCAATATCTCTACCAGTCGAAGTGTATACACTCTGCTGCGCGTATCCCGATTTATGTCACATAGGGACGTTGGAACTTATAGGGTTTCACACACACACACACACACACACACACACATCCATATACATAACAACATACTTACTCTTATTATTATTATTA
The DNA here is from genome assembly GCF_022113875.1 of Hydra vulgaris. Classification (NCBI taxonomy): domain Eukaryota; kingdom Metazoa; phylum Cnidaria; class Hydrozoa; order Anthoathecata; family Hydridae; genus Hydra; species Hydra vulgaris. Next base: position 17,339,697 of record NC_061166.1, read on the forward strand.
TTATTAGTTTACTTCTGTATTTTTAGCCACTATTCTCTTGCACTTCCCTTCTCTCGTTATTATAACTCTTCACTTTTGCACTGACACTATGTCCTCACTTTGATCCCCAAATCTTCTCTATGTACTCACTGCTTAGTCTAGTTTCAATGTTACAACTATATAGAATTTTCAAAGGTTATGATAAAGTTGAATTTAAAGATATTTATTCATTTAAATCAAATTGTACTCGTGGCCATAGCCTGAAATATTCTAAAGAATTTTCAGTGCATAAGTATAGAGAAAATATTTTGCTTAATCGAGCTGCAAATTATTGGAATGCACTGCCGGAAAATATTGTCAGGGCTACTTCAACGAATTCATTCAAAGCAAAACTTGATTGATGGGAGTCAAACCATCGCGGAATTCAGCTGTCTTAGGGTGCTTTAAACCACACTCACTGGTATCAATACCAGTCACAGCATAAACTAATACTAATACTAAAATACTAATATTTTCACTAAAACGGTATTAGTATAAACTAAAAACTGTTGGGGAAGGGGGGGGGGACGAATACTTCAACTAAAACGGTGATAATTATAAACTAACAATGGAAAAAACATATATTTCCACTAAAACGGTAATATTTATAAAATATAAACTAAAAATTGAAAAAACAAATCTCCACTAAAGCGTGATAAACAAATCTCCACTAAAGCGATGATTTATAAACTAAAAATTGAAAAAACGAATGTTTCCACTAAAATGGTAGAAGTATAAACTAAAAAGTGGAAATACGATTACTTCTACTAAAACGACACTAACTATAAATTGAAAATTAGGGGAAACGAATATTTCTACTAAAACGGGTTATTTATAGACTAAAAATTGAGGGAAACAAATATTTCCACTAAAACGGCTTCAAGTAGAATTTAGTAAAGAGAGAAAAATGAATGTTTTTTACAAAAACAGTCTTAATTATAAACTAAAAAATTGGAGACACTAAAATAGGAATAATTATAAACTAGGGGTTGGAAAAAACGGATATCTCCACCTAAACGGTATGATTTCTAAACAAAAAATTGGGAAAACGAATATTGCCACTATCTGAAAAAGTAAAAAAATGAATATCTCCCACAACCGGTATTAATTATAAACGAAAATTAAAGGAAAACGAATATTTCCACTAAAACGGTAGTAATTATATACTAAAATAAGGAGAAAACGAATATTTATACTAAAACGGTATAATTAAAAATTAGGGGGTAGCGAATATTTCCACTTAAACGATATTAATTATACAATAGAGCTGGGTAACTGGATACTAAACGATACTTTCACTAAAACGTATTATCTGTATTAACTATAACCCGGAAACCATAATTTACTTTAACAGAAACAAAAATCACACTAGGATCACCCATAAAGACAACAACTTCGACCTCATTCCGGTAGAGGGAACTAACTCTCAGACCTCATAAATATAATTTTGATAATCCCCGCATTAAACCACATAAAAACACATCCTCTTCCACTCGAATAGAAATTATCCAAAAATTAAATGAGGACCACTCTGAGATCTCTACGTCCACTTTTAATGATGAGGGGCACTAATTTTCTGACCCCGTAACCCCAGTTTTTGGTACCCCCGCGTAAAAATACATAAGAATACATCACCCACTACTCCAACAGATATCATAAAAATTTACACCAGGACCACCCTTACATACAACTACCCCCACTTAATTATAAATAACCCACCCCACAGATTATACACACCAAATGGCAAAATAAGGAATTTTGCCCCGTTCTCATTCTAGAAACTATTCCTACAAAAATGGAAAAGAAACTTGTACAACAAATACAAAACACAACTAGAAAAAAAATCCTCGAGGCAGAAAACAAAATACACGAAAAAGCGATCACCAACTTATCCGACACACCACTCACCCACCACGAACTGAAAATTCTCAATAAGGGCCTAAAATTTATCACATCCCCACAAGATCCTGAGTTCGATACATATATAAAAGAAATAGTAAAGTTGAAGACGCGGATTTATTGCAAAATATTTTTTAACAATGAAACAAAGAAAAATCAGCACACCACGGCACAAAATCTAATCGACAACAAAAAAGATTTATGATTGTTACCGTTATAGTTATTCAAATTTTTAGTTAATAGTTAATGCCGTTTCAGTGGAGAGAATCGTTTTATTCAATATTTTATAATTAAAGCAGCCAAACGTATTCAGGAGACCAAACCCTAACTGAAGGTCCCCCCCCCCCCGGTAGGTTAACGTTTTGAGGATGTACTGGTTAATCTTAGCGATGTACCATGATTCCAACAACGTAGACTGATGCGGGGAATTGCTTTCGTTGTTGTCGCTTTTTGTATCTAGACAAGAGTCTGTGTCCGCGGTGAGGCAGGTAGTTTGCTTGAATTTACGCCGTTTTTCGTTTGTTGTCGATTGTTACTATTGATTTGACCAATAAATGTTAGTTCAAGCCGTTAAAGACTAATTTAAGTAAATTTAAAATCAAACCTTGCCGTTTTTAAACTTAAATTTATATTTATTTACCTAAAAAACTCGTAAATGTATTTTGTCTTGCATTGGGGATCTGAGACAAAAATGGGAGCTTCCATTGTATTGTATATCTTTGATCCCGCGATACTCTTTCCCCTGACCAATTACGTAAGTCATAAAATATATTCTTTTAATAGTTTAAGACACTTTCGGATCTTCTCTATATATTTTTTATTTATGCTCTCCTAACACAACATTATTAACCAATCACCCTTACACTTTTATCTTCCAATCAATTAACACTTTTTCTGACCAATAGCGTTATAATTTCATAATAATATTATTATCAAATATTTCACTTTCATCCTCCGATTAATTAACACTTTCTCTGACCAATAGCGTTATTATTTACTGAGGCTTTAGCTTGAGGGATATTGTTCTTTTCATTGAATAACCGCAAAATACGTCACACAACATTTGTGTACAATTTTACAATTTATATGCGCTGTATAAACTGCTTATTGGCATTGCGCAAAATATCCTTCAAGACTTATTCTTATTCAATATGAAATTATGGTAAGACTTTTATCTTAAATGTTTTTTATTTTATTATGTGTTTGTTTGCCTTAAATTCGTAATTTAGTACATAGGAATAATGTAACTTATAAGTTTTTGTATTCTAATGTTACTTCTTGCAAACACACAGATTCAAACAAATAAAGAAATTAAATGACACATAAAACTTTAACGTTTAGAACAGTACAAACATAAAACAAAATAACTTCCAGAACACAGAAACAACACTTACTTAAATCTAACATAAACAACACTTTTTTTTTTCTGATTCAGCTTCATTGAAAAGTTGATAATAGAATTTTTTCTTAACAATAACACTGTTGATATCCAATGAATTAATAACTGAACAGACGAATTATGATTTGCCATTCAACATTATAGAGAGTTTTAATGATTTTCATAACAAATAGAAGAGTGATGTAGAATTGAAGAGTGATGTAGAACTGATGCAAAAACCAGTAAACAAATATTGGTTCTAAAACTACTAGAAATTTATTTAGATTTAAGTGCGCTTCGTTATATTGTATTATTAAATATTGTTTTAATTACAATTGGTGCTATATTTAACTATTCAATTTTAAGTATGTAAATTATATATATATATATATATATATATATATAAAATTTTCTTTTTTTTCTCTTTTAGAAATACTTTATGATGTTAAATGTTAAAACTACACAACAAAAAAAAAATCTTTTCTAATTTCAAAAATTATTTTACCGAATATTCAAGAGTTTTACAGTAATTTTAGACGAGAATCGAATGGAGTTAAAAAAATGAATTTCTCAGGCAAAGAAACTTACAAATATTTTGAAAAGCCTGGAGTTGCCAAAACATATTGCGTGGTCAATAATGTTGTATATACAATTGTATATACAACATTATTGACAATAATGTTGTATATACAATTGTATATACAACATTATTGACCACTCAATATGTTAAATATTTTAAAATATTTAAAACGTAAATAACAAAAGTTGTAAACACGAAATATTTTAAGCGTGTTCAGGAATGGCGTTCGATCGCATTTCTTTAATTTTTATCGGATATGTCCGGTGTAATATGAGATTATTAATCCCGCGTTTTTTTTTTTACTCCCCAGTAAAAATCTCATATTATATTTTTACTCCACAGTAAAAATCTCATATTAAATTTTTACTCCACAGTAAAAACCGCTTATTAAATTTTTACTCCCCAGTAAAAACCGTTTATTAAATTTTTACTCCCCACTAAAAATCTTATATTAAATTTTTACTAGCATTATGAGATTTTTATGACCACTATAATATCATGGGGCAAAATGTATTTTTGTAACAAAATCACGTTGTATTTTGAGAATAGTTTTCAACGTTTTAATTACTGCGGTTTCTTGAAAAGCAATAAGAAGCGAATCTTTTAGTTCCATATTTCTAAAAATTTAACTATGCATACTGAATTTGCCGACGTTTATAATTTTTTAAAAAGAAGCATATATCCAAAGACAGCTATTAGTAAAGGTGATAAGTCGAACTTTCGAAAAAAAAATAAAACCATTTGTAATTGAATGAGCTGTATCGTTTGGGTAAATCTGGCGTTAAGGTAAACAGTTTATATAATTAGAGTTTTTTATACTAGCGTGGTTTGCGATAAATACATACACTTTTATGTATACGCCTATGTATCACGTTTTACATAATAACGTATTACATAATAATATCATGTTTTAATAATGTATCATGTAATAATAATACATAATATATAATAATATGTTTTACATAATTACATAATAAAAAGCTTGTACTTTACTACCCAGCGGGCATTTTGACGTCCTAAGGACGTCCGTAAGTCGTCTTTAGTCTCGTCCGTAAGACATCCTTAGTTAGTCTCAAATGAAAGTTTTGAGGACGTCTATTCCAGACGTCCTAAAAACGTCTTTTTAAGACGTCCTAGAAACGTTTTATGCAGACGTTCTAGAGGCGTCTCTGGCTGGTCTCATATGAAAGACTTAAGGACGTCTTTTTCAGACGTCCTGGAGACGTTTGAATTTTACCAAGACATTCTTTTAAAAGTTTTTCAAACAAAGTTACATTTTCCAAATTTAAAACTAATAGGTACTGTAGAAGTTAATCGATAGTGCATTATAAATAGAAGAAAATTGCTTATAAAAATGGAAAAAAAACAAAAAAATACAACAGTTAATTAAGCCATCATTGATCGAAATCCATATTAGTGGATGTTCTTTTTATTCGGTCAGAAGAATGCCTACTTACTCTCCCAATAAGTTGGATGGCATTCATTTTGGTTAAGTTTTTATTTGACTTAAAAGCAGCTTCTAAAAAAAAACAACAAAACATGTTTCAATAAGATATCAAAATAAAATACACATGTCATGTATTCATACACTTGAATACATGTCATGTTCCACAGCCAAAGAAATTAATTTTTTTTTTTAATTAAAACATCATTTTTAATTTTTAAATAATAAAACACATTAATAAGCTAATAAGAATACCAGTGACAGGGTTACATAGAATTGTCAACTCTTTAAACTTTTTTTTCTTCTTTAGACAATTCATGCTGTATTCTGACAAAATAGTGTCTGTTGGCAGTCTACATATACGAAAAAGAAGATAAATGCTGTACTGTCAATCATAAATGTTAAAATTCAAACTTTTGCTAATTACTTACAAGAGCAAAATATTTTTAACTGTATCAGCTAGATTTTTACCGCCAATTAATGATAACTGTTTCACCTAAAAAAAAACAATGTATAAGAAACATCAAAAATGTTAATGACAATCAGGGGCGGACTGGCCAAATTATTATGATGTGGAAAAATATTTTTAACGGCCCTGTAGGCCAACGAAAAATGAGGAAAAGCAGCAAAGATAACAGACGTAAATTACAAAGTTATGCTTAATTTATAAATATATACATTAATGAATAAATATCGAACAGAAAAAATTTATTAGAATACATATACGTAAAAACAAAGTACTTAACAACGGCCCATGTGGAATAGTCCACATCTTCCACATGGCCAGTCCGCCCCTGATGACAATTTAAAATAAATATTGTAATAATATATAACATATATACTATAAAGATGAAACTCATGTATACAAAAGTATATATGTATATATATATATATATATATATATATATATATATATATATATATATATATATATATATATATATATTTATATATATATATATGTATATACATATATATATATAAATTATATGTATAAATTCTTAGCTGCATTTTATTATCGTCGAAATGTCAAAGCTATTAAATTAATGCCGAAGTACATTAAATTTTATTGTTTTTTAAAAAAACCGTAATAATAAGAAAGTTTTTTTTAATTAGTGGTGTTTTTGTTTTTGTTTTATTAAAAAACATTTTTAAAACATGCGTAAGTATTGCTACATTGACTATTTTATAGCCTGCTGCTACAAGGGAGTGTTGCTACATCAACTATCTTATAGCCTGACTCGCAATGGAGTGCTGATACATCGACTGACAAATAGCCTGACTTGCAAGGGAATGCTGCTACATCGACTGGCAAATAACCTGACTCGCAAGGGAGTGCTGCTACATCAACTGACAAATAGCCTGACTCGCAAGGGAGTGCTGCTACATTGACTGAGGGTTTGGTTTGGGCAGGTAGTCTATCATTAAAAAAAAAATTTTTTTCAATGTTTTTTAACATTTTCTAGTCAGGCTTATTAACGCGCTCTTTAAAGCAATAGTTTATGGGAAAAACTTTGTGACTACCATGCAAAACTATATATATATATATATATATATATATATATATATATATATATATATATATATATATATATATATATATATATATATATATATATATATATATATATATATATATATATATATACATATATATATATATATATATATATATATATATATAAAACTATATATATATACATATATATATATATATATATATATATATATATATATATATATATATATATATATATATATATATATATATATATATATATATATATATATATATATATATATTACAGAGAACGACTCTGACTCCAATTCCAACTCCAAAGCAAAATTTTTGAATATTTCCTTGAATTCTTTAAAACAATATTATGTAATGATTAAAAAAATCTTATTTGCCAAATATATATGAAAAGTTCTTTGAAGGTTAAATAATTTTTACATGCACATGCAATACAGAGAAGTTTTACTATTAAAGTCAGAGTCGCGATTTTGTTTAGCAACTTTGACTCACTTTCAATGTCGCAACTCCAACTCTATGACTACGCAACCTCAATTGCTCTGTTCTTTAAGAGCATTGCAATTGCAAACATCACTCTGTTTGCAGAATACACTAACATAATTTGTACATTATAGTTTATAGATCATAGAGTATAGAATATAGAAAATTAAAAAGTATCTTTAAACGGATAAATAACTAAACAAAATTAATAGTCTCAAAATAATCAACCAAAACAAGTAGACATATTTAATTAACCGAGTTAGCGCATAATATTGTATGCGCCAAGTTGATAATATTAATTTTTCTACTTATTTCTAAGGTAATTAGGACGTCTAATGAAGGTTTAGCGACGTCAATAGGACGTCTAAATATCGAAGTCCTAATATCGTCTTTATATTGTCACAAGAACGTCCTAATATGTCTTAATAATATGGAAGTCCTAATATGTCTTAATAACGTCACAAGGACGTCCTTACAAAGACGTCTTTACCGGACGTCTTTAGGACGTCCTAATTTGGTCTGCGACGTCGCTACCTAGTTAAGACGTCCGTAAGGCGTTTGATTGACGTCTGTGCCCGCTGGGTAGTATAATACTGCCGTGATAAGGAAAAACACAGTAACTGTAAAAATATCCACTTTGCACTCTTTTAATAAATATATATATTTTATAATAGCATTTTTAATTTTATTTTAGAGAAAAGTTATTTGGTGCAAAGAAGAGCAACACCATATAAGTCTGTTCATGATGGTAATGATATTTCTAATGAGGCTAACGCATTATCTGGCCACATAGGCATCAATTTAACAACAGAGCATATTAAAAAGAGATTCTTTTGGTTTGGTATGGTAAAAGACATTACAGCCTATGTTTCAGAATGTAATAATTGTCAAAAAGCAAAAAACAAGAAGCCTCAAGTTAAACCATTGTTACAAAGCATATCGATTCCAAAAGGTAACATGAAAC
>NC_061166.1:17352993-17397993 GCF_022113875.1 Hydra vulgaris
AAACGGTATTTGCCATAAAATTACCTAAAATTTTTATTGATCAAATTGAAATAAAAAGGGACTCGTAACAAAATTTTTAGGTATTTATCTTGATGAAAACATCACTTGGAATCATCATATCGACTACTTAAGCACTAAAATTTCAAAAAAAAGTAGGACTTTTATATGAAGCACAAATCTACCTCAAAAAAAAAATTTAATCAAACTATATTATTCATTTATACACAGTTACTTAAATTATGGTAATATCGCCTGGGGTAGTACAGAAAAAGTAAGTTGCAACGTCTTTATCGCCGTCAGAAACATGCTATCCGTTTAATCTGCTTTGCAAATCGCTTTTCTTGCGCAAAACATTATTTTATTGAAATGAGAATTTTAAATATATACGAGCTATATATATAATGTTTTATGCTTTGTATACATGTGGAAAAATGACTTGTCTCAATCTGCCTTCAAAAATATTTTTACTCCGAAACCCTTAAACAAATACAAATTTGAGAAATTCTAGTTTTTAAAATGAACGTTTTTGTCAAACGAACTTTAATCAATTTTGTATTGCCTTTCCGGCACCACACCTCTGGAATAAAATTGTTTTGCCCAATTTTGACTTCGAACTACCAATTAATTTTCGTTTTTTTAAAAGTAAATTTAAAACCCTAATTTTTTCATTAGATGTCGTATTATGTTATTATTAATAATATTAGTTAATAACTTTGCCTTTTCTTATTTACATTTGTAAAAAGTTTATTCTTACTTATTTTGTTGATTTTTTATTCTTTACTTCACGTATACGTTTATTATATAAAATATTGGTGAGTAGATCTGCGTGATCTCTCTTTAGATTATAAAATATATATTTGGATTATATATATATAAAATTTGTAAAAATTTGATACTGTTAATGCTTGTTTGAACTTATTTAAGGTTCTGACGACAAGATTCTTTGATCGTCTTTCAGATACCTTATTTTATATTTGTGAAAGTTATTATTATTATCATTACTTTTTTGGCAACTGTTTAGTAGAACGCCAAAATCAATCGATAAAACGAACATTTTTAAAGGTGCTAGAAGATGCTGCTCTTGAACGGCCATTTATTATTGACGGAGTTTTGTTTTCAATGCGAATTAGAAAACACAAATCAACTGGATTTTCACCCTTTGAATTACTTTATCAAAGAGAACATGTTCTGTTGATTGATATAGATCGGAACCTAATTGACTATAATGATAATGTTACTCTGATTGAACCTAATTGAACTCTGATTGAAGACGACTCCCATAACAAAAAAAGCAATTTTAATAAAATGAATGAAGCATTCAATAAAATGAATGGAATGAAGAAGTGTATTTTTGATGAAGCTTACAAAAACATCCACAAATCACAAACAAGGTAAAAACGCTAGTATGACAAAAGAGTTAACCCAAAGAATTGTATTGTTATAGGAACAAAGGTTTTATTGCGAAATCATAAACGTGATGACAAAAAAGGTGAAAAGCTTGTGAAGCCATTGATAGGACCAATCACGGTAATTAATATTTTAAGTACAAGTAACTGTAGTTTAAAGAATAAAAAAACGTAATATTGAAAAAAAATACAATTTAACAAGTTTGTCCTTGTACAAAGAAAAATCACTAAGTAATGGCAGCATTCAAATAGAAGAAATTAACAAATTATCAAATGATGATAATATCAAAACTGAACCAGTTATCAAAGACGTTGAATTAAGCTAGTCATATATAAATACTCAACATGAAAGTTGTGTAAATGTTTTAGACAAAGGAATAGCAAAATGTGCAAGTTTAGATATGAGAAAATCAATTGCAGAAAGGTTTGAAATTGTTTGGAAACACAATGTCGCCCTAGAAAACATAAACCTAACTCTTTGTCCTCAGGGACTCCATAGAATTAAAGGAGATGGAAACTGCTTTTTAGAGCAGATTCTTTTATCATAACAGTGAGGATGAGCATAAGCAAATTAGAGACAAGATTGTTAACCATATGTGTAACCAAATACATGATGAAATGACAGGATATTTGAATATGCCAATTCAAACGCATATTTGTAAAACTAGAATGCTTGAAGATGCGACATGCGCAACTTATGCGGACATAATTGGATGTGCTTCATTTATGGAAGTAGATATTGAAGTATGCAGCAAACATTAAGCGAAAACAAAATGGATGATATACCCATGCAGTTTAGGGCTTAATAAGTTAAGTGACTACTCTATATTTTTAGACAATTCAACTAGATTCCACTTTGATATTGTGATTAACAATTGAAAATCTAGTCCATATACATATGTATTTCTTTTACGAGTTTTAAATATTGCTGTTTAATTTCAATTATTGTATTTTCTTTTCTTGTTCTATGTAAGTTTATATATTAAACGCAGCAATTTGTTTGAAAACGGAAGTTATATAGTTAGGCTGTCTAAATAAAAAAACAGTTTTAATAAAATTATGTGGTGCAAATTTAAAATTGTGTTACATTACATATTGTCTTACAAATCGCTATCTGGAAATTGCCCCTCCCCTATTTTCAACCCTAAAAAAATTTATTTCATTTCACAATGGTGTTTAAATCTGCTGCTACACCTTTGAAAAATAAATTTGAACAAATTCTTTAACGATACCTACATAAAAACACATGTTTACATTAAAAAATATCTATAAAGTGACGTCCTTCTCTGACAACCTCCCCCCTCCCTTCTCTTATTCTTTTTATCTCAAACCCTTACTACATGATCTGAATCGGCTCTTGGTTTTTCATTTAAACACTACAATATTTTAAAATAGTGTTCATATTAAACGGAATCGTTTTTTTATTGCTATTCAAAAAACAACTCGCGAGGTTAGAATTATTTTGTTCTATCTCCACTTTTTGAAAAAAATGAGTTATTAATTGTGTAATGTACCTCAAAATAATGTTTTTCTACAATATTAAAACCTAAGTTAAAATCAAAAAAGTTTCGGAGAAAACATAAGTAATAAAAATCTTTTTATATGCCGTCTCCTAAAGTTTTTATTTTTTAAATCGTTTTATCTCGAAACAAAAAAATGTGGAGATAGAACAAAATAATTCTAACCTTGCGAACTGTCTTTCAAACATTACAGGGTTTCTCAACTCATTTAGACAATGTATCACTACATTTCGACACTTTTGCATTCAATTTTGACACTGTTGCATCGCATTTAGACAATTTAAAAACACTCTATTTTGAATTAAAGTATTTATATTTATGATGAAAACTTTTGTTAAATAATAATGGGTTGAATTTAATCGGGACAATAAAATAATATTATTTAAAGTGAGTACTGACATCATGAATATGGTTTCAATATTTTTTTGGATATACGTAAAATATATAGGTAAAATAAACAACGTGGATATTAATTATTTCAAGTTACCATATTACTTGTGTTTAATTGTACATACTCATTATTTTTATTGCCGGATAAATTGTCCAATTGCCAAAAAAAAAATATACACGCTTTGGAAAATATCCCAACAATACATAATTAAATTGTCATCAAACTATAAATTAATGTTATAATTTTTTATTAAGTAAATAAAAGCATTTGTCTCTTCAATACAACAAGAGTTTATAATAAAAGCTTAAATATCATTTTCAATATTTATAAACAGCAATGCCGAACCAAACAATCAACAATGAAATCCGTTCAAGGATAATTGAATCTTACTTAAATGAAAACTCGCCATCAGAAATTGCAAATATTCTTGGATTTAAACGAACTACAATCTATTCGATTATTAAAAAATATAAAAATGGTTTGCCGATAGAACGGCAATTAAAAGGTGGTTCTAGAAACAAAAAATTAACAGAAGAATCCAAGGTACTAATCAAAAATTGGATTGATGATGATTGTGGAATAACTCTTAAGGAAATTAAAGAATGACTTTTTGAACAAAAATCCATTTCAGTCAGTCAACCTACTATAGCAAGATGCATTGATAGTTTTAATTATACTTTGAAACGTGTTCACAATATTCCAGAGAGAAGAAATTCGAAAGACGTTATTAATGAAAGAGCTTCTTATGCAGAAAGATTCATGAACATTTTGTCTTCTATGAATGACAATAAAATATTCTTTATTGATAAAGTAAGATTTAGTCTTTCAATGCGAGTTAGAAGAGGACGTTCTTTAGCTGGAAAGAGGGCCACACAAACAGTGACCAATATACGGTCAAGAAATATTTCCGTCTGTTGTGCAATGAACAAAAACGGAATTTTGAAAGATGAAGCACAAACAAAAGCATTTAATACAGAAAGTATTTTAGATTTTATTCGTTTAGTATTAGCACAATTAGCTGTTAATAAAGTTGTTGGAGCTATCTTAATTTTAGACAATGTTCGTTTTCATAAAACTGCTGTTGTTCATAATGAAGTAGTACGTGCTGGGCATTCTTTGATATTTTTACCTCCATATTCCACCTTTTTAAACCCTATTGAAAATATGTTTTCTGAATGGAAACAGTTTATCAGAAGATGTTCGTTTAGGACTGAGGAGGAACTGCTTGAAAATATACAAAACGGTGCATTGAATATTACTAGCACAAACTGTAATAAATATTTTGCGCACGTACTTTGCGAGGTATATGATTCCGGGTTCAAGAAGAGAACCAGTTATTAAAGACTAAACTTACTTTTGTAATTTTTATTTTTATTAGCAATTTTTATTTGCAATTACAATTCTTTTTATACGATACTTATTTTGTTTAGATTTTAGTTTGTATCCAAACAAAAAAAAATTTTATCTAATTGAATTTAGAAAGAATCTTACTGCTTTATTTGTATATTAATTTAAGTATTCTTAGCGCTGTCGAAATTGAATGCAAAACAGTCGAAATCAAATGCAACGGTGTCGAAATTGAATGAAACATTGTCGAAATGTACTGATACAATGTCGAAATTGAATGATACGTTGTCGAAATGAAGTGGGAAACCCTGTAAAAACAAAAATTTTAAATACAACACGTTTTGCCGCATAATATTATTATGGGAGTAAAAATCTCATAATGGGAGTAAAAATTTAATATCAGATTTTTACTGGAGTGTAAGAATTTAATAAGCGGTTTTTACTAGGAAGTAAAAATTTAAAATGAGATTTTTACTAGGGATTAAAAAAAAAACGCGGGAGTAATAATCTCATACTACACCGGAAAACTAGAGTTTTTACCGGACAAATTGTTCGGTAGAAAATAGTTTGTTATTTCAAGCCCCTTATATCCATATGGGTATTGATAAAACAACACAAATACTTACTTTGTTGAACAAATGTAAACAAATCGGAACTTGCCACGACTATATTGCTAAGATTTTTAAAGTATCTTTTATAGCCTTCATATTTTTCTTATTTTAAATATATAACTCTTATATTTATTAAATTTTATATTATATTTATTTATTAACATTTTCTTATATGTTTTTTAGTTATCTAAAACTAAATGATTTTTAGTTATCTAAAACTTTTAGTTATCTAAAACTGCTAAAAAACTCAACGCGTAATATAAAGGATGAATATAATCAAGGTCTTCTAAAGTAGAGCTCGAGCGGGCCTTCTACTTTACTACACATGACTTTACTACACATTACTACACATACTTTACTACACATTTGCATTACTACACATAATTTACTACACATTTTACTTTACACTTCATGGGCGCTCATGAAATGAAAAAACTCCTATGACGTCACTTTAGTTGTCCGATGTTAAATTTTTTGATTATCTATTTGTTTTTATAATCTCAAGTTGTAAATATTAAAGATTTAGTTTTTATATTTTTATTGCAGTTTATTACGAATTTAGTACATTTTAATCAATTTTATTAAAGTGTGAAATAATTAGTGTTTTTAAATTTTCAACCGATCCAAATATGAAAGATTTATGAATTCGTCAAACTCCTCAAGAAAATTTAGTTACTTTAAATAAAACTGCTGTGTGAAAAAAATATATCATTCATACATTTATTGTTTGTGCTGATACAATGAAACGAGATAATGGTTCTGTAATATGTGTTGAGAGAATAAGACCAAAATTAACACAAGATTCTTACCCATCATTAGTTCTTAACATTTTATATTATTTATCAATAAAATTTATATTTACAATCACCTACTTGTTGGAGTGTTTACTTGTAATTTGAAGATTGAAAGCAGTTTGGTGGCTAAAGTACTTAACGATGAATGTAAACTTTCTTACAAAGTTCTTTCTTTAATTTCAGACATTAGTCGGATTAATTGGAACATGTTTATTCCCTTTTGTAATAATAAAAAATAAATGTAATGTTATTATTATTTTTTTTTTTTCATTATTATTTTTTTTTTTTTGTATTCAGATAATTTAAACAAAATATAAAAAATTTATTTTGTAAAAGTTTATAATAAAAATAAATCTTTTTAAATATCAATGGACAACTAAAGTGACGTCACATTCCGCATGAGCGGACTTTCTACTTTAGAAGGCCTTGATATAACCATAGTCATAACATACATAGTCCGGCCAGTTTAAGAGCGCTATTGTTTATGTTATTGTTAGCTTTTTTTTAGAACTTAGTCTACCAATGAGTGCACACTTTTTGTAAAAAATACAACACGTTTTGCCGCATAATATTATTATGGGAGTAAAAATCTCATAATGGGAGTAAAAATTTAATATCAGATTTTTACTCCCAAGACGAGTACGAAGACGCGTTAAAAATATTAACAAAACAAATATTTAACCTTGTTATTTGCAAATGCCTGGTGCTAATTGTTCCGTTTTTGGCTGTGGTACTTCTCGAAGAAATAAAGGTGTTTCACTTTTTAAAATTCACTTTTAAAACAAAAACAGTATAAAAATTTTGAAAAAAATGTTCAAGACTTTTTTTTTTTTTGTTAGAAGAATTTTTTTTTTTTTAATTTTTTTTTTATTATCAAAATATTTTTCTTACATCCAATTTCAATTTTATACTTTGTATATATATATATATATATATATATATATATATATATATATATATATATATATATATATATATATATATATATATATATATATATATATATATATATATATATATATATATATACATATATATATATATATATATATATATATATATATATATATATATATATATATATATATATATATATATATATATATATATATATAAAGTATAAAATTGAAATTGGATGTAAGAAAAATATTTTGATAATAAAAAAAAAATTAAAAAAAAAAAAATTCTTCTAACAAAAAAAAAAAAAGTCTTGAACATTTTTTTCAAAATTTTTATACTGTTTTTGTTATCTTTTTCTAGGGTTGCTATTTTCAGTTACGAAATTTGATACAAGTCAAGGAAAAGACGACGATAAATCATAAAGTTTTCACGAAAATAAAAAGACTTGATACGTAATTTATTCACGAACTTTATCAGACAGTTTATTAAAAAACTGATTCATTATTTACGCTAGACAAATTTGGTTAAACTTTTTCATTTAATTTAGTTTTTACGAAGGTTTATGCAAAGGCGATGACTTTATTCCCCAATACTTAGACAAGAAAATAAATTGCTGTTTTAATTATTAAATATATTATTTGAGATTTTAAACATAACAAAATTTTAATGTGAAAAAATTTCTCTCTCGACTTATTCTAAACTGATTATACTGAGTCAATGCTCGCCTTTTATTACGTTGAAATTATTCAATTGCATAATTTTGTAATTACGAAAGAAGTTAAAAATTGCATTGCTTCTGTTGTCATTGTTACGAAAACAGTTCCTTCGGGACATTATTATATATTAACACTGTCAATTAATGATTGCAAAATAAGCAACTCAATCGTTTGACAATAAAATTTTCTTTCATTTAAAAAAACAACAACATATTTTACTAATAAATAGCAATCGTTTTCGTGTTTTCTTGCGTATCAATACATTCAAATATTTAATTCAATACATTTAAACATTTAAATGTATTTACGAAACATTTAAAACATCTATTGTGAATTTTAAAGTAATACTAACTGATAAAAGTCATAAACAAATTTTACATTATAAGGTTCTTTTATTTTCTTTAAACATTAATCTTTTTCTTTTTGATTTGATTTTTCTTATTGATTTGATTTTTTATAGCTAAAATAACTACCACCCTAAAAAACTAAGCTAAAATAACTACCGCCCTAAAAAAATAAATAAAATATAGGTAATTTTTTTTTTTATTAATATACATTAATTTTTTAATTTTAAAGCACAAACAGATTTCTGTTATTTACTTTTAGATTGCTTACATTTTTGCGGTATTTTCGTTTAGCTTTGTTTTGGCGCGAATTCTTGAAACGCATAATAATAAAACGTGGTCAGTTAGTCAGAAAAATTTATTCTATGCGTGGACAAACAAGGCGTGCGACCGCACGCTTTTCCTGGGAAAGCCTGATACACATAGCTGTCATGTTTTGAAAATGTTTACAAGGGAGACTTGGAAAAAATTTTATACCACTGGAGCTGAAATTTATTCTGTATAGATATACTTTTATATATTTAAGTTTGTGTTGAGCAATTTTAACAATCTTTAACCATTTTTCTTAACTTATAAAATGAAAACAATTTAAAAAGTTAGAAGCTTGGTGTATTTTAAGTTACTTATGAGGAAAAGATTTTTAAATTATTTTTAAATGCAGGTTAGAGATAAATTTCTCTTAAAAATTCAGAAAACTCCTGCCAAATGGGAGAGACTTCATAGGTCTGTATACAGATACTTAATAAAACTAGTATACAAACTCTTAATAAAATAATAAATAAATGTTAAACTATATAAATATTAAATTCCTCATAAAATATTAAACTCTTAAATATTGATAATAACTCTTTAATAAATTTTCCAAACCATAATAGCAACTTTTATATTTTTCAATAAAAATGACTAGACATGACAAGATTTTGTAATTAAAAAAAAAACATGTATTTATTAAACACACAATATGCCTCTCTTATACATACATACATACATATATATATATATATATATATATATATATATATATATATATATATATATATATATATATATATATATATATATATATATATATATATATATATATATATATATATATATATATATATATATATATATATATATATATATATATACATATATATATATATATATATATATATATATACATATATATATATGTATATATATTGTGTATGTATTTATTAAACACACAATATGCCTCTCTTATACATACATACATACATATATATATATATATATATATATATATATATATATATATATATATATATATATATATATATATATATATACATATACATATATATATATATACATATATATATATGTATATATATATATGTGTGTGTGTGTGTGTGTGTGTGGTGTGTGTGTGTGTGTGTGTGTGTGTGTGTGTGTGTGTGTGTGTATGTATGTATGTATAAGTGATAATTTATAAACAAATTAAAAAATTTATTCTGTTGACAGACTTAATTTAGTCTGACTTATTATATTTTATTAATTTTGATAATATTTTATAAATGTGAATCGTATTAAAACTAAGTACTGTTTCTAACTAAGAAATGAATATTTAAAAAAGTTGAGCATTTTATTAAAATTGTCAACTTAAAACAAAATAAAACATTGACAAAAATAAACTGAATAAATCGACTTTACCCTGAGATTTATGTACTTTATATACATTTTGATAAAAATTCTAAAAGTTTTTAATTAGTCGCAATAAAATAGGCTATAAAACATAACTTTATTTAAAAAAAATTTATATCATATGCATGCATTAGGCAGGTCCGTTTTTAGGGATCAGAAAAACTATAACTTTGCCACTTTATTTTCCCATTCTATGTTGATATACAAGACAATTCCAAAAAAAATTTAAAATGTTTCAATTTTCCTGACCTCCCTGAGGGCTTAAATATTTTTAAAAAAGCCATTTTTGACCAATTATTTGTTAAATTGGTTTTTTAATGGGATCAAGGACCAACAAAACTTATAAATTTTTTTTGAGTGAGCTGGGTCTACTATTAGGAAGGTTGGTACT
Organism: Hydra vulgaris; assembly: GCF_022113875.1. Lineage (NCBI taxonomy): Eukaryota > Metazoa > Cnidaria > Hydrozoa > Anthoathecata > Hydridae > Hydra > Hydra vulgaris. Next base: position 17,363,082 of record NC_061166.1, read on the forward strand.
AAATTTGAGCTCAAAATATTAAAAACTTCTCGAGATAACACATTTTGAAATATAACCCGGTTTCTTTTAAAGACCTGGTTTTTACTATGTTTTTAATTGTATATTTATCTAAATACTCTTAAATATTGATTAAAAAACTCAAAAAAACTTGCATTCTAAAAGTTTGTTTAATAAGGAATCCGAATATTGCACTTAATAAAGATAAAAAATAAAAGTTGTTAAAAATGTATGAGACTTGACTAAAGGTTTTACAAATACGTTTTGTGAATAATATACATAAAAAGTTCAGTTGAATTTTTCTTATAAAAAGTTAAACTTTTCTTACAATTTATTAAGTATTTCTTTGGACCAGTTACATTTATAAAATGGAAAATTAACTCTGTGTTCCTTTAAAACCAGTAAAACATCTTGTAACTTCTCATCTTTAATTGTTGAATCGATAAAGTCTTTTACCAATTTAATAGCTCTTTCGCAACAATCATTGACACAGACTAATCTTTTTACAAACCTTTGCATATTTTTATAATCAGAATCATAAGTCCACAAATCAGGTTAACTATCTAACCACTTTGATAAGTAAGGAACTATTTTAAAAATAAGCCAAGAATTTCGACCACTGTAATCATTAAGTTCTGAATGTTCATTTATTTCTACAGGCTTAAACTTTTTAAGTTTAAAGATTTCAGGTAAATTTGTTTTTAACAACTACTGAGCAACTTTTTCTTTAATTTTGTTGTCAAGACTTTTATCAAATAAACAAAAGACAACCGTTTCTTCAGAAAGATAATAACTGTGTCTAAGATAGCCTGAAATAAAAGCTTGAGAAACATCAGCATCAAAATCTTTTATTTTTATCATCTCTTTAACTGTACACAAATCATTATGAGCAGCAGAAACAATTTTACTTGATTGAAGAAAGTTTTTTGCATGAACTGAAGCTACATATATCGCAGCCTTTGAAAATACTATTTCTTCCTCTAGGGTTAAAAACTTTATGATTGGTTGAGTAAGCTTCATTGCCAAAATGTATAAAGCGTCTGCCATAAATCTAGCTTCATGTTCAGCAGCTGGTTTGTGAATAATAAATTATAAATTCAGAAACTGCCTCCCTTCCTTCCAGAAAAACAATGACATATTGACACAGATGTTTATAATCATTTCTGGGAAAAGTGTTAAGTGCTAAAGCTTTTTTGCAAAAAGATAAACTTTTTTTAGCCATATCTTCTAATGGGGTTTCACTAACTTTGCACCACGGAAACTTTGATAACTGATCCATACTACTTCGAACATTTTCATAATACATTGGCCAAGCAGCTTTGAATCTCGTATAAATAGATTTTGATGGACCTTTGCTTTCTGTTTTAGTGATTGCATTTGATGCATGTAAAATATGTCTTTCTTGGAAATGTTTTCTACAAAGAAGTCTTAACAGAGGTCGATTTAAAAGTTCTTCTAAAATACTTATACAACCCTTATTACAACCAGTGTTACATGCTGTTGTGTCAGCACAAATCCCAATTATAATGCTTTCAATTCCAAACTTTTTTATAACATAAAAACATGCCAATGCTTGATCATATCCTTTCCCCGATTGACATTCAACTATGCCTAGCAGCTCATCCTGTTGTTTTCCATTTGTATTTAAATCCCAGTCTGGACTTGTAACAACAATAGCTAAACGTTCGCTTACTTCAGAAATATAGTCTTCATTTAAAGTTGTAACTTTTTTTGTATCAATGTGCAAAATTAAATTACTGTTTTTGCATTTTTATTTTATTTTTTCCTTAATTAACTCTGATTCGCTTACATACAAATCTTTTCTTATTTTTTCTACTTTTGTTTTTGAAAGTTTTACTTCATTAAGATTGATATTTCCACATCTTAAAAATAATGCTAATAATCCTGTCTGTACTCCAACAGAAATTCCAAAACGCCCACAAAATGTTGAAGCTTTTTTAATAAGTTCATCAATATCTACTGTTACTGTCACTTTATTTTGTTTTATGTTAGTTGATTGTTTTTCAATTTTATCATAATTATTATATTGAAATTCTTCATTATCAAAATTTTCTAACAAAAATAAATCTTGATTTTCATTAATACAATTACTATTTGATGAAAATTAATTTAACTTTGAGATTTTTGTGGCAGATTCTTCCTTTTGCTCTAACTCCTTGGCTTTCCTTTTGCGAAACTCTCTGTTGAAATAAACTTTTTAATATTTTTTGTCTATTTTGTCAATTATCATTGTTTTTGCAGTTTTTTGATCTTCATAAAATAAAATATCGCATTTTTTTGCATCTTTTGATCGAATTCTATCTTTTTTAATTATTTCATAAAGTTTTGGGTGCCCTACGTCAAACAATTCTTTTTCTAATGCCAAAAAATTATTTTCATGCAGCTTTTGTGTTTCCGTTTTTTTTGAACGATATGATACTAGTTTAATGTGATGATATAATAATTTGGAAACATTTTCCCTGAAACAATTTAATAAATTTTCATTTGTCATTTGTCGGCTTAAATTTTTCTATCAATAATTATCAATAATTACGTAATAAACTATAAACATTATTTAAATCAATAGTTACCTAATACTTCTGCAACTAATGTGTGGTATACCACCCATAAGCCACGGTTTTCTAAGAGCAGAAACAACACATTTGGGCTGACATATTTTATCATTACATAGTAGCTCGTGATTTATATCTAGAGGGCAGGAAATAATTTCGGTGTTTTTTTTTTTTGTTTTTTTTGAAATTCAGTAATCTGCAGCAGTGATAAAAATATATTAAAACGCCGCCTTTTGTAGGCAAAGTTCTGCAACCAATTTCGTGGGTTTGTCCTAATAAAAATATTTCAGAATTTGAACATGTTGATATTGCCATTTTAAATTTAAAAAGTTACAAACGCAGCGCGGTTTCATAAAATTTATTATTGCGCGCTGTGATTATTATATAGGTCCGGCGGTGCTAACTAAAAAAAAAAATTCTTTAAAAAATGTAATAAATATGGAATATTGAAACTTCTAAGGTGGACAGAGAATTTAAAATTTTTCAAAATTTTTTTCAGGAAAAGTTTTTTATGGCATCATAGAATGGGAAGATAAATTGGCAAAGTTGTAGTTTTTCAACCCCTAAAAACGGTCCTGCCTAGCATGCATTCTATCAAGTTTTCCTTGCCTTTCCATTACGGCAAATTATTTTTGTAATGGCTAGTTATTGAGACAATAATTTTCAATGTGCCACTTCCTCAACATTGTCAAAACAACGTTTTATTAACGTTGGCAAAGTAACACTTTTTCAACGTTTTATAATTACCACATTTTCAACCAACGTTGAAATAACGTTGAATAAGTGTTGTTTTTCAAATAGTTTAAATTCGTTGAAAAAGCAGCAAATGTCTAACGTTAATAAACCATTACTTTTGCGACGTTTTTACAGTGATTATTTGCGTACTTATTTTTAACGTTATTAACGTTATTAATAAACGCATTTTTTTGAGAAGATAAGATACGTTTAAATTTATACGCTTATTCAACGTTGAGAATGTAACGTTTAAAAAGCGGTTTGTTTTTAACGTTGATAAAGAATATACTTCGAAACGTTTTTAAAGTGGCTTTTTGCGTAAGTTGATTCCACGTTGAATAAACGTTTTATTTTGAGAGGCTAAATTACGTTACAATTTCAACGCTTATTCAACGTTTCAATTTACCGCGATTTAGTATACAAAAACAGACATTGATTCAACGTTGAAAGCACGTTATTTTTGTGACAGTAACGCTTTTTCTGCGCTGCGACTGGTTTTCAACGTTGGTTCAATGCTTACATGTTTGCTGGGTTGTTAATCCAAATAAAACAACTTTAAAACCAGGTTCACTACCAACATTAAATCTCCCAGTTAAAACAATTCCATAATCTTCTTCGTATATTTAATGCTAAAGCACGAGCATCAGCTTCTTCTATATTATTAAAGAAATCAACTATACCTTCTGTTTCAGATGAAGCTGTTCATAATAAATCATATAAATGCCTCTCGTTTACTATTCGTATATTTTTATGGGCTCTGCCAGATAATCATGAAATATACTTGCATCTAAAAAGATCAATGTTCAATACAACTGTTTGTAACCTTATTTCAGTTTTGCTGTCATATATAGTATGTCCAGATATCCCAGATAAACTAATTAGCTCTCATGGCTATCTTCTTCATGTTATATCTAAACATTTTGATTTATTTAATAGTTATTCTTTACCTTTAAACCAAACAGAACATACCCGAGCTCTTTCATGTGATGTTGTTATTTAAAAAAAAGATATTTGTAAAGGATGCCAATGCCTTCAGTCTCAAAACCAAATATCTGTTAAAAAAAATAGTGATAAATTACTTATTCCATCTAAACTTAGAGCTCCAGTTTCTAAAACTGCACCAGAACGTGTAAAACTAACCTTACAAAGTTACCGTTTAGAAAATAAATTGCTTAAAGATAACATGTGCAACTGGATTTAAATAAATCATCCCATCTTATCAGTGATGACCTACACAAAGACTTGATTTCAATCATATCAAAAAACGATAGTACAGTCACTCTTTTTATGAAGTTATTTTGGGATGAACAACAAAAATACTTAAATACTTCAAAACAGAGAATTCGTTATCATCCAATGATTATTTGCTATTTTTTAGGTCTTGTTTCAAAGTCGCCTGCTGCTAATGAGGAAATTCGTTTCAATGAAAAAACTAATTCTGGTTTTGTCATTTTACCAAGTCAAAGGCGTTTAAGAGACTACAAAAACTAAATCCGACCACAAAGAGGTTTTAACTTTGAAATTGTGAATGAACTAAGTTTAAAGGTGAAGGATTTTTCTGATAAAGAACGGTTTGTTACACTTTTATTAGATGAAATGAAAATTCAAAAAAATTTGATATGAGATAAATATTCTGGTAATCTTATAGGATTTGTTGACCTTGGTGATACTAATATTAACTATGCAACTCCGAATAATGCTGATGAAATTGCAACAGATGTTCTTGTTTTTTTTGTAAGAGGTATTGTAAACCCTTTTAAATATAGTTTTGCAAAATTAGTTTTCTATGCATTTTCATATGACAGAAATACAAGATAATAATAAAAATATTAAATTTACTTATTGCATCAAAAATAAATTTGTTGATGTTGATCGACATATATACTTCATAGCTGATCCTCCACATTTGATAAAAACTGCTCAAAATTGCCTTTTTCATTCTGCAGTATATGTGGAATACTGATAATCACATTCTGCAAGTATATGTGGAATACTGATAATCACATTTAGTGGAATCACGTACCAGATTTATTTTATGAAGATCTAAACTTTGGTCTTCACACTTGCCCGAATCTTTCCTTAGAACATATAAGATTAAGCCCATTTTCCAAAACGAATGTAAGATTAGCAGCTCAAGTACTCAGTTCATCAGTTAGCATTGCTTTGAAGACATTTGGTCCAACTGAAGCCTTTAAAACTGCTGAGTATTGTCAAATGTTCAATAATTTTTTGACTGTGTCAATGTGAAAAATATTGTAGATTGCACTAGAAAGCAAAATCCATTTTCTGAGCCATTTGTTTGATAAGTGATGAAAGACTGACATGGTTGACTGAAGTTTTTTTTAAATATTTTGAAGATTGGAAATTGTCTACAGATCAAAGAACTGGAAATTTTACTAAGACTGATAAAGGTAATATGTTTTTATCTTGGCAAACATATAAAGGTATCAATATTACTGTCCATTTAGTTGTTGATTTAATTAGATTTTAATTAATTTTTAAATATTGGTGTCCAATATGTTTTAACTGAACGGCTTTATCAAGATTCGTTAGAAAACTATTTTGGCCAACAGCGAGCTATTCGAAGAAGGAAAGATAACCCATCTTTACATGATATTGGCTAAAATGACAATACAATAAAAAACTAATGTACCTTCAAACCAATAGTAGGAACTAATAGTCTTAATAATGATTCTGAACCAAAGATATATATATATATATATATATATATATATATATATATATATATATATATATATATATATATATATATATATATATATATATATATATATATATATATATATATATATATATATATATATATATATATATATATATATATATATATATATATAGATATAGATATATATATATATATATATATATATATATATATATATATATATATATATATATATATATATATATATATATATACATATATATATGTATACTTATTCTTAATTATATATACTTATTCTTAATATATATATATATATATATATACTTATTCTTAATTATTTAAATAAAACATAAATAGTAATGATTAAATTATTTGATATTATTACTTAAAAAAAAACTTACATAATTTTGTTTGGTTTTCACTTAATTACTTAATGCATTTCTTATATCTCGTATGCAGATATGTTTTTAAAAAACTAGTTGATTCAAGAAATAGAAATTTTATAGGTATTATAGAGTTACTTGGAAAATTTGATCCAATAATGCATGACCATCTACAGCGATTTGTCAGTAAAACAACTAATGAACATTATCTAAGTAAAACAATCCAAAATGAAATTATGAATGTAATAGGCAGTAAAATTCGCAATAAAAATATAGAACGGTTAAAAAAAAGAAATTATTTTGCTGTTATTCTTGACTGTACTTCAGACATTAGTCATAAAGAACAAATGTCTCTTAGCCTTAGATATGTTTCAGACGGTTCACCACGAGATTCAAGCGCCAATGTATATGAACAGTTATTAAACTTATACATATAGAGAGCAGAAGAGGAGAAAACCTATTTTCTGTGTTGAAACAAGAAATTCAATCTTCAGGACTGAACATTAATGATATTTTAGGGTAAGGCTTTGACAACGGTTCTAACATTAAGAAAAAGGTTTCAGGGGTTCAAGCTAGATTGCTAAAAGAAAATTCAAGAGAATTTATTACACTTTGTACATGTCATAATTACAATCTTCTATTGGGAGATATAGCCAAAATTTGCTATAACATTTTTTGGTATTCTTCAACGCCACTATGTTTTATTTTCGGCATCTACAAAAAGATGGCTGTTGCTTCTCAAATATGTAAAAGAGTTTACTGTGAAATCAATTTTTGATACTAGATGAGAATGTCGGATTCAAAGTGTTAAAGCAGTAAGATTCCAAATACGATGCACTTTTTGAAGAATCAGAAGCCTCCGAAAATCCACAAATCAAAAGTGAAGCTGAATTGCTTGGAAACTTAATGAGAGAAAGTTTTTAGTCATTTTTTTGGTACGACTTACTCTTCCAAGTAAACTTTGTAAATAAAAAACTTCAATGTAAATTAGTAGACCTATCAGCAGCTCTTAGTTCATTTGAAAAACTTTTAAGTTGGTTGATCAATTACTGAATTTGAGCACATTTTAGTCAAGGCAAAAGCACTCAGAGAAGACTTAAAAAAGCATTTCAATTACAAAGGTAATGATGAGCCTGTTATAGACCCTTTAAATACATTCAAGATATCTTTTTTCATGTTAGTTTTAGATAAAGCTAAACAATCAATAGAAGATTGTTTTGAACAATTAAAAAATCATGATAATTTATTTGGGTTTTTGGGAAGATTTCAAAATATAAAAAAAGAAGAACTAAAAAAACATGCATTAGATTTAGAAATTGCTCTGACAGATTCTAAGATTGTAAAAACAGATACATCTAATGACACTGTGAAGCCTAAGCAGACTTAGAAGGTAATATGTACTTGAAATGGAAGTACTAAAATCTAATAAAATCTAATGAAATGGAAGCACTAAAATCTATTTTTTCATCTGAATATTCCTAAAACTCATTAAAAATGCATCAGTTTTTATCTGAGAATAACAGAGTTAGGGTATTTCTAAACCTATTTATTGCCTTTCGAGTATACTTAACAATTGCAGTGAGCGTTGCTTCTGGAGAGAGGTCATTTTCAATGTTAAAATTTATAAAAAAATTATCTTTTTAAAGATCAACAGTAACTCGGGATAGATTAAACAGTTTAGCGAACATGTCGATTGAAATTTAAGAAGCAAAACACTTAGATTTACAAACCACTTTACAAGATTTTTCTAAAAAAAAACAAAGAAACATTTAAAACATCACTACTGTTTATTTATATTTAACAAAATTTAGTTGAATTTATTCTTAAACTTATATACGATTTTCGTAACAAAAATATTAAAGCATGTATTTAATATTTTCGTTACGAAATTTTATTTAATATAATATAGTGAAATTATTGATTATATATATTTAATTATAAACACGATTTTACCCTTGTTCATAAGTATTCTTTAACCCCTCCCTTTTTTTTAGGTTTTCACTTGAGGGCCTTGCAAACTAAGGTCACGTCGGGCCGCTTGCTCGAGCCGGCCCTGAGAATAACAATATATAGTGTATTCCGCAAATAAAGTGCTCAATGTTCTTAAAGAACAGAGCAACAATAATTTAGTAAAAACACTTACCTCATTTTTAGCGCTCTTCAACAGCATGTTTCGACATACACTTAAAATGTTTATTTTTTCGACTTCAATGAGTGTATTTATGTTTTAATTTATGATTTTAATATATCACTAGTAAATTAGAACTGTTTATAATGTTTTAATCAATAGTGGATAGTTGATACATCATAATCTACATTTCTTATTTGTTTAAAAAACAAACATGTGCACTTGTAAATCCAAGTAAAATATCGCAGTTAGCTTAAATTAGTATTTTTTTGATTGAATATCATTGTGAGTGGTCTTTCCTTCCCTTGCAAGTAATAACATACTGAAAGTTTATATTTTACAAACAAAATTTAAAATTTTTTTATTATAAAACTTTAAGTGCAAATAATGAGTAGAAGAAAAGAACTAAACATTGCAGAAAGAGAAAGAATATTTATTTACCACAAAGAGGGCTATTAACAAGTTCAGATAATAAAAAAAATGAAAATTTCAAGATGTTGTGTGCAAAGGACACTACAACGATACAATGAAAGTGGTGTCCATACAAGCAAAAACCGCTAAACCTAAAAAGACTAACAAATTAGGGAAATAAAAAATATTTTCTTATCAAATAGAAGGTACACTGCCGAAAAAATCCAGTCAGTTTACAACAATGCCTTCTTAAACAGGCCGCGACAGCTCATTTTCTGTAAAATTAGCGAAGGCCGACTTTTTTACGGTTAAAATTATTTTTTATCTTTGCTTTTGTAAACAAACTTCAGAAACAAATAAAAAGCTTTATTAGGACAAAACATTTTGATTGAATTTCGAAAGCAAATATTGTAGGAATTTTTTTAACGTTTAGAAATAAGTTAATTACAATAAAAATTTAAGGAGTTAAGCTAAAAATGACTAAATCTCGTTTTTATAACTATATGTTTATTTTAGCTGTTTAACACTTGTAATACAAATAATAAATTTTTTGATAAAAACAAACAAATATATTAACTTTATTTTATTAAAACTATTTTGACTTTTTTGACTCAAAGCATTTTATTTTGAAGTTAAAAGTTTTGCTTGTTTTATTAAACATTCCTTCCCAAAATCTTCAGAGTGTTTTTTACAATAATTGTTTAAAAAAATGTTTGCCAAAATGCAGCAAACTTTTTTAACACTTTGAACAAGCAATTGAAATTTACTATTGCAGTTAATAAAAATGTCAATTAATCCTTTCTTGCACAGCAATGGTGAAACTTTATTCACAAGTGTCACTTCAAATATAAAAAAACAATAAAAAAACAAAGTAGACTAAATTGTCAGAAGGTTCTCTTAGTCTTCCCCTATTCAAAGAACTGATCAAAGTTCCATATTTTTGAAACATATCAAAGCTGTCTGTTTCTTCTAAAATTGAATGTAATTCTGGAAGTTTGTAAGCAATAAAACCTGCAATATATAAAAGTCCTTGTTTGCATTCATTTGGCAACTAATCCTCACAATTTTCACATATTGACATAATAAACTCCACATCAAGTTCACACTTATCACAGTGGTGGTGAGCAGGAGGAAATATTGTAAAATCTGTATGCTTGTCTAGCAACTTTCTAGTTTTGTCGATTCTAAATTTTTGAATAACATTTTGCACAGTTATCAGATATGTGCCACCTGACCCTTGCCGATGTTTCCTAAACTGTTTTTCTAGTGCATCGGATTGCATATGTCCTAACAATACATAAGATACACCACAATTCAACAAATACTTGGCACAGCTTGCTAATCTTTTAGAAGTTTTTTGCAAAGCACTTGCAGTATCCATTGTTAACTTTTTCTCTCTTAATTTTGAGTTTACGCATTTCAAATTTTCAGCAAAATACGAAATATAGTTCTCTAAGAAATCTATTTTCCAATCATTAACTGAAGTAATAGGCTTTCTTCGAATTTCATTTAATCTAATATCTAGACCTTTTGCTTTTCTGTTGACAATAAGCCATCACTTAACAACTGTTTTAATAAAAAGTGCAGTATCTTCAGCTTCAGGAAATTTTACACGTATTGCTGCAACTGTTTCATCACAAAAAACTTTAAGAACTAATCCAACATTTTGTCGTTCAATTGGTTTTGGTGACACAGCTTTTTGTGTTAAGGGTGACAACTTAACTATTCGACTATCTGCAGCATGAAGTTGAATTATAAATTTCCATTCTGCAAGTCGCACAGTACCGTTATCATTTAGCAATCTATATTTTAAACATTGTAATTTTTCAGCGATCCAATTATTTCGAATACATTTTAAAATATGCACAGTGTCATTTAAAAGATAGTATGCTGGAACTTTTTTTGCATTAAAATATTAAAATGTTTTTTGGTTTACTCGATAGTAATCCATTATTAACCAAGAGGCTTTCCACCTGCAATTATGATTTGTTGATTTAATTCTTCTATCACGCTTGTTTGAAAATTTGTTGTAACTTTACAAACTGGAAAAACTTTTATAACAAGTCGTGGGCCACCATAAAGACAAAGGAGCATTAGTGCTAATGGTGTATTGTTTGTTCTATTTAATAAAGCTACTTGATGCCTAATATAACTTGCTCACTTAGAATCTGTTTCATTATTAATAACATAACTAACAGCATTCTCCAGTTGAGAATAATACTTAATAAATCCTTTGTTTAAAAAAGACAGTTTAATTTGTAAAAGTTGGCTATATCCAGTAAAATAAATATCTCCAGAATCTTCTAAAGTTATATATATTGAAAACTTAGGTACTGGTCCACAATGTTCATATAATATTAAAGATATATTTTTTTCTTTTTCAACAAAATAAAATTTTTCTTCACAGTAATTTATTATTGACTTCAAATTTTTTACAATTGTATTAAATTGAATAACGTCCATTTTTTTGAAGTTTTCGAACTCATCAGGTAAAATATTTCTTTCAGAGCATATCAACCCAGTCATATCAACCCAGTGACATCTCGTTTTCTAGACACTATTGGAATACAAGACACTGGTATACCTTTAAAGACTGATGGAGGATGCACTGGAACAAAACTACCACCTTTGACTTTTTTTAATTCTGCATCTTTAGGCCAGTGCTGAGCACAAATTCGCTTATAATCTGTAAACACAAAGTTTGCATTTGGAAGTTTTTTAATCCATAACTCGCGATCCCCGGATTTAAAGGGGAATCAATACATTGTGACATAAACATTATCTTTTACTTTTGATTTGTAATTTGAGGAGCAACCATAAACGCAGCATTTATTAGGCATTTTACGAGTTTAACTATTATAGTTTAAATCAAACAACCAAAATCCTCATTGAAACTATACTTCTCCGTAAAAAAATCGGCCTTCGCTAATTTTACGGAAAATGAGCTGTCGCGGCCTGTTTAAGAAGGCCTTGGTTTACAATAATTTCAACGAAATTAAAATTAGCACTTCGACTGCCAAAAATCGACTGAAGCAAGTTAGCTTACATGGGCGTGTGGTTGCTCGTAAACCCTTATTAAGGCCAGTTAACAAAATAAAAAGGCTAAAAGACATGAAAATTGGTCAATTGAACAATGGAAAAACGTGCATTGGACAGATAAGTCCAAATTCGAACTTTTTGATTTAAAACGACGTGTTTTCGTCCGAAGATATGCTGGAAAAAGGTATTCTGAAAAATGTTTAGTGCCAACCAAAGCCTATTCAGTCAGGCATAATTTCATATAACTCGTTGTAATTTTATCGCAAAGCACTCTGGTATGTCCTGCCGGACCTCAGAATTTTATAATATTAAGTAGCGAATAGTTATTTTTGTATGAACTTAAAAGAATTTTTATCTTAGTTATAACAATGCCATCATTTTGTGCTGCTATAAACTGTGGAAATAAGAGTGGAAAAAACTGTAAAGATATTTCATTTTTTCGTTTTCCTAAAGACGAAAAAAGGCAAGTAAATTCATATATAATATATATATAATATATTATATTATTTATAATAACTTTTCTTTCATAAAAAATTAATAAAATTATTATTGAAGTATTTTAAAACATTCTTTTATTGTTTAATTTTTAGGTGTAAACAGTGGGTCATCAACTGTCGTAGGAAAAATTTAGTCAAAAAAGATTTTGTATTTTTAAACAAAAACTTTTATTTGTGCAGTAATCATTTTGAAAATACACTGTATTATTCTAGAAATAATGGTGGAAAACGTTTGTTTCAATCAGCAATTCCTACTATTTTTAACATCCCAAATCCTCCTCCACTTCTTGGTTGCAAAAGGAAACCACCAGTTGAACGTCATCCAGTTCCAGCGAAAAAGCAAGTTGTTTGTTTACCTATTAATTCAGATAGTAATTTAGAGAACAAAATGTCTACTAATAAAATAAATTTCAACTTCAAAGGTTACTATTAACATTGCGAGTCAAAGTTTCTAGACTACGTAAACAAGTTCGACATTTAAAATCCAAACAAAAAACCCAAAAAAACTGTGATGGGTCTATAAAACATATTTTAAATTTATCCAGGAAATACTTATCACCTATACAAGTTAGTTTTTTTAAAAGTCAACTAGAAATGAGTAAACGAGTCAATAAAGGAAAACGCTGGGCAGTTTGTGACAAAGTTTTGGCTTTGCGAATTCTGTTTCATAGTCCTCAAACTTTTAATGTCTTGCGAACAATATTCTGTTTACCAAGTCAAACCAGTTTATTATTATTTTTGTCCAGTGTAATTTCAGATCTTCAAGAAGGATTTTCTACTTGTTTGTTTTCTTTATTAAAGTTCCGTGCTGATGCAATGAATCCGCTTGATCGTAATGTCAGTCTTGTTATGGATGAAATGTCATTAAAACAGCATTTAGAGTATGATAGAAATTCTGACAGGGTTTACGGTATGAAAAATGGAAAACTTTTAAATCAGGCTCTTGTAATTATGGTTAGAGGCTTGGCAAATAAATGGAAACAACCAATAGCTTATTTTTATAATAATTCAACATTAGCAACAGCTGACTTGGCTTCTTTACTACGTGAAACCATTTCTAAGGTTCAAGAAACTGGTTTACACATTAGATGTGTAGTTTGTGATCAAGGATCTACTAATATAGCTGCCTTACGTTTGCTTGGGTTTTCCAACAATTTACCATACTTTCCTAATCCTTCCAATAATAAAAATATTCATGTTATTTTTGATCCTCCGCATTTAGTAAAAAGTATCAGAAACAACTTGCGAAGACATAACATTGACATTAATGGTGAAATAGTTTCTTGGCAACACATCCAGTCTCTTTACAATTTAGACAAAATAAACTCTGTGCGTCTAGCGCCAAAACTAACCGATAGACACTTAGACCCTCCTCCTAGACTGGTCCTCTTTTATCTATGAAGGTCAAACTTGCCACTCAAGTTTTTAGTTATCAGGTTGCTTCTGCACTGTATTGCTGCTCTAATACAAATTCACTTCCTTTAAGTGTATTACCAACAGCAAGATTTGTTGAACGCATGGATACTTTATTCGATATATTGAATTCATATAATTTATATGCAGATAAACCAGCTCGATGTACTCTAACTTTAAAAGGAGCCAGTATTTCTCAGTTGGAAGAGTTAAAGCATTGGATTTAGAAATGGAAATTTTGTAATGTTAGAAGTCAAGCAAGTATATCATGTCATTGGGGTTTAAGTGTCACAATTAATAGTGTTCTAACCTTAAGTAGAGAGCTATTTTCTGAAGGTTTTCAATTTGTTTGTACTTCTCGTTTTAATCAGGACTGCATTGAAATTTTTTTTTCAATTATTCGAAGCAAAGGTGGTTGGAATGACCGTCCAAATGTTAGACAATTTCGAGCTGCTTATAGAAATGCTTTATTACTTTTATCTGTATAAAAAAGTAAATCCAATAGCAACTGTATAAAGGATTCAAATTTTGAGACAGCTTTCAATCTAAATGATTTTATGAAGTGTTGTAATCAAGCAACCACTAATTGTGGAATTTATGAAACAGAAAATAAAATACCTAAAGGAATATCTTATTTTCATCCAGGGTCATTTTATATGTTTACTGGAAAAATTTTAATGCAACCAAAGGATCAAGCCCTTTTACACATCGCTGGATGGCTTATTCAAAAGGTTAAGTTATGTCATAGGTGTGCAGATGTACTATTTCTTAGTTCAGCTGACAATCCATCAGCTTTTATATCACTAGTTTGTGAAATGGAAACAACTTTTTCAAAATTAATTGATAAATATCTTGAAAGAGATGGACTGGCCATGATTCTCATAAATAAAATTAAAAAAAATGTCATTTTCAGTTTTTGCACAATCAACATGAAGAACATGCGCTTTATTTGGAAAAAAACATTGTTCTGTTTTTTGTTATTACAAGAATTTTTTATTTCATAAAATTTTTAAACAGAGACATAAACCCACGCAATAAGTGAAATGCAAAAAAATTGCATGTATTCTTCATAATTAATATATTATGATACTATTTTTTCAATTTTTTTTTTTTTAATAAGATGCACTAATAACTTTAAAAAAAATTATGTTGTTTATTACAAGAATTTTTTATTTCATAAAATCCACCCAAAAAGTCCAAAAAAATAATATTGCTGCCAAATTGCAATTTCAAAAATTATATTATTATATTATTATATGGTATATTATTATATTATTTTTTCAATTTAATCTTTGTAATGAGACTTTGTTATGTTATAATGTATATTAATAACTTTTGTTAATGTATAATAATAATAACTTTTATGTATAATAATATACTTTTATGTTATAAAAAAATTACACTAAGTTTATGTTCTACAAAACTCTTTTTGTTCTACAAAACGTTTTTTTCCCCATTATTTTATTCTTATTGAAACATTCTAATGGTAATCTTAACAAAATTGATGTATCTTAATGTTACAAAATTGAGATATCTTGAATACAAAATTGAGATATTTACAAATATCACATAAAACAAAGATGCAAAGTTTATTTTAAAAAAATAAACTATTTGTGTTAGTTGCGGAAGAAGTCCGGCAGGACATCCCAGAATGCAATTTCGATCAATTAACAGGAGTTTCGCGAAGTGGATAGGCTTTGGTGCCAACTGTCAAACATGGAAGTGGTTCTGTCACAGTTTGGTGATGTTTTGGTGGAGAAAATGTTGGATTGATCCACAGAATCAAAAGAATAATGACAAAAGAAATTTATAGAGAAATTTTGGAACAACAAGTACTGCCGTCTGGTGAGAGATTATTTCCGGATCAATATGTTTTTGTGCGTGATAATGATCCAAAGCATACCAGCAAAATTTGTAAATCGTATTTATAAGACCTCCAAAGTCAAAAAGTGCAAAAATATTATGGATTGGCCACCACAGTCGCCGGATCTCAATCCGATCGAGTTGTTATTGCAAGAACAATGGAATGTAATACAATCCGAAACACTACGTAAATTGATAAATCGAATGATAAAGATTTGTGCCGTTGTAATAAAGAATAAAAGAGGATATTTCGACAAATCAAAAATTTAAGTAAAATAACAATTATAATTAAAAATTTATAATAAAAAATGTTTAATATTTATTAGTTTTTGTATTCATTATCATTAAAGTACAAATCATATTATTTATTTAGCAATTTTATTTAATTAAGACAAAAAATTTAATACCGACAAAAAGTTTGAGGCAGGTACTATAATTAGTACCTGCCTCAAACTTTTTGTCGGTAGTATATATATATATATATATATATATATATATATATATATATATATATATATATATATATATATATATATATATATATATATATATATATATATATATATATATGTTTACATATATATATATATATATATATATATATATATATATATATATATATATATATATATATATATATATTTATATATTTGTATATATATAAATATATATATATATATATATATATATATATATATATATATATATATATATATATATATATATATATATATATATATATATATATATAAATATACATAAAAAATGTCCCAGGGTCATGTGAATATTTTGAATCTGCACTGACCTCTACTTTCAGAAAATAACACCATTGAAAAAAAATTTCGAGGTCTAAGAAAAAAAAAGACATTTTTATAAACCAAAGCCAGTATTTTTCCTTGTATATTCATTAAGTATTTTATTCGATCATGAATTGTTCGATGACTATTACGTATTTTAAAAGCTTTAAAATGTTCACAATAGAGCATGGTTGAAAAGTAGTGACATAAAACATGAACAAAAAAATGTTCTTAGTGTTCCAACATTCATTTTTCATTAGCAGAATAGTTAAATTTACAATTTTAATCTTAAAGATAAATATAGGACTTTTAGTTGCCCTTCATTAACTCTTTAATGTCAACCTATAACCTTGTTCATTGTCTCGGAAGAACAAACAGAATAAATTAAACTTGGAAGATCTAGAATGTATCTAACTTTTATGAAGGATTTCACTATTTTTTTAAAAATACCCAAGTATGATGTGTTTCAAAAAAAGATTTACATTTTCTTAGCATTGATGACAATGTTAGAAAATGCATTACATTTTATACAAAAAGTATGAATCCTTCCATGACGAATTTTGAGTAAAAAGTTTTTTCTTATCGGTTGTATAAGTGCAGACTTTCTTAAATTCTACAGAGTATTAGATTTTAAGGACTCTACTAAGATTTAATTGCAGCTTAAGCCAAATTCATCGTAAACATTTTTATAGGGATTGAATTTGGTATCCTTCCGTGACAATGAATGTGTGTCCTTCCGTGACAATTGGATTACTTCTTGAATAAGTTTATTTTATACTTGTGTAACTATATTTTATGATTTTTTGTTCCTTTTTGCTTTCAGACTATAACTAATTTTAGAAAAAAATGGGAAAGCCTGGTTCACAAAGGTATAAAAAATATTTATCTCGAAAGAAGGTAAAGTTAGAACTTTTAAAGCAAAACACTAAAGAATATGAGTCTAAGTTGAAAAAGACAGAAAGAAAAAAGTTGGAAAGAGCTTTGAAAAAAAAACAGTAAAAATGTTAAGATATTATTTTACTTTTTTAATTGCAAATATTTTTGCTTTTATTGTAATACTATGCCATTTATTTTGATTTTTGGATGTTATTTATATGATTCATTATAATTCCTTTTGTATTTTATTAATATGTTTTTGTTTACTTAATTTTTTTCTTGGGATAAGAATTATCTTATTTTCAGATGGAAACAGTACACAAAGATGGAACAACTAATCAAGTTGTATATCGTTTATTAGCAAAAGTAAAACGAGCAATGCCAAAAAAGTCCACTTCAAGTTAAAGTTTTATCTGCTCTTGTGCAACGTTTATCAACAAAAAAAAAATAATAATAATTCTAGAAGAAAGCTATCATTTAAAATTGGAAGGCCATCAATGATACAGGTAAACAATGAAAAAGTAATTCATTTTTTAGAACAACCAGATATAAGCTATTGTTCCTCAGGCAGGAAAAATACTGTTTACTGTGGAAAATCTAATGGTGTTAAAGTCTATTGTTTAAAGCATTACATGCTTTATACATACAGAGAACTTGTTTACTTATTTAATAAAGAGAATGACATTAAAATCACTTATCATCTGTTACGAGAAGTTATTATGAAGTTCTTATACTTATCATCAGTTACGAGAAGTTATGCTAAAAATAACCTGATTATGGTAAGTAAAACGCCAGAAGAGAATTGTCGATGTGAAACTTGTGAAAATGGTCATTTTTTGCTTTTAAAAAAATATTTTATTGAAGAAAAAAAAAATAAAATTGTTGAAAATCTGCCAGCTGAACCACTGGATCTTGTGCAACTTGGTGTATGCTCTGTCAAGTCACTTATATGCATTAAAGGCAATTGTTTAAAATGTCCTGGAAGAACCATAATATCTGATTTGTGTCAAGAATTAAAAAAAAATTAATGTTTTTCCATATTACCGTTGGATAACCTCAAAAAAGGTTGTTTGCAAAGGTTCAAGAAAAAGCTACTGGTGAACAAAAAAAATTTTACCATTCTGAACTGTGATACTTCCATAAAAGTATCACAGTTCAGAATGGTAAAATGGTCAGTTCCAATCTCAATTTATCTTTCGGTCCTTCTCTTACTACCCTGAAAATATTGCATTGACTTGGTGTTATGGTGAGGCACATCACTTTATAGAACCCCATGATGGAATTGGTGGAACTATTAAAAACCAAGTTTACAGGGAAGTTTTGTCATCTAAAGTTTTAATTGAAAATGCTAAATAGTTTTTTGAAGTAGCTGATCGGCTATGAGACATTACAGTAATCTACTTAGACACAAAAGATATTGAGTCACCGAATTTAAATGATAGCGTTTATACTCAAGGAACTTTAAAGGTTCAACATGTTAGAAGATTAAATCAAAATTCAGTTAACTTATATTTAAACAGCACCTTTAAAAAATCATCAGATGTTTTTAAATCGTTGGCATGGGAAAAAAATAATATAGAAGCTGAAGGAGAAATTCAAAATTATTGACAATGGTGAAAAAATCTATGAAGTCTATGAAAATTTTGTTTTTGTTTGCTTAAAAAAGAATTATATGATAGCCTCATTTTACGTCAATTATTGGAATTAAAGCATTACATGATTGACTAATTTTTTTGATAAACAGATCAGACATAAATTGAACTGATAACCGATCAAATAAATAATTCCAGTCAGTTTTATCAATACTTAGGCTTATTTGTGGATAGTCACATCTACTGTAATCAAATTTATACTTTGGATAATTTTCCATTGCAATAGCATCAAGGTTAAATTTACAAGTTAAAACCAAATGTCCATGATTTATATTTCCTAGAACTGGGTTAGACTCAAGTTGATCGACTCGTTCATTGTTTTTTGTAAGAATAAGATCCAAGGTATTTTTTGTAACATATTGTGCATTTTGAAAGGTTGGGATTGATACGTGTTGGTACAAAAAACATTCATATATAATATTATTAAATTCATTTTCAACAGAATCTTCACCTACTAAAATATCACTAACGTATCCATTCGACCATTTTACATTTGGAAAATTAAAATCACCAATAATTAACAAATCTGCAAAATTATTTTTTTCTACTAATTTACAAGCTTCTGTGAATATTTGACTCATTTCAAGCATATCTACTTGTTCGCTTGGTCTGTACACGCAACCAATTAAATATTTTTTATCATTTGCAACTATAATGATCCATATTTGTTCAATTTTACTTCTATTTAATATACCTTCGTTTACCTCATAAGATATTAGGTTGCTATCTATATATAGCGCAACCCCTCCTCCTCTACGCCCATCCCCCTATTTTGTTTATACAAAGAATATCTTTCTAAATAAATTTCCGATGTCTTATTAAACCAGGTTTCTGTAATAGCAATTATTTGAGGATTTTTATAACTGCATAAGATTTTAAATTCTTCAACTTTGTTTACTAAAGATGTTGCATTCGTATATAAAACATTAAATGATAACAAACTTACTAATTTTATATTGTCGTGTTAAGTTGTATTTTAAATTTGACAATTCCATTTCCACGGATCGCATATCTAAAGGGCGAGTTGCTATTCTTTCACTATTCATTTTGTCACGTTTCTTACTAAGCTCATAGTTTTCCATTCTCTCTGCTTCAGTTAAATCAGGCGAAATAAAAACCTCCTTGTAATCTTGCCTTTCTCCTAATAATTTAGATTTTGCTTAAATTGGATTTCTCTCAGAATCTTCATTTAAAATCACTAATACTGGTCCCGGTTTTCCCGTTTGTTTCGTATTTAGCCTTTTTTGGAATGTTGGGACGATTTCTACATTTATTTCATGAAATAGTTTACTCATTTGTTCTTTATCCTCCTCATGTTGTTCATAAGTTGCCATAATTTATATTAGAACATGTAAATTATTAACAAATAAAACAAACAATTCCTGATCGAATAAACTACTCAATGGATATACAAGAAAAAATGCTGTTTTTTTTTGGTTTACAATGTCTTTTTTTTCTTGGACCTTGAAATTATATTTTCAGAAAGTAGAGGTCAGTACGGATCCAAAAAATCAGATGACCCTGGGATATTTTTAATGGTTTGAACCTACTTCCAACGGGGTGTGAAGGAACTTTATCCATGGTATAACATGCAGCAAAGTCTTTATCGAATACTCATCGATAGACCTGATGTTGTTAGACGTATGGCTCTGCCAATTGGAATGCTTTCTGAAGAGAGCGCATATTTTTGCTGTTAAGTTTTAAGTTTCATAAATTTTTTTTTTAATTTCTATAGAATTGTGTTAATGTTTTACAAGCGTACAGAAAGTTAAAGAAACGATTCATTCTGAATGTAGATATTCAAGATTTAATTTTAGAATTTAAAAAGATTTATTTATAAATTTATAATAAATAAACACATTTATTCACACCAAATAAAATTTTAATATATACATTCTAATTCAAATTCTAATACACTTTATTCTATTTTTTATTAACTCTAAGTTATTTATTAGTTTATTTATTTTCTACATCATCTTGTTTTATTCTTTTGTTGAACATTTTTAAAAATTATCGTCACTATCGTTTGCCTGATCATTAGCTTCTTCTTCATCGTCTTCCTCCCCCTCTAGTAACTCATCTTCATCCTCTGTTGCAGTAGAGCCTCCTTCTGATTCCTGTGCACAAATTAAAATTATTAAAATATTTTTTTAAATGTTTTATTTAAAAGAAGTTTTCTAGCAATGTTTCGTGTTCTAATTCAATTAAACAATCGCTTAAAAGCTAATTGGACATATAAAAGAAAATTGGATAATTAAACACAAATTGGACATTTACATAAAAGATGAAACATTTCTCTTTCATGAATTTTTTTTAAATGCAAAGAGTTTCAACAATTCTGCAATATAAAATGTATGAATATTTTAAAATAAATATAATAATTATGACAACAAGTTTTGATTTTGCTCTGTGTTATTATTGAGCAAAAACTGATTTTTTGATCAACATCGATTCAGTATTTATTTATGAATATTAAAGATTATTGAACTGATTTGGAGTAAAAAATTTAATGCAATAAATTTAATGAACTTAAATCTTTATGTCTCTTTTAATGTAGTAGATCCTGGTTTAAATAAATTTTCATATTAAAAAAAAACTTACGTCATCAGTTTCTAGATCTCCAGTTAATGAACCAATCATTTTTGGTTTAGGAACAACTAAACAAAATAAACTATTTTTAAAACGGTCCAAAGAAATATTATGATCAGACTTTTCAAATATTTTGATTTAAAAATATATAAAATCTTTTATAAATTTACCTTGCTTCTTTTCATCTTTATTTGAAGTTTCTTGAGTTTCTTCATCTTCATCACTAGAACCCAATGTGAGATTTCCTCGTATAAGATTTTCGTTTTCTTCACGAGCTTTAAGGGACATATTAATCGGGTTCTCTGAGCCCTTTAAATCAAAGCATATTAAAGAAAAAAAAAAATTTTATGAATTTTAAATACATAATGCAAAATAATTTACGAAAAATATGGAAAGCTAAAATTTTTATTTAAAACTCATTATAAGTTTATTTTTACTGATTACTATTTACCATTGTTTATATATTATTGGTTACTAGAGATAAGACACTATTAGCCACTATTTATAAGACATTATAAGACATTATTACTATTGACGACTATTTAATTCGTACATCATCATTTTGTTCAGATTTGTTCATATCTTCGTTGACTCGTTCCAAATACGCTAAATTGCGATACTTTTCAATGTATGACTAAAAATAACAAAACAACATCGACAAAATGATTGATTTATCTCTTTGCAATTATACTTACTTTATTAGTTGCCCACGTGGTCACACGCATAAAAATTGCAACTTGACTTTATTATTTATTTTATACTTAATTTTATTATTTGTTTCGAATTCTAAATGCAAAGTTAAAAGCCAAGATTTACAAAATAAAATTACAGCATATAACTCTTGCAAATCTTTTTCAAGGTTTTCATACTCATCCATAAATGCAGGTCGAACACTTTCGAGACTTTTTAGCCGCTTTTGGTTTCTTTCCAACTCTGATTTCCGTTTTTCAATTTTAGCTTGGAGGTTTGCTTCATCAGATGATATATTATCTAATTGCGAATGAGTTTTAGCAATCTCAGCCTATCATTAAAAAAAAAGAATTAAATAAGAAAAAAAAAATAGGTGAAATTAAAAAGACTTCAATTACTAGTCTGCACCTGAGTGTATTAGTATCAATTATTAGTATCTACCTGAGTAGACTTGATCACATTTGTAACATTTTTTTCAATTTCATTCAAGTCCATTGGTTGTGCAATGCAACTTCTGCGAATTGCCTATTTAAGTAAATCATTTGAAAATGAAAAAAAAAAACAATATAACACTAATGTAGCATTATAATAAAAAAAAGATGAAATTATGAATATAAAAACGTGATTTAATTAGTTAAGTTAAATGAGCCTTTAGAAGACATAACCATGAAATTATACAATTTAAAATCTTAACCAAAAAAAAACTTTGTTGGTAATTTAAAAAAAAAATACAACTTGTGTAATACACCCCTTGTAAAGGCGTGACTCAGTGATTTAGAAATAAACACCCTTTAGGCAGAGGTGTTTTTTTAGTATTAACTACCCTACCAGTAAAACTGTTTCTTACTTTTTCACTATTGCATATTTTTATATTTATTATTAATATTAATTATAATTTTACCTACTATTACTATTATTTTCAAAAACTTGAATTATATAAAACTTTATTATATGACCAAGATTAAGGAGTTATAAAGTTAAGATTATGGAGTTGAACATATGACCTTACTTTTGCTATCAGAGTATGTCAAGACTCTTGTTACATACTCTGTTATAGAAAATTCATAATGATGACAAATTTTTTTAGTTGGGATGTGTACTTATTTTAAAAATTATAATCTCCAGGGATAAAATGAGACTAGTATTTATACAGAAAGCTTCTTACCCTTAGTTCTACTTCTCTTCCAAGAAGTTGATGTAAACTGGAGCCTTTAACAGTTATCTCTGAAGCAAGTTGTCTTGCCAATTTTAAATCAGAAAGCTGACCATGTTTTAAAATATAAGTACTGTTAAGAAATTTTGTATAATAAAAATAAAATTACATAAATAAAATAACTGAAAACAACAAAAATCTTTACCTTTGAATTAAAATCAAACTTCCCTGGGTGATATTTAGATGTTCCATGTTCCTCCTATAGAATATATTAATTTTTCATAGGAATTTTATAATTTTATATATTATTTATAATTTAATACATTTTTTTATTCACCTATTATAGAAGATAATATTGATTCATACAAAATAATTTTGTTCATTTTATAAACAAATTTGTTATGTTATTTCATACAAAATGATTTTTAAAAATTTAGATTAAAAGGATCGCCTATCGAAACTGGAAAAAATCCGAAATAAATTACTATTGACTATTTACTTACTGACTATTTACACACACAACAGTAAATACCCAAGAAAAAAAAATTTAACTTTGCTAAGTTTAACAATAAAAAAGTTTTATTACATCTCCAGATTTGTTTAATTTCATTGCAGCCTGATACAACACTGTGGTAATTTTGATCATTTCTTTTACTGCCAAACCATCTGCTTCATATAAACGTTTTGTATTCAGCTTTATGTGTGCTTTGAGTGCCTGCAAAAATATTAAAACTGTTTTTGAATTAAAATGCAAAATAAAACTTTTTGAAATATTAATCTTATTGCTTGAATAATTTTAGTCAAAAAGTTCAGCTTAAAGTTTGTCTACAGAATATCATGGTTGAGTAATAATTTTCATACTATTTTACTAATATAATAGTAAAATAAGCTTTGTGTACTGAATGCTGACATTAATTGATAACTTTTAATGAAACCTAGTTAAATATTACATACCATGATCCTTAAAATGGTGCCCTACTGTTTCTACATGTGATAGCCTTGTTCACCAAGGCTCATGTTTCATAGTTTATAAGGTTAAAAGAGAGTTGACAAAAAAAAACATAAAACAAGGACTTAAAAAAGTAACCTACTTGGTAGCAGTGGCTATGAGTCTTTAAAGAAAATGTTGAAAGATAATGTATAAAAAATTACCGTAATTTAAATTTAAAAATTCAATCAGAAAATACCCTGAAATCTCTTTGAATTTTTTCTGAAGTCAATACAACCAGCAATAAATATGACCTAAAAAAGTCAGTTCAGTCCACTGAATGGGTTAAATTTGATTTTGTAATGCTCGGTTCAATATAGGATATAATAGGACAGAATTACAAATAGACAAATAAGACAGAACTCACATGTTGTAAGTAAATAACTTTCACTTTTTTGTGCTGTCTTGTTTGATTTAACATTCCTACAATCTTTCAGCAAAACTTTTCTTGGTCTTAAACTGGTTGCAACTAGTTAAACTGGTTGGATGTTCAAATGTCACAAAACTTTTTTTTTAACAATTTTTAATAATTTGATAACACTTTTCAATTGCATACAATGATGCTTGTCTTAACATTTAAATTCTCCAATGAAAGATTTAGAAAAAGTTGATATTTTCAAGAGAGTCTTTCAAAAATAAGGGATTTTCTAAATATTTTCTAAAATAAACATTTTAATCCAATAAATAAAATTTAAATCCACTAGAAAAATTATCAAATTATCTAACTGAACAAGTAAAACAAAAAAGATCTGCAGGAGAAAAAAAAAAACAATTTTGTACTCCACTCTCGTATCATAACAAAAATTGATTAACAACCTGCTCAAAAGGCTTAGTGCAGCTAAACAAAAAACAAATAGTACTTAACAAAATATTTACTTTTTTTTTTTTTTTAACAAAATATTTTTTTTTATATCCTTAAAGCCTAAACAATTTTGTAAAAAATGATTGTTTTTTCATTTTTTGTTAACATAAAAGTAAATTAAAAACTTTTCTGTATTGTTATTTGTAATAGCTTTATTTTTTAATTTTTTTAATTTTAATTTATAAAAATTAAAAAATTTTCATGGACTTGAATTTTCCTATAACATAAAAAATTAATTACATATAAGTGCTGCATCTTTTAAAAAAAGTCTTAAAATTTTTTATAGTATTACAGTATTACAGTTATAAAAACAGTCAAATTCTTTTAAGAATTTATTATGAGGATTTAACAAAATAGATAACATTATGAATGAGGTCACCATACAAAGAACAAGCTAAAATTTATGGTATTTATAAAACTTGTAAGTAAAGTATTAAGAGAATAGAAAAAAACTTTTATAGCAGTGGCATTACCATAAAAAACTTAATGTCACTGTTGCCATGTAAAGTTAATACTCTATCTTTATCTCATTTAAAACTTTTTAATTTAGAAGAAACAAATGGTAGTACTAAGTGAGCTCAATACTAACAAGGACAAGGTAAGGTTTAGTCTTAAGACCCCTTGTAGAGAAGACATATTTATTCAACTATGACATTGTTTCCTAATGATTTAGGCTTTTTTTATATATTTTTTTATTTTTTGATAAATCATTAAAAAGAAGATACCAAACCTTTACAATTGTATTTTATAGTTAATCAAAGAAAAAAGTTTTAATCCAAACATAGTTTCCTATCTTAAATAAGGGTATTTTTTTCTTGATTATAATAAATATAAATATATAAGTATGTCAAATTTAAAAACATAATCGAAAAGATTAGAATAATTGAAACCAATATGGTGTCATTTCTGTCTTTGCTCCAAAGTAATGAATTAGACAGTGAAAATGTAAAAAAACTTGTAAAAAAGCATCAAAAACAAATATTTTAGAGTGAAAAAAAGCAACAGAAGGGTTAACTACAATTATCAATTTTGTTTCCTATTAACTCTATTAAATATGATTGGCTGGTTTGTAAATATTGTAAAAGGAATAACATTATTGAAATATCATTAAATATAAACACTTTATAATAAAAATATTAAAAAAATACTATATATATTTTTTATGTTTCTACCGAATACAAAAACAAGAGCTAAAGAGATAAAAAGTTTTAAAAACTAAAGGTTGTACGAGTCAGAAAATAAAGATGGGAGAGAATTCCAAAACACTGATATTTGCAAAACAAACAAAAAAAAACAAAACTTAAGGAATAAATTTTTTTTGAGAAAGTAGGAACACTCACAGTAAAAATACACAACTTAGCTGAATTACAAGTCATGCAAGATTGAGTTTTGCTCAATGAAACAAATAAAATGATACCTAAAATGATAACTTAGCAATGGATTGTATACATAGTTTCCATAAAAGATCAGTTGTGAATGATAATCCAAGACAAAAAGTAGAGGACTCAGTAAGTGTGTTGTTCATCAATATAATAGTATCAAAAACATTGCAATAAATGTTATCAGTAAATAACTGAGTTTTGTTTGGTTTATAATTCACAAGCTACTGTAAGCCTCAACTTGTTAAAAAAGAGAGATCAGACTTAAGATCAGCTGTCTGCTCCAATTAATCAAAATTATCAGCAATGAAAATTCAGAGGTAAATTATCAGAAAGATCATTAGTATAGATAAGGAACAATACAGGAACCTTTTGGTACCCCAAAAAGTACTGAAAATAAAGGACAGTGTTTTTATACTTAAATGTTTGGCCATAGTAACATTCATTCGAAGTTATATTATTTAAAACGGAAATGCATTGAGGAACTTCTCTGTAATTTTTAAGAACTTCCACTGTTTCCATCACATCTTTAACTAGAAAATCCTGTCAATCACTTGTAGATTTTTTGGAGCTGTAGTTTTATATTGTCTGTCTAAAGAAATAATCACATTCTATTTGTTGACCCGCCTCACACCCTTTCTTCATCTATCAGGCTGGTGTAGATGTATTTATAATACATTGTTTCCAAATTAGGATGTTGAATGCTGGATCTTCTTGGCTCAATGCATTGGTTTTGCTTGTGTTTCTGTTTTTATGACAAGGCAACTCATTCTATTATCTCCTAATAAATGAGCAGCTCTAAACCTCAGTTTTATGGTTCAGAAGCTAGCTGGTAGTGAGGTTTACCAAACTCTTTAGTAGTTCCTAGAAAAGTTGATTCCATCATCAGCAGTAAAATATCAGTGTATTAACAGTGTCATGTTGTGCATGGATGGTATCCTTGTTTATTATCCACCTTTGGAGCTCTTTGTTATGGCTTATGGTTTATTAATAGTAACGAGGCAATTGCTTGGACTATTAAATAGTGTATAGAGTATTATCTGTGCCTTGATTTAAGTTCTTTAATAAAGTTAAAAATGACTAAAGTGCCAAGAACTATAAAACACAAAAAACCATTGCCACCACCAAGTTATCTAAACCTATAATTCACTAACATTCGTGGTCTTTGAAGTAAGTTTTCCTCTGTTGAATCTTATCTCTTGCAAAGTTCACCAGACCTACTTGCTCTTTTTGAAACTAAATTGGTGGTGATGATTATCTTCCTTTAATTTGTAAAGACTCTTTTATTCTTGTGATGATGTTGAGTCGTTTAGAGGTGCTAGAGGTTGAGTTGAGTTTTCAGTTGTGCAACACTTTTTGGTGCAATAAAACTCAGCGCCATTTACGTATCGCTTTGGTATGCATGTTTGACATAGCTAAACCTTGCAACTTTATTTTTCACACTGGTACCATTCACTAATTTGACTTGCTGAAGCTTCGCCTAAAACTTTTCGGCACTTTTTACACTTGAATTGGTTTGCAGCTAATATTTTGGCTGGTCTTGTTGCTTGGTTTATTTGCTGTTTGTCATTAAAGCTTACCTTACGTTGTTTTTTAGCTTGCTTTGCTGCTTTTTTAAAGTAATTTGCACCAAACTCTTTTGACATGGCAATAAACACCAACATCTAGTGGCTGCAGAATGTGAGACAAGTGAGGTGGTAAGCAAATTAACAAGATATTATTTTCCATGCAAATAAGTACAACCCGATAAGTTACATGTTTCACATGTCCATCTACGACTAAAATAAAATTAGATAACTATAATTAGATAGATGTAATCCTTTGTAAATGTAAAATTCAATAAATATAATTAGATAACTAAAATTAAATTGAACTAATTACCTGGAATTTTTTTAATGGCAGGAACATACACTTTAGTGAGCCACTGCACAAGTTGCTTATCTTCCTTCCATCTGGATAGAGATATGGCGTATATGGCATCATCTGGACCACTTACACACCAATCTCTGTACAGACATTTTTTTGATTTAAAAATAATGTATGGAGCTAGACGATTGCCAGCAGCATTAATGCTGCTGGCAATAAATCAATTCCAACAGAATCCCAAAATAAATTAATTCCAACAGAATAATGGATTTATTCATTGTTGCCAACCAATTTTAATGGCCGAATTGCACCACGCCGGCAAACTATGTGTTTTTTATTATTATTGTTTTTTTTTTATATTACTATATTATAAATACAGTAATATAAAAAAAGCAATAATAATAATAAAAGATAAAATTAACATTCATGAAATATATACTCAAATAAAAATTTCTTAATTTGGTTTCGATTGAGAAGAAGAATGTTGGTAATAAAAGGGTAATTAATTAAAGTCTTTTTTTTTATAAATGGTATTATTTGGTTCCAGTGAGAAATACATTGATGTATTTGTTGATAGTGTTAAAAAAGGCAGTGTTCTAATTAGTATTTTCAGTATTTCAAGTGTAATGTGCGTTTCACTTGTTTTAATAAAAAAAAATTATTGAATGAATTTGGTAGTTAATTTTGAAGAAAATCAAACACAAAGAGGCAATTATAAAGCTTTACAAGATCTTGAAATTTTAGAATTTTTAATTCAGAAAACCTGTCTTTGGTATTAGATCATAATGGAGAAAATGTCATAATTCTTAAGGAAGTGCGTTGTAAACTGTTTATACGATGTAATAAAAAACCTTTGGACGCCAAACAGTGCAACAACAACTTAGATGTGAGGAGAACAAGGAATAGTAAATTGATATTAGAACATATTGGGGAACATAGTGTTGTATTAATGGCAGCATACTATTGGTAGCATGGTAGTAATGATAGCATACTATAAGCATGTGAGAGTTTTTTACTTACTTGAATTAGTTGATAGTACCATGATAGGTTTTTGTCAAGAAATAGCCCGAGGTATTTTATATATTTAGATGGGAAAAGTCTTTCACCATTAATTTTAATTTTCACATTATTACTATCAATCTTTTTTTTTTTGGAGGGTGAAAAGTAATAAATTCAGTTTTATTGATATTTAGAGAATACGGTTACTATTTAACCAATGACACAAATGATGGAGATCTGAATTAACTTTTTTACAAAGCTGTAAAAGTGATTTATTTATGCATAAAAGATTAGTGACGCCAGCCGAATGAAGAATAATCAAAATCTAAACTAGCGGCCGTAGACACTTAGAATTATCAAGAAAGTGGTCGATACGGAAATAAACTAATTCTTCAAGAATTTGCTGATATTTGATAATAATGTTTTAAATAATTTGACAGATGTACTTTTTAAAATATTAGGGAATATACCAGTAGTGAATGAAAGATTTAATAGTTTAGAAAGTACTGAAGAAATATTATTAGCAAGATGTTTTAGAATAAAGATTGGAATGCTGTTTGGGCCACAAGCCTTGCCATAATTTAGAGAAAGAATAACTTATAATATTTCATTTTTTTAAGTAGGTTTAATAAAATGAGTTAGGGTTTGATGTTTTTAAATAGTTATGGAAATCAGTATGAGATGAATGAATATTTTTTTCCAGTTCTTCAGGGATTGAAATAAAAAAGGAGTTGAAAATTTCCAAGACTTTAATTGGATCATTTATAATTGTATTGTTTGAAGATATACAAGATGGATATGAGATATCATTCAAACATATATTCAAAAGAGTTCTAATACCCTTTAACGTAGCTCTCAAACTATTGCAATTGGTAGTAAAGTAGTTAGAAAAGTGGTTTTTTTGCTTCTTCAAATAAGTGTTACAAGTAAATTTCTATAGGTTTTTTAAGTTTTTTCAAGAATTAGTTTGTCATGAAGATTTTTTGTTTTATAGAACTTTTTAAATATATTGTTTTGTTTTTTTATTGAGGTTAAAATTGCTGAAGTAATCCATGGTTTTAGGCTTCCAGTTAAGCTACGATTACTTAGTTTTTTAGCGGTGCATGTTTGTCTAGTTAAAGCTAGTGAAGAATTCTTTATATGATGTGTTTGTATTACTATTGGAAACTTTGATTCCTTGGTTTTCAAGTAATCATTCCTGAATTCTTCACTTTTAATTTTTTAAAGTTTCGAAGAAGAATATTGCTTTTATGAGAACTAATAATTCTTTTTTAAAAAAATGAATAAATTAGAAACTGTGGCAAATGATCTGATATTTTAATAGTTAGATTGCTGGAAAAAATATTTTTAGAAGTCGAATATATATAGAAAATATATTATCAATCAAAGTACTTGAGTGATTGGTAATTCTTGTTGGTAAAGATATAAAAGGAAGAAAGTTGTTTGAAGCAATGGTGTTCAAATACTCCGAGATCGGGTTATCTGAGTTTGCTTTTATAACATTTATATCAAAATCACCCATTATAAAGTCAGTTTAATTTTTTTCAACACCAAGTTTCTCAAATAGAATAGCTTGATATGAAACAATAAACTCATTAATATCCATGATAGGATGGCGATAAACACAGCCTAATAGTTTATGACTTTAGTAACTTTTTTTTATACAAACAATTAGAAGTTCACTTTTTGACTTGCAAAGTCAAAAAGTTAACTTCTAATCTTCTATGATTTGCAAATCCTTTTATCTTCCTTTATATTGATAAGTTTTATTCTTTTTATTCAAATAATTTCTCTTTTTTCTTTTCTTTTTTTTTTCTCCAATCAACCATTAGATAGACTAATCCGCTATTTGCGAACACCTTGCATCTCTACATAACTTATGCCTTGTTTCTGATCCTAGTCAGTGCCCAGTTTCTCCATATTCACCCCTAGGTGCTTCTGATCACAGTTTTATCTCTATAAAACTATTATCTTATTTCTTTCATCATAAGAATTCTCTCATCATTGTACTTTAAAGCTGTACCCAAAGTATTACCTCAAAGCTGACTGGAACACTTTCTGTGATTTTCTTCATAATGCCACTTGGGTAGAAATCTTTTGTCTTCTTGCTGACAAATGTTCATCTTACATAACTTCTTGGATTCAGGCTTTTATTCCCAATCAATGATTTTAAGTCATGCCTCACTCTTCTCTACAGTTTTCCTCTCATTGTGCTGCTGTAATTTCCATTACTTTCATTTCTATCAGCAATCATTATTTTCATTTCTATCAGCAAAACAATTCTCCAGAAAACTGAAGTCTGTTTACTATTGCTAGGATCCATTATTTTTAGCAATAGTAAACAGACTTCAGTTTTCAATAGAAAACATCTTTAAGATTATTGAATCTTTCCTTACCAATTGTAGTATAGAAGTTGTCTTTAATGGACAGCACTCTTCTTTATATCATGTAACTTCAGGGGTTTCTCAAGGTACTATCCTTTGCCCTATACTTTTTACACTAACGATCTGCCAAAAATTCTTACATTTATGGTACCATTGCTCACTGATGATACTACCATTTATTTCTATCTTAATAAGAAGCCAACACTCTCTGATTGCTTGGAGGGGAAATTTGAGCTTGAAAAGAATCTCACTTCTGCTACAGCATGGGGCTCACAGTGGCTGGTGAAATTTAACTCTGATAAAACTCAACTTTTTTTAGCTGATCGTTATCTCAACAATCTTGATCTTCTTATATTTATGAAATGTAATGTAATTGAATACATTACCGGAAGATGAGTCATCTACCTTTTATCTTTTAGAACTAACTCTTACTTTTGATTGTTCATGGAAACCATATATACAATCAATTGCAAAACTAGCATATCCTAAGGTTGCACCTCTTTATCATGCTTGCCACTTTTTTACTTTGGATTCTATTCTTTATTTCTAATAATCTCATATCTGTCCTTGAATAGAATGCTACTGTCATATCTGGGGCTTATCTTCCAATGAAGCACCTTGTATATAAAATAATCTGATCTTCTTTTTCGATAAACTTAAGAGTTTTTTTCGATAAACTTAAAAATTTTTCAATTTTTATGCTTAACTAAAACATAAGGTTTCAGTTTAAGCATAAAAAACATAAGGTTTTAAAAAAAATTGAAAATTTGTTTATAACATTTGTAGATGTATGACTGCATTTGTCAAAAACAAATAATCATTAAATAAAAAAAAAAGTTTTTCTTACCATAAATTGTGCTACAGATTTGATGAATAAGACTCTATCATTTTCAAACTCAACATCCATTGGAATATCTGAATTGGGATCATACCTATCCAACAAAGTAATTTATTAAAGACTAAGTAACTTATTAAACTTTTTTGTTTATCGAGTGGACATGAAAAAAATCCGGTCAACTTTAAATTGAGGTTTCTGTAAAACTATAAATGCTTTTTATTTATTTTATTTTTTTAATTAAACCTTACTTCCTCATAATTAGTTGTGTTGATAAACTTTTGTTTACAAATCAATAACTTGCAAAATGTTTCAGAAACAAATTGATGTGCATAAAAATGTTACAAATTTTTTTGCAAAAATCCATCGACATCATATTGCTTGATTGCTAAATGTAGAAATGTCCCAAAATCTACAGTCAGATATTATAAATAAGTTTAAGACCACTCAAAGCTTCGAAAGAAAACCTGGAAGTGGAAAGAAAAAAACTTTTGATAAATCCAAAAAAGTAAAGTCGATTCAATAGCAAAAGTCAGTTCAATAGCAAGAAATCTGAACCAGTCACAGCAAGATCTAGCAAGAAAATTTAAGACCATATTTTTATATCAAAAAGTACTTTAAAATGCTGAAATTAAAGCATTTCATAAGAAAAAGCTTAAATGGTGAAATTAAAGGAATTTGACGTGTTGGTTAAAATAATGGTGGCTAAAAGTATATGCATAATTGAAGACAACAAAACATATTGCAAGGCAGATTTTTCACAACTTCCTGGTCAACAATTTTACTATGAGAACAAAGAAAAACCTGTCAATGATCAATTTAAATATATTTGACAAGAAAAATTTGCATCCGAGTTCTTTGTGTGGCAAGCAATTTGTAGCTGTGGTATGCTGTCCTCTTGTTTTGTCACTAAGAAGACCTTGACTGCCAATTTCTACATCACAAAATAAAAAGGACTTCCAGAAAAAGTGGATAACATTGCCAATAAAGTGAAAAAAAAAATTTGCAAAATGATGGCATCAGCCCGTTATAAAATTCGATCACTTACCAAACAGCCCATCGAGCCCCTTAAAATTAGGTTAAAATCCTAATTGATGTAAACACATTAAATAAAAAAAAAAAAAATAAAAAGCATTTATGATTATAGAGAAATCTCAATTTAAAGCTAACTGCATTTTTCAGTGTCCAACCGATATCCCTTTTCATTAAACATAAAAAAACTATAATAATAATACAGGCCTTCTCGTAAGAGGCGTGCAATTGCACGCCTTATATGACCATGCATATAGCTCTTTGTTTTAACAACATGACCACGGCTTTTTGCAAGTTTTGATAAATAGCACGTTTAAAAAATGCGCAAAAAAAAAACAAAGCAAATGTAAATGTGATTTTTAATTTAAGTGATTCTATATTTACAATTAAACTGCCACAAAATTTCCTGAGTGATTTAATGCAACTTAACAAAAGCAATCGTTGAAAAAAATATTCAGAAAATGAGTACAGGAGCTATCAAAAAATAATTACAAACCGTTTTATCATGGAAATATAAATTCTAATAAAGAAATTATTTACCAAAAAAAAGAATTACAAAAATTTTGAAACAGTCGCATTTGCCAACTATTTTTTATCCCAGGATGTGACATATCATGTTTTTTAAATGAATGGTGACTAGACAATTTTTTACACATTTGCAAAGCATGCGCAAATTAATTATAAAAAAACACAATAAAAAAAACTTTTAAAAGTGTTTTTAATATGCAAACAAACATTATTTCACTTTATGGAAAATAAGAAAATTAAAAAAAAAAAGCATGCACAACTTTATTTATAATGAAATCGTTTGCTTTAAACTTTTAATGTAACTGTTAAAAACATAAAAGAAAACATGCTTAAACATTATGATTGCTTTCTTTAATGAAAGAAAGTAATCGAATTTTTTAAGGATGGTCTCTTTTGAAGTTTTTGCAAAAGCATTTATTTTAAGTAAAATTATGCATACTTTTGTGAGCGCATGCAAAAATCATGCTAAAACATAATTACTTTCTTCTATAGCGTACTTAGTTATTTTACTTAAAAGTGACGCTATTGAAAAAAGTAGTTATGTTTTGGCATTTTTA
>NC_061166.1:17402993-17492993 GCF_022113875.1 Hydra vulgaris
TTCTAAACAATTGGATCCCAATCATGACAAGATATGGTATTGGTGTTCGACCAGGAACCTGTTTATTGACATCTTTTTATAAAGCTGATGGTATTAACATTGAGCAGTTGAAGATCTCAAGATAAACTCTGACTAGGAAAGCACACACTGTATTAAGTCAGAAATCCAGATCATCCGAGAGCAGAACATGGACAAAGTAAGAGATTCAAAGCTAGTGATTAACTTTATTACTAAAATTGTAAAGCAGTACACCAGTGAAGAAGCAATTTCCACAAGTCATGATAGGATAGCTATGAGCTTTTCTTTTCCTAAAGCTGACTTTCAGATTTTCTGCTTGTTATTTTGAAAATTAAATACTCCAAGGGAAGGGACCAATCTGTAGCCATTCCAAGTATCCTTGAATACTATGAGCTATCTAATCAAATCATTGGGGTGTGTGCTGACACCACAGCTAGCAACACAGCTATAATAAATGTTATTGTTCATGCATTGGGGAGGCCTGTTTTATGGCTAATGTGCAGACATCACATATATGAGAGACGTTTCCATATCATGGAACTTGTTTTTGGTGCAACAAAAAGTCCTAGCAAACACCTCCATGTTTTACTTCAGAAGCTATGGCTGCAAATACATAGAGAAGTTAATAAACTTGAAAGAATTGTCAAATTTGAATGATCTCAGGATGTACTTAGACCAGGTACTCTTTTGCGCAAACTTGCAATTGAAACTAAATATTTTTGCACCACAGCCCTTCTTTTCCTGCAGATGACACAAAACAATCATCCAAATGATTCAAAAATTGTAGAGCCTGCTACTCTCAAGAACATAAACACTGCTACAAATTACATTGTGTTTTTCCATGGCCTATTTATTCTGAAGAGTCATATGGCAACTCAAGCTCCTTCAAATGACCTAAGAGCTTTTAAGATAGCTTACCATCTTCAAATGTTAGATGATTACAAAGCCTATACAGAGATGGGGAAAGTTCTCAAAAAAAGCCTTTTATGGCACACCTGATATCTAGTTCCCCAGCTTGTAATTTTGTCTCTTGCTGACAGGGATCTAAATGCTGACGTTAAGAAGAAAATCTTTAACTAATTGCTGTATCTTGCTGTTCCAGAAAAAGAATATATGGTGCTCGAGAAACCTGGAATCCAGCCAGTTGTTGTTCCAATGTCATCTCTTAATGATTTTATCACTGAGCAAAGTTTTCTTCTCTTTTTTCTCCTGGAAATCACTAAGGAAGAGCTTTTGCTGTGGAGGGAGAAAGGTATAGCTGCTTGCGAAAGCGAGAGCCCCTAAGTCATTTATCAAGTTCTCTGCTTGTGCAAATTAGCTTGCAGTGGTAAATGATAGGGCAGAACATCGCATAAAGCTGATCCAAGACTTTATTGGAAGGACAAATAACAAGAATAGACTTCAGGATACTCTTCAGGTAATTACTAAACATTTTTATACAGACCTTTAGCGTGTAAATTGTTAGGGAGAGGGGGTCATTTTTTTGAAAAATTAGGCAATTTAGAATAGCAAACACATATCATGTTGACTCTATTTGATAATAATTTTATTATTGATCATAACAAAAAAAAGAAGTCAATTGTTCCTAACAATTTACACCTAACAACCCCTTACCCTACCCAATGTACGCACATGCTATACAATAACATCTGCAAAACTTTTAAAAGTATTTTCATATCATTTTATTTAATAAACTAACTATTATTTTCAAATTGTATTGCTAGGATTATTTAATTATTTTACAAAAAAACCTGCCTTTTTAATTTTATTTATTATTTTTTAAGTTGTCCATAAAAACAGACAGCAAGTATCCAAGAAAGTTACAAAGAAGTACCTGCAGAATATCTAACAAGTATTACAACTGTCATCACACTTTTGTTGCTTTTCAATTCTTTTTAAAACAACTATCTGAAATTAAATTGTCACACACGATCTGCATCTTTCTTATTCTATTAAATATATTTTAAATCAAAACCAGTGTTTTGTGAGTGTTTTAAATTTAAAACTATCTATATTCGGAACTTTAAATTATATTCAGGAAAAATTCTATTATATAAAAATTGACTAAAACCACTTTCTTTACCTTAGAGTTGATTTGAAAGGCTGAAATTTTTACTATAAGCTACCAATACATAATGATAACGATTAAACCTTTCCACAGTTTGATTTTCGAAAGAAAAATTTTTTTGAGACACACTTATGTTCACATATAAGTATTTTATTTTAAACAAATAGGTTACTGCTGTTTGCAAGTTTTTTTAAATTGGGTGTTGTGGAATAATGTAAGTTTCAAAAAAGAAAGCAAAACTAACAAAGTTTAAATAAATTTAAAGAGAAAATAACTTTTTAAAATTACTAATTTATGTGTTGTTTTTGTTTTTGTTATTTTAGCAACAAAATTAAATCAGGTGAAGCAAAAAAAAAAAAAAGACACCATTAAAAAGAATGATTTTCCTATATTTTAATTGTTGTTTTTTAAAGAGTAAAGCGAAAACATAAATAGCTATCTGTTTGTTATATATATTTGTATAATTTTAATGTAAAAAGTAAATATTGCTCCTATAAAAAAAATCTATGTAACTCATGCGTAATTCATATACTTTATGTATAACTTTTTAATAATATAATTATATTTATTTGTTTCACAAGTATACGCAGGTTTAGCTTATTTGGATAAGGCTTTAACATGATACATGGAAAGTCCGGGGTCCAAACCCCACCAATGTCCATTTTTTTAACTTGTTTTTTTTTTCAAACACCACTGGTTATATATTTGCTTTGTAACCATTTATCTTTTCTTTTTTGTATATAAAAAAATCTTTTTTTTTGTATGTTTATAAATGATACACATCTCTTCACATTCAGAATTCTTATAACATTTAAGCCTTTCAGTGCATTTTCTAAAGAAGGGGCACACACATATATACATGGATTTTAAGCCAAGTCGTTTAAACATTTTTCACATAGTCTTAATCGTTTCATATTACCTTTCTATTCCTGTATGTATATGATCCTCAATCTTTTAGCAATTTGTAATTATAAGTATTAATTTTAGATACCTGTTTCTTTTTGACACTCGGATCTGTGTGTTTAGTTCTACCCGCCCCTCCCTATCGGTCTACTATGTTATATATATATATATATATATATATATATATATATATATATATATATATATATATATATATATATATATATATATATATACATATGTATACATATTATTGGAGAGCAATTATTATTAATAATTATTATTAATTGTTAGTAAGTATCCTTGTGAAACAAATAAATAAAATTATAATATAAAAAAAGTTATATATAAAAGTATATGAATTACAAATGAATTACAAAAACGTTATTATATAGGGATAATATTGACTTTTTACATTGAAAATAAATTATAAATATATGTGTGGATATAGATAGCTATTTATATTTTCATTTTCTTCTTAAAAAAACAAAAAAAAAAAATACAGAAAAATCATTCTTTTTAATGTTGTCCTTTTTTTTTTTTTTTTTTGTTTTGTCAAATCCAATTTTGTTGCTGAAAATAACAACCACTCTAAAAAAATAATAATATAAATAGTACAAAAATTATTTAAATTATTAATTTTTTTCCCTTTAAATTTATGTAAATTTTGTTAGACATTCAAGACAAAAAACCGCACGCATTTCCTGGGAAGGCATGATGTATACATATACATGTATATATATATATATATATATATATATATATATATATATATATATATATATATATATATATATATATATATATATATACATACACACACATATATATATATATATATATATATATATATATATATACATATATATATATATATATATATATATATATATATATATATATATATATATATATATATATATATATATATATATATATATATATATATATATATATATATATATATATATACTCTTGCATGTCTCTTGCGTGGCATCAAAAAATATTTCCCATAAACTGTAGTTTTAAAGAGCGCGTTAATAAACCAGACCAGAAAAAGTTTTGAAAATTAAATTTTTTTTTTTAATTGATAGACTGCCTGGCCAAACCAAACCCTCAGTCGATGTAGCAGCACTCTCTTGCGAGTCAGGCTATTTGTCAGTCGTTGTAGCAGCACTCCCTTGCGAGTCAGGCTATTTGTCAGTCGATGTAGCAGCATTCCCTTGCGAGTCAGGCTATTTGTCAGTCGATTTAGCAGCACTCTGTTGCGAGTCAGGCTATTTGTCAGTCAATGTAGCAGCACTCTGTTGCGAGTCAGGCTATAAGATAGTCGATGTAGCAACATTTACGCATGTTTTAAAAATGTTTTTTTATTAAATCAATAACAAAAACACCACTAATTAAAAAAAACTTTCTAGTCGTTATAATTGCGGTTTTTTAAAAAATTTTTAAAAAACAATTAAATTTAATGTACTTCCGCATAAATTAATTGCTTTGACATTTCGATGACAATCAAAAACAGCTTAAGAGACGAGGTAATTAAAATTGTAGTCGTAAGAGACTTTTTTTACATTAAAACGCTCTTTCGACTACACTATAAGGGTATATATATATATATATATATATATATATATATATATATATATATATATATATATATATATATATATATATATATATATATATATATATATATATATATATATATATACATTTTAAAATTGTTTATATATATTACAATCAAACACATATATTTAAGAAATTATTCAATCAAATACAATACGAATACAAATACACTAATTTAATACATAACTAACAAATATAATTTCAAATACAAATACGTGTTTGACCCCAACTCTGTCCATGATTAATCCAAAATAAATTTTGTTGGGTTGGTTCTTACCTGCAATTACACACTTATACATAATGTTTTTGGATCTAAACTCTTTATTCATAAGACAGACAGCTTTATAAATTCTTTTGCTTCTAGTAGCATTTTGTGTAACTTGCGTGTTTTAGTAAAGTATATGCATACTAGTTTTTTAAATGCTTTATTGATAATTCTGGAAACCCTTTTTTTTTTACCTTACTATGGAAACAAAGGTTAAGTAAAAAATTTTTACTAATAATAAAATTATTTAGATTAAAATATAAAATTACTAATTAAAAACTCTTTAATTATATAAAATTTATCAAATTTAAGAGTTTTTTAGCAACACTTACTTCTTAAATCTCTGTACGACATTTCTCTAAATCAATTAGCTTAAACAATTAGCTTCAGTATTAATTGATTGTATAAAAACTCTCAGAGATCAAAGTAAAATTTATATAATGCAAAACTCTATAAGATGTATATTTATAGGTGATTTAGTTTAGTATTTAAGAATGTATTATTGTATCATTGCAATAAAAACAAATTGATTTATTTTCGACCGACGGTTGTTATGTACGCGGATAAAATAATTCGAACAATTTCCCGGTACCGAAAAAAGATGTTTTAAGTCTTCACAATAATTCAAAGAACTTCAAGAATTTAAAAAAATTTTAAATAGCGTTTAAACGTGTTTGTAAACAACCGTAAATTATCCATTTAGAAAGATATGCGCGGTGTATACTCAAACATTGTTTTCAATTATTACTTTTGTCATCCGCATATCAGGATTTAACCGCTCCTCCTTTAACCACTTATAGGTTAAAGCCGCCTCCATTAGCGAGAAGCAAAATAACACTGACGTTAATACATTAACGTCAGTGTTATTTTGCATTCTTTAGATACTTTTTCAGAATAACTTTAAAAAAAAAATTTTTTTTTTTAATTTTTCTACTTAAATTAGCTGAAAAGCTAGAAAATAGCAACTTAGTTTGCATAAGAGTTCTTTATAATACTTGAACATAAAACTGTACAGCTCATTAAAAAGAACAACATAGATTTGTAATTTGTATGAAATTACTATAGTCAAATATTAACACAAAGTTGTAATGTTATTGACGATGAACATTATTATTGTAACAAATAATTTTAATAAAAAAATAATAATTTGAGTTTTTAGCGACTAATGAATTAAAAAATAATCAACTTTTACATATATGTAAAAGTTGATTATTTTTCATCTATAGATGGTGCAATCACTCTGTAGTTAGTTCATCGAATATGATACGAGTTGCAATCTTTCCCTTTGGTTTTTTACAAATCTACTACCGCACTCTTATGTTGGTAATATGAGATTTTAAAAGTTTTTTGAAAAAATATCAGGTTAATACATCCCACAGATTCTGCTATAATTCATATTACTCTATCTAATATTTACAAATCTTTAAGGTAATCTGTACTGGAAAATTTAAAATAAATTGATGCGGTAACAATTTTATTTGACGTTTGGACTGACAAGTACAAAAAATTTAGTAATATGGGGTTAAAGTGTTCCATTATTAATAAAGATCCAGAAAATTCTCTGGATCTTATCCTACCATTAATATTGACATGGCATAGGTAATTGTAACGAAATAAAATGCTTGTTAGAAAAATGCGGAAGAATTGTAACATTCTTAAACTTCAAGTCAGCCTTAGTTTTAGAGGATAATGCACTTTGGTAAGCAAATATAAAGCAGTCGTGGTGCAGGGTTAAAGTTCTGGCCTAGAACCCAGAGGTCCGAGGTTGAATGCTGGCTCTAGTCTAATAAACGACATCTCTGTGATAAGAACGTTATGAATTTTGGGAGCAACTTAATATCTCCAAAAAAAAAAGTTATAAAAATGTACAACAAACAACTATAAAAATGTACAACAATCAACTATAAAAATGTACAACAACCGACTATAAAAATGTACAACAACCGACTATAAAAATATACAACAACCGACTATAAAAATGTACAACAACCAACTATAAAAATGTACAACAATCAATTACAAAGAATTGTAACATGCTTTGATTTTTATCTGAAGGGAAAGATGTTGACAATTTAGAACAGCTGTTCAACTCAAATTAATGACGATTCAAACATAACTGAAAAAATAATTTTGATTGCGCAATTAAAGAGAAATTCGAAGGTAATTATATAAAAAAACAGCATATACGCACAATATGGAATAGTGCTCTCCTTATTATTAAATAAATAAATATTATATATAAAATTTTAAATAATTTTGAAACTATTTGAATTGTTAACTCTTTTTGTCAGTGTTGATAACTCTATTTCGATTTTGCCATTAGTGAAACACAAATAGCTAAAGTTTCTTGTTTCTTGAGATTTGAATGAAATTCAAAAAAATAAAGGAATTTAGTTCCAAAATATTGACCAAAGACCTAAGTTATCAACTTAGGCAAACATATGTTTATTAGATCAAGCCACAAAAATTTTATATACAAGAGGTGAAATAGTGTAACGAGGGGCAAAATGAGACACTTAAGCGCTAATACATCTAATACGGCCCGTCTAACAACTTTTGAAAAAATAAATTGATATTTTTCAATTCTTCTACGATCCTACTTGAAGCCTAAAAAGTATGAGTTGCAAAACTGCAGTAGTTTGGTCACCAGAGATCATTTATTAACAGCACCTATCCTGTCTCATTTTGCCCCGCATACCGGGGCAAAATGAGACAGATTTTTTTTTTAGTAATTTAAATAAATAAAGTTAAAAAAAAAACAGATCTTTAAGAGGATTAGCAAGTAATACATTTTATAATATATTACAGCTATAATCAAACTGTCACTAGTCACATAAATCACATATTGCTTGACCAGTATTTTGAAACGAACAACAGTCCGAATGAGCCCAGGTTGTGCATTATGAAAATTGACTCCACTTATATATATATATATATATATATATATATATATATATATATATATATATATATATATATATATATATATATATATATATATATATATATATATATATATATATATATATATATATATATATATATATACACTGCAAGAACTGATAAAACCATACATGCATATATTAAACTTATGTATTTAAAGCACGCATAACATTCATTGTATTTTGTTTATAGGTACTGCAATAACCTATATTTTAAAATCTACTCACTATATATTTTATATACTACTTACTTTATTACATTACAATACAATAAGATTATAAAATACAAACATAGTAATTATAAACATCAGGCAATTATTTGCTTCAATTTGATTAAATATATATTATATTTAAATATAAGTTAACAAAATATAAAACGTAATTCTATATTGGATAACAACTAAACATTTGAATTAACAAAATAAAAAGTAAATACAGTATAATAAATTTAAATCTACAGTATGTAAATATTAATATTTGCTTTGGTTGTTGTTTTAATGTAAAAAATTAAATAAACATAATATTAGATATCGGCAAAAAAAAAAAAAAAAAAAAAAAACAGAATGTCTCGTTTTGCCCTACATCATGTTGGCATCGAATAGCCTAATTTCCAGACTATTTTATTGAGGAAATAAAATAAAAAAGAATGGAAATGAAAGAAAAAGGCCTAAAGATTCTAATTAAAAAAAAAACTTTAAATATAAAAAGCTTTTCCACTCAGTGAGATTAAAAAAGGCTAGGAAAAAATATAATAACAACTCTTAAAAATTCGTAATTTTCGCGAAGCCGAGGGATAAAATGATTCCACCTTTTACTCAACTTTTTTATTTCAAAGTGACTCAATATATTTTTCATGACACAAAATAGTTTTTTAACACAACTACACTTTTAAAAATCTTGCAAATAATAATTTGTAGGGCTAGCATTATGTTAAACGCGAACTGTCTCGTATTGCCCCGCTGTCTCATTTTGCCCCGCGTTACCCTAAAGGAAAATTTGTTAGAGAATGTTTTAAACATATGTTGGTCCATCTGGATTCAATTCAAGGTGTTTTATCTCTTAACAATTGTTTGTACAGTCTGTTGTTTAATTAAAGACAATTGTAAAATTAACAAATTACATCATTACATCAATAAAAGATGTCCCAGTGGGCACGGTACGTAAAAAAGACAACTTTTAAGCGTCTTTTGAACGTTTTGAACGTTTAAAAGATAAAACAACTTGAATTGAATCTAGATGGACCAACATATGTTTAAAACGTTCTATATTTTATTATATATTATTAATATGATATTATATATTTTTATTATGATTAATATGATGTATTATTAAGTATTATTAATTAATATGCTTATTATTGCTGTTATTAATTATTTTTTTTAATTTATTTATCTGATCGTAGTTAAGTCAGAATTAGACAACGATAAATATTTAAAATCAGATCGTAT
This sequence comes from Hydra vulgaris, assembly GCF_022113875.1. NCBI lineage: Eukaryota > Metazoa > Cnidaria > Hydrozoa > Anthoathecata > Hydridae > Hydra > Hydra vulgaris. The sequence goes on from NC_061166.1 coordinate 17,412,264, forward strand.
TGCTAAGCGATTACTACTTCTAGAGATGAAGAAAAGTGGTTTATTTTCAAAAAAAAAATCTTAAGTTAATTCGGAAATAGAGCAATTTATTACTAATGGACCTACGACAGATGAAGAACAAGATTGTTTATTAGATAATTTTATTTAGCTTCTTACGACAGATGAAGAACAAGATTGTTTATTAGATAATTTTATTTTCTTAGCACAACTAAGATACACTTAGCTGTGCTAGAAAATATTTTATTACTCCAACTTCAACTATATCAGTAAAGTCAATGTTTTCAATAACTGGATTAATTCTGAACTTAAAAATAAGTAATTTAAGTTCAACATCACTTTATATATGACAATATTTATTGGATTTTAAATTTAATTAAAAAAAGATATATATATATATATATTTAAATATAGAATCAAGTTTTTTTGTGTTTTTTTTTTTTAAATAATCTATTTCTAAGTTTGAGCAACTTGGTTAGCCAGAATCAGCTAGTTAATAAGTCACTCAGCTTTTAGCCATCATTTTTAACTGCAAGTTACCAAGTTGTATGTTCTAAGCATGGCTATGTATGGCATAAAGGGTAGCTCACTCAAAACAAAAGATAATTGACAAGATATAGGATAAGTGTTAGGATAAGCGTTTGTAAATTATGGAACAACAAAAAAAATAATACTGATAATCTCTAGATGGTATTAAAAAGTTTTACAACTTTATGGACTTGTTAAAATCTGTTAAAAAGTCCCTTAACCCACAATAGATTCTAGTTCTAAATGGTTCTGACGTATATTAACTAAATATTGTTGTCAAAATACAATATTTCTATTAATTTTCATAAAAATACTAGAATTCCGACCAAGAAAAAGCTTACAATTAAGAAAAATTGCCAACAAACGATCAGAACAGACCATATTATTAAACTATGGGGTTCATTTCACATAAAAAATTTATTTATTTAAAATTTGGACAAGAGATTGTGATTTTAAGAAGAATTTTTTTTTAAAAAAAAAGAATTTTCGGTCTGGATTTTTTGCTACAAACACTTATATTTTATGATAGTGCAAAACTTATCATTTTAATTTTTTTTTTGTCTTTTCATAATTTACAGACCTGATCATTTAACGGAAAAATGTCGTCAACAATATATCATTCAGACGCTATAATGTTTTAAAATTGATTAACTATACAACACCGTGTGTGAATGGTATGTCTTATAAAAAATGATTAAATATTTTATAATTTTAACTTTTTTGTCTAACTGCTTACTAAAATAAGAAAGAAGTTAATTAATCGCTATTTAGACTAATTTTTTAAAGAGAAGGAGTTGAAATAACACTGGTCATATTGTTTTTAAATGAGAATGGATTTCTGACTTGTGACAATTGCAAAAAAAGAAAAAAGAAAAAATTTACCAAAATCATAAAAGCTTTATAAAAATAAATTGACAAGAAAATAGCATGAATATTATTTTGATATATTTAAACACAGGAGATGTTTTTCTACGAATGCACTGGTTGAAATAAACACAGGAGATGTTTTTCTACGAACCCACTGGTTGAAATAAACACAGGAGATGTTTTTCTACGAATGCACTGGTTGAAATAAACACAGGAGATGTTTTTCTACGAATGCACTGGTTTAAATAAAATAATCTCTAGTCTAAATAATTGAAAAAGAAGTTGTTGAAATAGAAAAAAAAAATGAACGGAGAAGTTATTTTTAAAATATTCTCAACCGTTTTTATTTTATTTCAATATATTGATTAGTAATTTAAAAGACAGTGTAAGCCTCAGGGTTTTAAAAATTTAAAAGACAGTGTAAGGGGTTTGGGTCGGTTTTTTTATATGTTAGCACTTTTAACAGCTACAAGATGAGTTTAGATGAAAATAAAAACAGAAAGGTGTAAAAATAAAAAAAGAGATATTTGATAAATAAATAAAAGTTTATATATATTCTACCACAATAATGTGGTAAATAAACACCACAAAAAAATTACCACAAAAAAAATTGCCACCCAGTTTTACACCAACATTTACAATGTTGGTTGTAAAAATTTGTTCTAATATATCACAAAATAATTGCAAATCAATATTTATGTTGCTTAATTAAATTCAATAAATTTAAAATTATAAAAAAAACTTCAAGCTTCTTACATTATTTTGAGCAGAAAAACATAAGCTACTAAAATTATTTCATAAAAGTCAAAAAATTATCAGCTAAATACCTCTGCCAACTTTAATGAAATAAAAAACAAAGCTGAGTATATATTATCTCGTTCAACTTTTTTATAAAACTGTTTAAAGCAGTTGATATAAAGTCTTTATTCTATGCTCTAAAACTTTGTCCGTTAAGCGACCACGAATTATAAGCCCAAAAACGGAAGTACTCATCTTGAGCGGCTGTTTTTTGATGCTGTCGTTGATAAGGTTTATGCAGCAAGCTTTGCGGTTGTGTTTGTTTTAATTATTAGTGGTGCAGTTGATTCTTGTGTTAGCAAATTTTATAGGAAATAGCAAATTAGCAAATCCTGAGGAATTTATATTAACGGACTGATTGATTATTGGCGTTGTTCAAGAGTGACAATGATGGTTTTTATGAGCTTTAACCGGCTTTGAAATTATTGTACTAAAACGGACAGTTCATGGATGATGAAACAAAAGGTTTTTTCAATGTGGTGTTTCGTTGCTCGCTCTTTTCCACTTGATGAGTTTTTAAAACTCATATTGTTGGGCAGCTTTACGGCTTCCCGCCTTTAGCGGTTAGATTTGTTGGACCGGGTCTAGGTGAAATACTATCAACTTTTTTACCTTTCTTTAAACAACATTTAAATTTATTAGTATTTACAATAACTCTTTTCGCTTTGGAAAGTGTCTTGACTCTAGTATAATTAGCTTTATGGCTCAACGAGGTTGACTAAAACAACGTTGTCTCGCTTGTGTGAATTTTGAGTCATTATTAAAGGCACTGAAATTTTTTTTTATTTCCTATTTATCCCACACGTATTCCATGTGGGATTAATGGGAAACGACATGAAATCCATGTGGAATAGTTTACTTTCACTGGGTTGTGCTGTTAGTAGACGCGTTATTCTTAACCGCTTCCTTCACAACATTGTTCAACATTACCAAATTATCAGCTAAAACTAATCACTGATCGATTAATTTAAGATACCGAAGGTTTGATTCGTATACAGTTTAACATATTTCTTTTAAACGTAAGTCAAACTTTTATATTAATTCTGGATAGTTATTATGTTTTTTCCTAAAATTTAAAGTAAGTAGAAAATTGAAGGAGTCGACAATTTGAGGCATAAGTTTAAATTTAAACAATTTGAAAAAAAAGAGAAACGCATAATCTGTTTTAATTAGACATTTTTTCGAAAAGATGTAATTTGGTCAAAAAAAAATACGTTTTATTTCACTATATATTTTTAAAATATTATTTTACATCCGCTTTTATAACTTAATTTCAAAAATACTTTAAAAAAAACTATAAACAATTTAAAACACCCTAAAAAAAATTTATTGACATAAATTATTAACAAAGCGCAGCATTTATATAGAATTCTATACTTACATTGAATTTCAAAAAAAATGCAATTATAGCTTTAGATAAGCAGTTAAAAATAACGCTTTAAATAAAAGATACTATTTTCTCGTAATTGGTTTGAATCATAAAGCTATAATAAAACTAACTTTTAATTGCACTAGGCAACTTGGTTTAAGCACATAAATAACAACGAGTTAAATGGATCTATATTTAGTGAACAAAATGATACTCGTAGCACGCTGTTTAAACATGCCATCACGTTTTAAAAGAAAATCCTTGAAAATCTATTCCAAAAGATACAATAACAATAAAAAAATCACAAAACTTAAAAAATAATTTAATCACAAATATTTAAATTGACCTAATTTCATTTTTATAAAATGCATCCAAAATGTGCACATCAAACATTTCATTATCAAACGCCATTTTAATGAACACGTTTCCATATAATCACAGTACCCTATAATCATATTTAAACTTTTTAAAATTACCGTTTATAATGGAACAAAACATAACAATATCACAAACATAGCAACATAGCAATCGCTCAGTTACAGACATAGCAACATAGTTTTAGTTACAAACATAGCAACATAGCTTAGTTAAAAAGTAATAATAATAAATGGTAAAAATAATAAAAAAAGCGTATTCAAAGTAATGCGATAGTGGTGTAGTAATAGAGCGCTAGCTTTGTAAGCATCCCGGGTTCAATAATAACCACCTCCCTGAGAATTACATGCTCAACTTATTTTTTCGCGCAGCAACCTTATTCGTCAAAATTCGTGTTTGGGACTTTATGGGTTAAAAGAGAGTTGAGGCAAAAATAAATAAAACATAAAAGAAAGGGAAAAAAAGAGCAAGTCACACCCCTTCAAAATGTTTAACAAAGACAAAAAAATTTTAGTAATATTTTTTAAATAATAGTAATAAATTTCCATCTTTTTTTAACATAGAATTTTAATATTATATTTCCTTGTGACAAATTTAAGTTTTGACATCAAGAAATTTATTTTTATTAAGTCATTTTTTTAATAAATCACTCTCTCTATATATAAATATTTAATTATATATATTTAATATTACAAATATTTAATTATAATTATTTAATTATATATATTTATATATATTAATTATAAATATTTAATTATATATATTTAGTTATATTTAATATTATTAATATGAATTCATGTTAAAAAACATAATTTTAAAAAGTGTTAGTAAAGACAGTGGCGTAGGAAGGTCAGGAAAGTTGGAAAAGGGAAGGTCAAGAAAGTCTAAAACGAAAATTAAGTCAGAATCAGAATTTAAATAGAAAAACTAAAAATTTTCTGAAAGTGGGGAACTATTTTTTTAAACGAGAACTATCGCCTACTCTGCCCCCTCCCCCCCTTGTTACTACGCCAGCGAGTAAACACACTTACCTCTGCATCACAAGAAGCTAATAAACTTTCATCATAGTTCCAGCAAACATCAAGTACAGGCGCTGAGTGACCCAACAATGTGTTAATTGGTTTCAAAGGTTCATCAATATTAAAAAAGTACACAGAGGTATCTTCACTGCCTGTCACTAAAATATATATATATATATATATATATATATATATATATATATATATATATATATATATATATATATATATATATATATATATATATATATATATATATATATATACATATATATATATATATATTAGGGTGTCCCAGTCGCCCCTAAAAAAGATGTTCATATTCTTAAAACTTTCTATTGGTTCTCACAAGCAAATCGGTTAAATTTATTAAAAATTTCATTGGATTTAGGGGGAGCACAAGACCCTGGAACACCTACCGGGTCCCTAATACTATTTAAAAAAAGTTTTTTAAAAGTATGTCATGTTTGGTCTCAAAAGAAGCGAAATTATATAAAAATTTCAAAAATAACAATCATTTTATTGAAAAATTATTAATTTAGAGTTTATTGCAAAAAAAACAACCACCTTTTATAACTAAAAATGAAAGAAGTATACTTATTTGATAATAATTCCCAAAAAGTTTTTTTCGAAGCTTGGTTAGTAAAAATAGTTTTAATGAAATGTTAATAAAATATTAAATCACATTGCATTACAATCTATGTTACAATATCTTATAAATATTATAAATTATAACTATTATAAAATTATTAATTTACATATATTATAAACTATTAAAATTATCAATATATTATAATCATTATAAATATCAAACATATTAGATTTGCAAACCTATGCAAGCTCCTTGGCGAAAAGACATAAGTGGGCAGAATGAACTTCGAATTTTTTCTTTTTCTAGTTTTATTGGAAAACAAGCTTTTTGCTGTATCTCCCCTGTAGAGTCACAAATGCTAAACATTAAAAGAGAAACTAAAAATAAACAATAAAATACTCAATCAAAACTAATTAAAATTGCAGTTATTTACACTTTAGATTTATGTTGTTAGAAAAAGTTACCCTACGGCGTTTGTTCTTAAAAGTTACGTTCTAAATGTCTTTTAAACGTCTTTTACACGTTCTTTATGTAAGAATGCTTAGAAGACGTTTAAAAGACATTTAAAATACATTTAGAAAATAACTTTTAAAAACAAATGCCCACTAGTTTTAAAGTTACTACCTTAGTAACATGCAGCGATTTGTTAAACAGTTAACTAATAAAGATGGAGCACGAGCCTCCCTACTGACCCAAGTACGAGCACAAATTGAGGTTATGAAACCACATTGCGGTATCACAAATCTAAAAGAAATCTTTGTTTTAGCTTCAAAAAATTGATTTATTGCAGCATAATTTTTTTATCATAACATTAACAAAATAAAAATTGCTAATCAGCATACCTTTTCCCTCTTACCAATTTTCCTTCAACTATATTAAACATAAAAGATACAATAGCACCCTAAATTAAAAAAAAGATCCAATTTTATATTATTATAACTGTTATTAGATAACAGTTTGTTAGCCAGGAATATATTTTTTACAAGGTTTTTGCAATATTGGAAATATTTATTGTTATTGTTCTACTGAGTATTAAGAATTTTGATTGATATTGGCTTATTACTTCCAAAAAAAAAAGAAGAAAAGTCATTGAATTTTAAGACTTTTAAACCAATTTGGGATTCCGCAGTAAACACAGTGCCTTTGGGCTGGCTAACACCCTGGATATGTAAAGATGCAACCTTTATACTAAAACTAAAGTACAAGCATCAACTTGCACATCATCATACAAAACTTGCAAATAAACTAATTAAAAACTTTAATAACAAATATATATATATATAAATATATATATATATATATATATATATATATATATATATATATATATATATATATATATATATATATTTATATATACATATACATATATATACACATATGTATATATATACATATATATATATATATATGTGTATATATATATATATATATATATATATATATATATATATATATATATATATATATATATATATATATATATATATATATATATATATATATATATATATATATATATATATATATATTAGGGCAAAATTACACGTGGCTGCATAAAAAGTTGTTCCTTACCATATAGAAATTATTATTTAAAAAAAAAAGTTTTCTATGATGTTTTTAAGTACTGTCGCATTTTATTTAAAGATTCACATTTTTACTCAAAAATATCACTACAAAAACTTAGGTGATGTGGTATTGGGACATATTTGGCATCTATTTCAAATGTTTAAAATGCTTTAATTATCACATAAAATATATATTTTAACTTTAAAAAACAAATCCATTATTATATATAAGAAAGGTGCTATCTCGTGCAGTGATGAATGGTATAACGAAAATTGATATTTGAATTGAACCAAGTCAGAAAATAATTCCTTCATATTGAAATTATCAACAAGTTTTCTATGATTTTCAACGACTTCTATTATGTCGTTTCATACTGCCTCATTCTAAAATTAGCCAAACATTCTGTAAAAAAAATCTGAATAAAACTTTAAATACTTTTTAAAAATACCTTTTTATCCGAACATAACTTTATTCCTCGCTCTGCAACATCGTTTGTAACCTTGACTGTTTTGATAAAATGTTTCATCTTTAAAAAGTTTCCATCTTCCTCCCATTCTGAAGGAGGAAGTTTGAGCCATTTCCCTTTATCGTTTAAGTTATGAAAGAGCAACCAAGATCTTTTCCCAATATACGGCAATATCTCTAAGTTCTTGTGAATAGATGGAAGATTAGGTTTTCCAAAGTTGATAGCGAGTGGCTTTCCTACATCTATCAACTTTAACACAATGTTAGCCTTTTCTTTAGCAGAAACCTTATTTGAAAAGTTACTGAAGACTGAGATCTCCTCAGTTAGATACCATGAAACTTCTTGAGATTTTTGAGCTGCATCAGAGAAGCCTGAGACCTGCTCTAGAGCGCCTAGATCATTGTATAAATTAATATCGTTATTGGTGCCTTTTGTTGCTTCTAGCCAAGCTTTAACATATAAAACTGAGCTGAAAGTCAAAAAGATTTTTAACTTTTCTATATCAGAATCGAGTAAACCTTTTATAAAGATGAGCATCTTTGGTGCATACAACAAGTGTGACATCCATCTGGCATGATGATTTGCTCCACAGGTTTTCCATACTTTAGGTTCTGGTCCGCCTAAAAGATAAAGTGCTATTTCTGCAGCTTCTTTGTAATCACCTCTGCAATGCTTACATTTTACTTGTTTCTCTAAGAACACACGAGTTTGGTCTGCTTTTGTTTTAAGAAAAAAATTTTCAAGATCTAGAAACCTGTTTAGTTTTTTTAGAGGAACCTTCTCTGCGCAAATCCATTCTTGTTGAAAGTCATTGAAATCTATAATATAATTAGCTTTTTTTTCTTTTTTAAATAAGGAGCTCTAAAATGCTCCTAAGATCAATTCTATAATGTGATGGCGACAAGCCAGCCAAAGAAGAGTTTTTTTAAAATTCTGTTATTATTTTCCTTGCCATTACTTGCCTATTTAGTTTTCGTGATCTTCTTATAGTATTTATTGAAAGGCTAATATTGTCAGGTATAATATTAACACCACCTCTATAAAATTAAAAAATATACATTTCTTTTTAGATTGTTTACAATAATCTTGTTTATTTAATAATAAAAAACGAACCTAAAACTAGAATTGCAAAAGTATTCATCATCAGCTGAGGATTTGATAGCTTAGTTCTATCTGCAGTTGCTGTTATCATTGGGTGAGAAATGAAGTTTTTTAGCAAAACCAGTGTGATACTTTCTGATCCGGTGTCTTTTTTTTCTCCTAGCTGCTTTTTAGAAATATTAAACTCAGGATTACATTTAGGAGAGTTTTGATATGCAGAACTCATAGAACGACTAGACTTAGTGACATAAGAATCTTCAGCTGAGTCACTACTATAACCAACTAACTGAACAGTTTCTTCATCATCTATTTTTCTTCTTTTTTCATTTTCAGTTGCAACCTGTTTCTTTTCAATTCTTTCTTTTTTTCTCCTAACACTAGAATGTAGCACATCTTTTACACCAACTCCTCCAGTTTTTATTCCATTTTGAAGAGCTGTAAACCAGGCAATGTCTTCATCTGCATTCTTAGCTGATCTGGCTCTTCTAATGTCATCTTTCCAACTAGGAGAACTAACATCAAAAATGCCATCTAATGATTGAATAAAGTTTTGTTCAAGTAAACTCTTTTTATTAGAAATTCTATTTTTAGATTTTGAAAGCAACTTCCATTTTTCATGTAGCCTTAAAATATTTTCAATACTGTACTTGTCTTGTTTATAAGGAATGCCAGCCTTATCTCAAAAGAGCTTGACTGATTTAATAGTAAGCATTGCCGCTAACCTAGATTTTGAAACGTTGCTTTGAGTGTGCAATGCCTCCCTAACTTTAGTAAACTTTTCATAATAGCTATCAATAATTTGCAAGTGATACCTTGAAATGGAAGATGAAAATAATTTAAACCTTTAAAAAAACTTTCAAAAACATAAAGTTATAACTTCAGTCTTAATATAGTATTAAGCCTAACCTGAAAAATTTATAAACATTTCTGGTAGTGGGCAAAGAGCTTGTTTTTAAATCTTCTAAAGGATATCCAACCAACCATATTTTGTTTGTTGACTTCAATACTTTTAAGTATTTCTTTTTAACCGATTTTTTTTAATTTTGTTGGTTCAATGTCATTTTTCTTTGGTTTAATTAGTGACATTTTCTTTATCAAATATTTACTTTGAATTACATATAAACTGGAATTGAAAACAAGATGAGCATATAGTATTAACCACTTAAGTATTTTGTATTGTTAATAACATAAACATAAGATTAATGACAACGGCGTGCTAGATTTTAATAAGTTTGCTATATTACGATCAGACAATAAACTGGCTGATAATAATAAATAGTCAGTAAGTTGGTGTTGAATCTGTTACTATATGCTTATTGAAAAACATATGATAACATATAGGCCTACGATTTGTAAAAAAATAAACAAAAGATAAACATACTGAGTTTTAATCTAAATAACACATATCTTTGAATACAATTCAAAGAATACCGCTACTCTTTATTCTATGAAAACCACTAAATAAAGTTATTGTGTTGTTAAATAAAAATCTATAAATATCAGAACAAAAGATTTTTGTTTTGTTTTGTTTTACAAGAAAAGGATAAAAATATAAATATCTTATTAGAAAGATACTTAGGCTGTTAAATTAAAGTATTATTAAATACTTTAATTTAACAGCCTAAGATACTTAGGCTGTTAAATAAAGTATTATTTGCTAAACTCTTAGTACTTTTTGCATAACCATATCAAGTCTGATTTAAATATTTCACATTATAAAATGCATAAATATTTCACATTATAAAACGCATATTCAGTTTGTTTACAAAAAAACGCTAGTATTGGTATGTATTTAACCGAATAATTTAAATAACGGAACAGATGTAATGGAGGATTTGTGTTTTTCGTTTAGATTTCAAATTCACATTAAAAATAAAATGCGGCAGTACTTAGAGATGTGCTACATAAACACTTTCATAACAAAAAATGATTTTTATAGTAAAAAGAACAATATTTTATACAGCCACTAGTAAAATTAACTTTTTGAAAAATTTATGTGGGACTGTGGCCTGCCCTAATATATATATATATATATATATATATATATATATATATATATATATATATATATATATATATATATATATATATATATATATATATATATATATATATATATATATATATATATATATATAGAGAGAGAGAGAGAGAGAGAGAGAGAGAGAGTAAGTGAAACTCGAAGAATTTCAGGTTGGCACGCTTGTGTCAACCTTAGCCGACGTTAGGTCGGCAAAAAAAAAAAAAATTGCTTTCTGTTACGATAGGGGTAATGATTAACTGATTATAAAAGGATTGCTTTGTAATAGCATAGCTTCAGACCATAATAATTTAAAGAATTTAGTAATTAAATTTTGTGTAGTAAATTAAGTATAAAGCAAATTTATGAATTAGTCATTTTTTTGTTTTGAAGTTTTTTTTTTTTTTGAAAAAATGGCCATAGTTTATTTATTAAATTTTAGATTTGTTTTTTATGTTGCTCATAGAAAGAACGCAGTTTCGAAATACAGATTTAGTTTATGTGCTGTAGGCAAAGATTTTGTTTAAAACAGCAAATTGTTTAACAAAATGAGACAGTTTACATCTGGTTGTTTTACTTCTAAGAGAAATAAGCATTTTTTTATCTAGTAGTCGAGTGTTGTTTTTCAATATTAAATTGTAGTATAGTATGAACTTGTAACTATATGTAAATTGATGAAAAACGAAAATTAAAAATACTATAAATAGTTTTTTTTCTTATATATAAACATTGTTTCCGCGCATTATCAGAATTTTCTGTCCAATCATCATCAGAAATGTCGCTTAAGTTAATGTTAGAAATCAAATTTTCTTGATCAGAAGATTCACTGTCAGAAGAAATAAGGGTTTGCAAAGCCTAATATACTTTCTGATCTTAAATAATATTAAAAAAACCGTAAATATGTAAATTATTTTATTAGTTAAATGGTTTTAAATAATAAAGTAAAGTAAAATTTTATAACTTAATAAAATAATAAAATAAGTGTGAGAACAACAGGCATTTAAAAGTAATATTTTTTAACCTTGCTGTGCTTGAGTAAAGGTGGGTTTTGTGTGTGTGTGTGTGTGTGTGTGCGTGCGTGCGTGTGCATATTTGAATAGATTAATTTGTTATTTGGAATGATTATGGCTTAACTGTTTCTTTGTACCTTCAGATGAAAAATGTTTTCTATGATACTCAACTACATGGTAGAGAAGCTGACGTTGATTGTCATTTTTTATCAAAACTTCATTAAAGTCAGTGGCAAATTTAACTGCCTATTCTGCACACTAATTAACGACTTTCATGGCACGAACTATCTTACAAGCAGACTTGTAATCATCACAATTAGCCCAAGTTTTAAAAGACAATGTCAAGAATTCTTTTGGTAGATTGAGAGTCAAACAAATTTATTGAGCGTCATGTAATAAAGTTAGCTATAGAAAGTTTAGAGAATGTATAAATCTTGTTTGGAGTAAGTCTTCTATTGTCACCTGGTAATGGTTCTTATTGTGAGGCATTTACAATTTCCATTTTCTCTTCAACAGAAATTTTATCACTGAATAATGGAAGAGAAGCTAGATCTTCATAACTGAAGTTAAACTTTTTTTTGTGCAAGATTTGCAACTTTGCTATTAACTTGACAATAGTTCTCAATTACTTTTAAAAGGAGATCATTTTTTGGTGCTTCTGTTGTGAGAGGTGCTGAAAACCAGAAACATGCATACATTGTGGTTATGAAGAAACATATTCTTCTTAAAATCACAATTTCTTTCTCTGTGATATTTAACTGATGATGAAAACCAAAAACTTTTAAATAGTATATACCTTTAGCCATCCATCTTGCACGATGGTAAGCCCCAGGAATGCAAATAGTTGTTATATCATTATTTTCTCTCTAAAGGAGAAGCGCTAGTCTTCCGAATTCTTTATAATTATAATGTGGTTGCATTTCCTCTAGAAAATTTAAAAAAGTATTTTTTTAAATTTTCCACCACATCGGATTTTTGAAATGCATGCCACTCTTTTTCAAAGTGATTAAAGTGGAGCCTTACTTTATAAGGCTCCATTTTAATTACTTTCAAGTGTTTCAAACTTTGATTTATTTATTACCTCTCACTGGGACTTAACTCTACCAAAAACTTCAATATTTGGTCCTTTTGATACAAAAACGCATCAAACACTGCCTTTGTACAGATTTCAAGAACATGATGTCAACAGGCTAAAAACAAAACTCTTCGATTCATTGACTTCTGTATGACAGTTATTGCCCCATTATGACTTCCTGCATTACTTGCAGTTGTTTCAAAGCAAAGACCAGCAAGATGCTCCTCAACGCTAAGCCTTTTGTCCGATTACAGCGCCAGTACCAGTAGGTATCTCAGGAATCCCTAATAATTTCTCAATATCCAATATTCGACAACATTTTACTATTAAAATGAGCAACTAGTGGAACCAAGGGTTGAAAATTTTTTCTTACTGCTATTGCAAAAGATTCACGGGATTTAGTTCGAGCTTCCATTAGAGCGGAACATAAAAATGTTAGTTTATTTACATCAATACCGATTGCAGCTAGGGCTGGTGTGAAAACCATCATTGCTTGTCGTGGTGTTATTTTTGTTTGATCTAATTGCTGCATGAAAGAGTTGATTGTCAAGTATACAACGCTTGGATCGAGAGTGGACTAATGCCCATAATAGAATATAAAATAAGTAAAAACTTTTTGTATTTGAATTGACATATCGCAGTCAGAGTTTTCATCCAAAGAGTAATCTGTATTGTAATCCATTAATGTATCTGTAGATGTAACTTTACTTTCTTTATGTTGTTCAAAGCGCCTTTTTTTTTTTAGCTTGCGTTTTCTGTATTTTACAACTGCTTTCTTATACATTAAATCTTCTGATGTCATTAACATCTTTTGGGAACCTCTCTGGTCTATCAGAAATTGTTTATCTTCATTTATCTTGATGAGACAATCCCATTCACCATGGGCAATATCAAAAAGTGTATTAATCTTACCAGCAAATTTTTTTTGATAGCTATGTTGAGTAGCTAATTTTCTACTTCTATTCTTAGATACTTGAACATGTTGCTTATGAATACTCTTTAGTGTAACAACTACATGAGGCTTTGCTATAGTTAGAATATTAGTCTTCAGCCAGAAAATCATAACTTCATTCAGGATATTGAAAGAGTTGACTTTTTGATCCTATGTAGAGTTTTTATGAAAGAATTTTCATAAAAACTCTACATAGGACAACACCACTTGATGGCAACTGACACAGTCCATCTATTGTTGAGAGAATATGTCCAAGTAGCCAAACATTTGTAGTTGAGCATGTTGCTTTGTCTGAAGCAGCATTTTCTTAAGTGATATTTTTATACTTTTTTCCTATAATAGAAAGAATATAATAGAAATTTAATAAATATAAAGTGTTCAAAGTCAAATAATGAAATAATGCTGAGGGGGTAAATCTAAATTTGGTTGTACTTTCCAGTCTTCTGTGAACTATGTATGTTGTAACATAATACTTTATATTATTTGTTTTTAGATCAATTTATAGCAGTATTTTGTATGAAATCAAAACAGAATTACAAGATTAAGTTATTAGACAAATTATGGTCAATTTAGGGTTCTGAAATAAGGTTTGGGGGACCACTTCCCATTATCAATTAGCAAAAAAATTAAAATTTTTTGCTAATTGATAATTGATAATTTATATACTTTTCATATTAGACCTCACCAAGTAAGAGGTTGTGCGAATAAAAATTAAAAAATTTTTTTTTCTATATATGAAAAAAAACCCACCTTATATATATATATATATATATATATATATATATATATATATATATATATATATATATATATATATATACATATATATATATATATATATATATATATAAATATATATATATATATATATATATATATATATATATATATATATATATATATATATATATATATATATATATATATATATTAAGGTGGGTTTTTTTTCATATATAGAAAAAAAAAAAAATTTTAATTTTTATTCGCATATATATATATATATATATATATATATATATATATATATATATATATATATATATATATATATATATATATATATATATATATATATATATATATATATATATATATATATATACATATATATATATATATATATACATATATATATATATATATATATATATATATATATATATATATATATATATATATATATATACATATATACATAAATATATAATATATATTCCTACATCTACTTTACAGTAATATGCACCTAAATTCTATAAGGCGACATAGGAGGTAATCCACAAAAAAAAATATATTTTATGCTATAATGACTTCAATCATCTTATAAACTCCTTTGAGCAAATTCTATTGAAATTAAATAAAATAGCACTTCCCCACTATGCAAAATATATACAAAAAAATATGTTAGATATACAAAAAAAATTGTTACTAAAACATTTTTTCTTTTGTTGATTTTAATTAGTTGTGTCACCTTAAAGTTAAATATCATTGTGGAAAGGAATTGTAAAGAAAAACCTCAGCAGATGTTAGTGAAATGAATGTTTATATGTTAATAAAACGTAATATAATAAAACGTAATATAATAAAACATAATATAATAAAAAACAAATTTTTATGTTTCCACAGGAAGAGAAAAATATAAAATATAAGAGTTTTAGTGAAAGGAAAATCTGTATTTTTTAGTAGCATATTTTACACACACACTGGTTGCTAAAAATTTGGAAAATAAATAAATATAGTTGACAAACTAACCTAAATTATTGATTTTAATCATATATGCATATAAAAACATTTAAAAACTATCAAAAGTACAAACTGTCACTATATGGCATTTGTATGCAAATATATTCAAAACTGCATTTCCCATATCTTGCAAAAAATTTTTTAGTTTGACACAAAAATAATTTTTTAAATATTTTTCATTGCTCAGTCTAGTTCGCAGATTACCTGCAACAAATATAACCTTAAACTCTAGACTATTCTAACTCTAGACTATTCTGAATACAAATTTAGTCAGAAACTTAAAGATGACAAAAAACACAACTGTTATTATGTCGTCATTAAGTATTTTCTATTGATGTACTCAATGGTGGCAAAACATATAACATATATGTTTGGCTGCTAATATATATATATATATATATATATATATATATATATATATATATATATATATATATATATATATATATATATATATATATATATATATGGGGCTATTCTAGACCGTTTTTGACAGCGTCGACCGTATTTGGATGCCGCCCAAATTAAAATTTTAAAATCTTTTTTTATTTTATTTTTACGTTTTTATGATGAATAGTTTTTTTTTTGGTGAAAAAACACAGATTTCCTCCAAAATTCTGTGTGTGTGTGTGTGTGTGTGTGTATATTATCAAAAGGAAACGAAATTTTGAAAACAACATTTTTCAAATCTAAATAAAAAGCAAATCTTTTTCAACCTTCTCATCACCAGTCCAAAGTAAAGTACCAGTAGGGTCAAATGCCATACATTTAATAGCAGTATGTCCTTTAACAACTCCATCTTTAGCATACATACCAGTTGATGTATTAAAAACTTGAACATGACCTTTTTCATTACCAGTCTTAAAGCAGTTAAGAATAAGTTGAATATGTGCAAATTATGTATAACATTTGTAACTTATATATGTAAACAATTTAAAGTAAAAATTGACTTAGTAAAACAACTAAACGCTTTTGAATAAAACATTGACTAAATGAATATTTCATTTAATGGCACTTTACAAAACATTATTACCCCACAATTTTAGTATTTACACCTAATATCTACACGTAATGCACCTAAAGTTATTCATTTTATCTTCATAAAAAAAAGTTAGAGGGAGTGTGACAAATCTTTGATTAAACACTTCTGTCTATTAATCATACAATTTTATATCAAATACTTAACAGAGCTCAAATAACATAAAGTACAAGAATTGTACTTGGTATTGTTATCAACAATACTTTTAACTCAAAATATCTGCAATTGTGATATAAATAGTACAAAGTGGTTTAGTCTACTAAATTTATAACATATTAAAATCTTACCTAAACAAGAAGCAAATTTTTAAAAATTGAAAGAGATTTAGAGGGGCCACCTCAAGTTTAAAACTTGCAACTCGACCCTAAACAGAAGAAAAAAGGTTTTCCAAATGTATGTCATGTTGGGTCTCAAAAGAAAACTTTATAAAAATTTAAAAAATAATATTTTTTTGTTAAAAATATCCTAAAAAGTTTTTTTTTTTAATTTTTTGTTAAAAAATAATATTTATGCAATAAAACTTAGAATAATAATTTTTGCGTAAAATTTTTATTATTTTTAAAATTTTATAAAATTTCACTTTATTTTAGACTTGAGATGGCCCCCCTAAATCTCATTCAATTTTAAAAAAATTTAACAGAGTGCCTTGTGAGAACCAATAGAAAGTTTTAAGAATAGGAACACATATATACAGGCTTTCACAGGAAGGCATGCGATCGCACATCTTTATATGACCACACAAAAAATAATATGTTTTAACGATTTGACCACAGCTTTTGACATATTTTCAAAATTTAAAAATGCGCTACATTTTTAAATTTTGAAAATATGTCAAAAGTTATAAAGTTAAGTTCCTTAATAAGTTTTTAATATTATTTGAATATCCACTCTATTTTTCTATCTATTCTAGATGCTTTTCTACTAAATTTTCAATTAAAATTCGAGATAACTTAAGTTGATTGAACAAAGAATGAACTTTAAAAGTTATAAGTGCTTTATAAAAGTAATAACACTATAATAGTTTTATTACTTTTATAATGCAGTTAGTGACTAGAGTGTTATTACTTTTGTAGTCATAAGTTTATTGTTTTGTTTTTTATAACTTTTTTGCTAACAAACTTATAATTTGCTCCTTGAAAACAAAGTACTCTATTTTGCATTAACTAAAACTTTGAAGACCAGATATTTTTTTGGATTTTTCATTTTGCCATCGCTTAATTCAACCCTTGATATATATATATATATATATATATATATATATATATATATATATATATATATATATATATATATATATATATATATATATACATATATATATACATATATATATACATATATATATATATATATATATATATATATATATATATATATAATATATATATATATATATATATATATATATATATATATATATATACATATATATATACATATATATATATATATATACATATATATATATATATATATATATATATATATATAATATATATATATATATATATACATATATATATACTATATATATATATATATATATATATATATATATATATATATATATATATATATATATATATATATATATATATATATATACATATATATATATATATATATATATATATATATATAATATATATATATATATATATATATATATATATATATATATATATATATATAAATATACTCTAGCACTTTTAGACCCAATTTTTCTACTTTTACTAATTTTTTTACAACCTAAAACAGCAACTTCATATATTTCGAGTGTGCCTGATAGCCCTTTTGCAAGACATACTTATATATAGACATGCACATTTTTAAAGATACTTTTCAATTAATATTAAAAGTGTTACACAATAAAAGTTTAAAAACAACAAACTAATAATAATGAAAAGATACAACAATAAGATTGTTATTAAGAGGCATAAAACGACAACAATTAACAGGAGTTTCAAAATGATCCTTTATAGTTCGAATATTTTGACCACTGCTGGCATTCCAGATCTGAGCTGTGCAATCATCAGATGCTGATACAAGCAAATCATTAGTACTGGACCAATCAAAATCTTTTAATAAAAAAATTATTTTTAATAGATATAAAATTTTTTATAAATAACAAAAAATAATTACAAAATTTATAATAAATTATAAATATTACAATTTTAAATTATGGCTTTGACAAAACTTTTTAGCTATATATGAAGACGAACTGATTTTACTAGTCCTAATTAAACTTTAGATAAAAGAAACAAAGAACTTAAATAAATAAAAAAAAACAGTTCTCGGTTTTGACAGTATTGAAATAATTCTTTAACCATTCATCATAAAAAACTTATTTTTAAAAATTACCATTGACAGCACCCTTATGACCATGAAGTATGGATTTAACTCGAGGAGGATGCACTTCTAATGAGCAAACTGATAATGTTGAATCTTTTGAACAACAGGCAAACAAGAATTTGTCATTATTTGCAAATTTAACACCATTAACTATAAAATAATCAATTCAGTTAATTACTTATTTTTCCTTTCTTAAAGCTAAAGCCTTAGTTTTAACAAGTACTTATTAATTTTTTTTTTAATTCACCTTCCCGAGGTTTCAGTGTCAACACAACAACCACAACAGATGGCTGCTCTATTATTTTTATTTTTTATTATCAACTTCATTGGAATATTTAAAATTAAACATTAAAAATAGCTATATCTCAAAAAACAATTTATATGGTGATATAATTATAACTTTTAAAAATAAAAATGACTGATCGTGACGTTAGAATAATAGGGTTCTATCTCCCTTTTGTAATGTTGTAAGAACTTAACAAAATTTGTTACACTCTCAGAAATTTTTAAATTAAAAGTAAAATTTTGTTAAATTTATTAAAATAAAAAATCAAAATACCTAATTTGTTAAACAGATTGCACACATTGTTTATTATTTATTTAGTAATATAAATTGGTATAAGACAAATCGGTAGAAGAGAATAATAAGGTTTTATCTACTAATTTTTATGGCAAAAAAATCTAATTTTTTGTTTTTATTTATAATAATGTTTCTGTGTTTTTATTTATAATAATGTTTCTGTGTTCAAAATTGTATAATTTTAATATATTAATCTTATTATTATTTTATTTATTATTATTATTTATATAATATCAAGCCTTTCCAGGAAAAACGTGCGGTTTTTTTTCTCGTATGACCACACGCGATTACACTATTTTAGAAAACGTGAACACGGCCGTTTGCAAAATAATAATGCTGAAAAAGTTTTAAAAACAAAAAAAACATAACTAACAAAATAAAAAGAGATTGAAATAGAAAAAAATAAAAACAAATTAATAATTTGTGTAGTGTTTTTATTATTGTTTCTTTAGAGTTACATTCAGCAAAGATAGATAAGGCAAAGCAAAAAAAAAAAAACAGTTTGAAGTCTACAATAAAAAAGATGATTTTCCTTTTCTTAATTTTTTTTAAGAGGATAGCAAATTGCAATGTGTTTGTAAATTTATTTATGTAATTTTAATGTAACAACAAGGGTTGAATTAAGCGAATGCAAAACGCAAAATCTGGAAAAATATCTAGTATTCAAAATTTTAGTTTATACAAAACCGTGTTCCTTGTTTTTAAGGGAAGAATCAACTTAAATTTGGTAGCGAAAAAATAAAACAATAAACTTCTGATTACAAAAGTAATAACACTCTAGTCACTAACTGCTTTACAAAAGTAATAACACTATAATAGTATTATTATTTTTATAACGCACTTATAACTTTTAAAATTCATTCTTTGTTCAAGCAACATTAATACTCCCATATTTTAATTGAAGTAGAAAAATATCTAAAAGAATAAAGTAGATGTTCAAATAATATTAAAACTAAAGTAACTTATAAAAATGTGACAAACAACTTTATGAAAACGTATTGTATTAAAAGTTTAGCATTATGAAAAACGTTACTAATGGACCGTAAAAACGCCCGTTAATTTTAAAATTTCCCAATAAAAATTTTTTATTGGTTGATTTTAAAATTAACGCGCGTTTTTATGTAATGTTTTTCATAATGCTATACTTTTTATAAAGTACTTTTTTATAACGTTGTTAAAGTGATATGTGAAAGTTACTAAAATTTTTAATAATATTTGAATATTCGCTTTATTTTTTCTAGATGCTTTTCTACTTTAATAAATGTTTGGAATTAATAATGTTGTTTGAACAAAGAATGAACTTTAAAAGTAATAAGTGCTTTATAAATGTAATAACACTATTATAGTTTTATTACTTTTATAATGCAGTTAGTGACTAAAGTTTTATTACTTTTGTAGTAGTAAGTTTATTGTTTTTGTTTTGTTTTTTGTAACTTTCTTGCTAGCAAACTTTTAATAATTTGCTCCTTATAAACAAAGTACACAGCTTTGCATGAACTAAAATTTTAAAGACCTAATATTTCTTTTTTTTTTTTTTTATCTTCGCTTTCAACAAGGTTGCAAGTAACCACTAATTAGTGTTGGAAGTTACTGGAAGAGAAAAGATGAAGATTGTAGAGCAAGATAACGATTGACAGACGACTTAAAATATTGCAAATTATATGAATCAGGAAAGCAAGATGAAGGAAGCGAATTCCAAAGAACTGATGTTTGAGGAAAAAAGCTAGATGAATAAGAGTTTTTGGAGCACTTAGGAACAGTAACAGAAAAAGGATGAGACTTAATTGAATGACGAGTAACACGAGAATGAATTTTAGTAGATGGCACAAGAGACGCTAGCTCTTTAGAGCAGTGCCCATTATAGTATTTGTAGAAAAGAGAAAGAGAAGCAACATTACGACGATGTGACAGAGGTTGAAGGTTGGCTGCAAGAGCAGGTCCAACTATGTTTACAATGCGTTTTTGCACCTTGTCTAAAAGAGAAAGGGCATCATTAGAAGATCCGTCCCAGATATGGCAACAGTATGCGAGCCCCATGCTCGCAGTGGCTGGTGAACTTTAATTCAGATAAAACTCAATTTTTTTCGGCCAATCTTTATCGCAATAATTTAGACCTTCCTATATTTATGAACGGTAATGTACTCGATGAGTCTCCTACCCTTCATCTTCTAGGATTAACTCTTACTTCTGATCTTTCTTGGAAATTTTATATCAAATCCGTTGCAAAATTAGCATCTGCTAAAGTTGCTTCTCTTTATCGAGCTCGTCACTTTCTTACTCTGGATTCTATTCTCTATCTCTATAAATCTCAAATCCGGCCTTGTATGGAATACTGTTGCCATATCTGGGGCGGATCTTCTAATGATGCCCTTTCTCTTTTAGACAAGGTGCAAAAACGCATTGTAAACATAGTTGGACCTGCTCTTGCAGCCAACCTTCAACCTCTGTCACATCGTCGTAATGTAGAAGAGTGAGGCTTGACCTGGAATCGTCGAGAGGAAATAAAGGATTCCATGCCAGCCTGAATCCACGAAGTTATGTAAGAAGCACATTTCTCAACAGGGAGATGAAAGATTTCTACCCAGGGGCCATCAGGAAGAAAGTCACGAAAAGAGTCCCAGTCAGCTTTAAGGTAGTTGTAAGATGTACGATGATAGGGGGATTCTAATGGTAAAGAAGAATGAGATAATAGTTTTAGAGAGACCAAACCATTATCAGACGCACCTAAGGGTGAGTGTGAAGAAACTGAACACTGACTAGGATCAGAAACAAGACATAAGTCGAGTAGAGAAGGTAAATGATTCAGGTTGTCTGGAAAGCGAGTTGGAAAGTTGACTATTTGAGTTAGGGATTGAGAAAGACAAAAGTTGTGGGCCTTAATGCCTGCAGAGTCACTGACACTAGAGCCAAGCCATTCTGTGTGATGAACATTAAAGTCACCGACAACAACAATATTGGCTGATGGATAAAGAATGAGGGCTTGGTCAATATAATCAGAAATAACATCAAGAAGAGTGAAGTCTTGGGATGAAGGAGAGTGATATAGAACAAAGAGAAAGGTGATAGAGTGAAGTGGTGCTAAACGAAAGCACATTTTAGAGTAGTCTGTGGATTCAAACCTAGTTTCCCGACAAATGGATGAATTCTTACGAATGTAAATGCCCAGGCCAAGCATGTGACTATTGGAGTCTTTACGAATTAAAGGAAGATAACCATCAACACTAAGATCACAAGATGAGACAGCTGAACTCAAATTAGTCTCACAAAGAGCAAGCAGGTCTGGTGAACTTTGCAAGAGATAAGACTTAACAGAAGAAAAGTTACTTTGAAGACCACGAATATTGGTGAATGATAGGTTTAGCCAACTTGGTGATGACTGTGGTTTTTTGTGTTTTATAGTTTTTGTTACTTTATTCATTTTTAAAATTGTTAAAGAACTTGACTCGAACCAACACACCAAAATTACAAACAGGGACACCATTCATGCGCAACATGGCACTGTTAGTACTCTGATATTTTTCAGCTGTTGATGGAATTAGCCTCTCTGAGAGCTACCACAGACTTTTGGAAACCTGACTACCAGCCCGCCTCAGAACCATAAAACTGAGTTTTAGCGCTGTACCCTCATTTGGAGATAATAGAATGAGTTGCCTAGTCATAAAAACAGAGACACAAGCAAAACCCATGAATCGAGTCAAGAAGACCTGAGTTTGCAAATTTTACCAGAGTTTGCAAATTGCAATCGTATAATTTAACTCTTGATATAAACTTGTTACATTATAATTATACAAATATATTTTACAAACAGATGACAATACATATTTTCTCTTTCCTCTTTAAAAGCAAAAAACACATAAGATATGGGAAAGTCATCCTTTTTAACCCTAAAACAGTTTTTTTTTTTGTTGCTTTGACTTAATGAGTTTTGTTGACGATAATAATAACCACTAAGAAAAAACAAAAATAAAAACAACACACAAATTATTTAAACTATTACTATTGTTTTCTATTTAAGTTCACTTTAATTTCTTAAGTAGATATTAAATTTAACAATCAATTAATTTGTAAACAAGCAATTAAAAAATTAATAACGTAAGATTAATAATAAAATATAAATAACATAAAAAAAATGTTTTATTAATATGAACAACAACAGCTGTAAAATATTTAAATAACTATATATATATATATATATATATATATATATATATATATATATATATATATATATATATATATATATATATATACAATAACAACAATAACGATAAGCCGTGGTGAAAAAAGGTTTAAATAAACATTAAACTAAATAAAATATTGAATTTTGTTTGGCACCACTTGTGCTTAGGTTTAGCACCATTTCACTCTACCACCTTTCTCTTTGTTCTATATCATGATCCTTCATCTTAAGACTGCACTCTTATGGTGTGGTTGACAAGTTATCTATTTGGTTTTTGAACTCATTTAGATGACAAAATTGATTAGAGTTTGTAAGTCTATAATAGAGATGGCACACATGTTGTTGTTCAGAGTCAGAGACCTTAAAAGTCAGAGACCTTAAAAGACTCTCTGAAGAGACATGTCCTCAAGTTATTCTGAAAAAACCTGCATTTTGCAATCAACTTCTTTCTTTTATTTAACAAATTTTCAACTTTAAATGTTAAATTAAAAAGTTTTTCATATAAGCAAATATTGCAGGCACAAGAATAAATTTCGTTTAGCTTGTCAGATCAGGTTATCTTGCTTTGTCCGACCTTTGTCAGGTCATGTTATCCTGCTACTGGTAACATGTAACCCAGTACAATCTGCTTCATGCCATACTGCCTTGTAGGATATGCTTTTTTAGGCAAAGGCAAGGAGAAGCCAACTCCGACTTGAAACACCTCCTGCTTTAGGGCTCTTGGTTGAGTAAAGGCTAGAGATAGTGTCTTGATAAAATTACTCATCATGGGCAGATGTTAAATGTATCCAGCTACTGTTTTGTAGAAGGCCTCCTAGGAAAAGACTTATGGGGTAAACAGATTTTATCTGTTGACCAGCCTCACACCCCTACTTCATCTATAAGGCTAGCACAGATGCATTTTTAATACATTGTTTCCAGTTTAGGATGTTGAATGCTGGATCTTCTTTAATCAATGGATAGGTTTTGCTTGTGTCTCTGTTTTTATGACTAGGCAACTCATTCTATTATCTCCTAATGAGGGTACAGCTGCAAAACTCAGTTTTATGGTTCTGAGGTCGACTGGTAGTTAGGTTTCCCGAACTCTGTGGTAGCTCTCAGAGAGGCTAATTCCATCAACAGCTGAAAAATATCAAAGTATTAACAGTGCCATGTTGCGCATGGATGGTGTCCTTGTTTGTACATATTATTAAAATGTACAGAGTACTATCTATGTTTTGAGTCAAGTTCTTTAACAATTTTAAAAATGACTAAAGTACCAAAAACTATAAAACACAAAAAACCATCGCCATCACCAAGTTTTCTAAACCATTCACTAATATTCGTGGTCTTGGAAGTAACTTTTCTTCTGTTGAATCTTACCTCTTGCAAAGTTCACCAGACCACCATGTTCACCATGGGGTACTTTCTCTTTGTGAGACTAATTTGAGTTCAGCTGTCTCATCTGGTGATCTAAGTGTTGATGGTTAGCTTCCTTTAATTTGTAAAGACTCCAATAGTTACATACTTGGTTTAAGCATTTACTTTTCTTAAGAATTCACCCATTTGTCGGGAAACTATGTTTAAATCCACAAATTATTCCTCTATGTGCTTTTGCTTAGCACCACTTCACTCTACCGTCTTTCTCTTTGTTCTATACTGCTCTCCTCCATCTCAAGACAGCACTTTTCTTGATGTTATTTCTGATCATATTGACCAAGCCCTCTCTCTTTATCCACCAGCTAATATTGTTGTTGTTGGTGACTTTAATGCTCATCACACTGGATGGCTTGGCTCTAATGTCAGTGACTCTGCAGGCATTAAAGCCCACAACTTTTGCCTTTCTCAATCCTTAACTCAAATAGTCAACTTTCTAACTCACTTTCCAGAAAACCCGAATCATTTACATATAATAGGTCTTTGCTCTTGACATTTCTAAAGCTTTTGATAAAATTTGGCATGCTGGTCTTCTCCATAAGCTTTCTTTTTACAGTGTATCTGGTAACATCTTTCAGATTATTGAATCCTTCCCTTCCAATCGTAATATAAGTTGTCCTCGATGGACAGCACTCTTCCTATTATTCTGTAACTTCACGGGTTCCTCAAGATACTATAATTTATTCTTATCATGATAAGAAGCCAACACTCTGATTGCTCGGAGGGGGCATTTGAGTTTGAAAAGTATGTCACTTCTGCTACAGCATGGGGCACACAGTGGCTGTTGAACTTTAATTCAGATAAAAATCAATTTTTTTCAGCCAATTGTTATTGCAATAACTTAGATCTTCCTATACTTATGAACGGTAATGTACTTGATGAGTCATCTACCCTTCATCTTCAAGGATTACCTCTTACTTCCGATCTTTCTTGGAAACCATATATCAAATCCGTTGCAAAATTAGCATCTGCTAAGATTGCATCCCTTTATCGAGCTCGGCACTTTCTCACTCAGGATTCTATTCTATATCTCTATAAATCTGAAATCCTGCTTTGTATAGAATACTACTACCATATCTGGGGAGGATCTTCTAATGATGCTTTTTCTCTTTTAAACAAGGTGCAAAAACGCATTGTAAAAATAGTTTGACCTGCTCTTGCAGCCAACCTCTAATAGGTTGGCTTAAAAATATATCATAAATTAAATTTCGATATGCGGAATATTGTATTTGGAATCATTTTGACTATAAATACCAATAAAATAAAAAAAAATTAAGTTTCTAGCTAAACCGAAAAGTTATTAAGGTGAATTTACTTTTATTTTATTAAGTAAAGTTAGACTTAAAAATGACTTTATTCTCTGATTACAATGGCATCCTAAACAAACAAAAACACTGGTGTGTGATAAAAACAATAAAATATGCTTGTCATAAAATCTTTAAGTGAATTTTTTTTACAAAATAAACCATCCATTTTTTGGAGAAATTTGTTTTAAATGCAACAAAATGAACAGCAAATAATTTTAAGAATGCAAGCGCATGCGCAGATACAGTATTTTTTAAGGTAGAGGTTAACTTCCAGACAGAACAAACTTATGTTTATACTTAAGTCAAATAAGGATGCATTGCAAAAAATTGCAATGATTGGAGCCTGGGGACAAAAAGCCATAAAATTTTAGCTACAACTGCCCCAAATGTAAGAGCAACAAGTTGATACTTTTTTTTTTTTTTTCTCAACTAAATCTAGATTCATCGATCAAATTTAAAATTGACACAAAAATCTTTCGTTACCCACCTTCAATTTGGGTTAGTACATTGTTACATTTGGGGTTACTCATTTTTCTCAAACATCAAAAAATCAAAAAACTGATTTTTGATTTTTTGATGTTTGAGAAATATGAGTAACCCCAAAATTGATTTTCTCAACATCAAAAAATAATATTGTAATATAACATAAACCAATATTATTTATGTAAATAATATTGGTTTATGTTATATAAATAACTTATGTCGGTTCCTCTGAATCACCTAATTTACAAAAACAAAAATTTATAAAAAATAATACTTATACATTAGCAATCATTATTATTAATAACAACTATAAATTACATTTATATTTTGTGTTATTGAACACAATACCTTGAGAGTATCCTGAAGCCTGTCTTCATTGTGTGTTCTCTCAATAAAATCTTGTATTAACTTAATGTGGCGTTCTGCACGGTCATTTACAACTACAAGTGTTCTTATACACATTAGAATGTAAGTAAAAGACTGGAAAACTTTCTCATTTTCACATACTTCGATGCCTTTTTCTTTCCATAGCGGAATTTCCTTCTTGGAAATCTCCAATAGCTAGAGTAAAAGGTAGAACTGCTCATTGACAAAGTCGTCTAGTTTTGATTTAGGAATTTTGATGTAGGTTCTTTTTCAACTCTTTTTAATCAGATCTTTTAACTACGGGAATAAGAAAGCAACAAAAAAGTATCATAAGAAAGCAGCTTGTTTAACATGTTGGTCTTAACTTCGGTTTTCAAATCCTAATCAGCAAGAGCAAAAATGACTTGTTGTGGAGACAGATACCAAGCATGACACATAAGAGTTGGGTAAAAAATCTTTCCTATTGCTGTAAATTCTTTAAACTCGTCTACTGTTTGAAGCTGAAAAGCAATATCGAGCGCCATTAAATCATTCGAAGGCGCTTGAGAAGCATTAGGGCTTTTTAGAAATAATAGTCCATGAAAAAATACAATGAAGTTAGTAGCAGCTTTTAGATTGTTTATTGTATTTTTTCCAACTTTCTTGGAGTCAGCAGGGTGGTACGTTTGAGTCATCTGAATAACCAGTAAGTATATAAAGTCAGCCATAAATCTTGCTTCATGATGAGCTCCAGGCTGTTAAAATGAAAAGTTCGATAACTCAGTTCCTAGAAAAAATGCCAGAAGCTTATAAAGATACTTGTAATCACCTCTCTGGAAAGTATTCTTATGAAGATACAAAACTCTTTAGTATCAAAGGAAAGTTTGAACAGTAATGAGCCTGGCCTGAAGCATTGTGAGATCAGTCAAACTTTAAAATTCTCTCAAGTTTGTTTACATCTTCGTAAATCTGTGGCCATAGTTTTTAAAGAAATACATTAAGTTTCTGCTGGACCACTTGTTGGACCAAATATTTTTTTCAACACATGAGTCACGTGCCTTTCATAAATGTGATGTCTACACATTAACCAGAGAACTGGTCTTTTAAGGGCATAGGAAATAATAATGCTTGCAGCATATTTTTTTACAAGTGTTGCTTGATGTTGTGTCAGAACACAATCCGATAATCTAATCCGACATTTCATAGTATTCAAGCATTGTTTGAATTGCAATGACTTGATCACTTCACTTGGAGTTTTCGATTTTTAAAATGCCAAGAAGAAAGTCTAGTGGACCAGACTCTGGTGAAGATGCACTAATAGCAACTCTATCCACATATTTAGATATTCCTTTTTCCCAATCGTATCTCTTTAAAATCTTAGTATCGAAATCTATCACAATTTTTAAACCTCTTATTTTATCTGTTTTCTTCTCTAATTATCTGTGCCTCAGACCCCACAACATTATGAGTTTTCCTGTTTAGAGTTGATCTTGATATCAACATATTATCAATATTAATCTACCAGCCTTGTAAAAAGAAGACAAAAGACACATATCCGGCCTGACTCCAATCCCAAATCTGGTCATAATTAGAATCCAATTGTTAAGAATATCTTCATACTTGACTGAAGGCAAACTTTGATGTCACTCTGAAATCTTTTCTGCTTTTTCCGGACTTTAGCTGAAGGTAAATATAGTTTGTTGCACTCAGTTTGATAGTCACTATCTGTGCTTGAAAAGTCACCATCTGAATAGCAACAAATCCTTTTTCTTATTTTCATCTTCATGTCTTTGGATTTTCTCAGACATCTTAATGATTTTTTCTTGTGCCCTGTGAGCATTTGCACAAAACTTATTGTCCATATTCCCGAATTTGACCATATTTTCTAAAATCAATTTAGTTTATTTAAAAAATCTGCATTAAACACATTTAGTTGTAGTTGATTGAATAAGGATTATAGTATACAACTAATAATGAAAAAATAGTGAAACTGGTAATTATGTTTTATATACAAATTCAAACCTGTGTTTTAGATGAATTTCTTGGTTGAAAACAACTTTTAAACTTAATTTCTACTTTAATTATACATTGACTTAAGTTAAATTTACGCATCATTAGTTTTTATTGTTTATATAACACGCATCATTTATCTTATTGTTAGCCATGCTTTTGTCCAAACATAAATAAAAAATGACTCTAAATAAAAATCAATTTTAAAACAAAATTTATTTATTATAAATTATTATATAAAAGTAAATTCATCTAAATAACTTTCGAGCTAAAAACTTAATCTTTTTTAATTTTTCTTTATAAATAAAATTTTATGATACATTTTTGGGACACCCTAACTTCTTTTTCTTTTTCCTACAAATAGTAAAATGGGCATTGCTCTAAAGAGCTAGCGCCTCTTGTGCCATCTACTAAAATTCATTCTTATGTTACTCGCCATTCAATTAAGTCTCATCCTTTTTCTGTGACTGTTCATAAGTGCTTCAAAAACTTTTATTCCTCTAGTGTTTTACCTGGAATATCAGTTCTTTAGAATTCGCTTCCTATACCTTGCTTCCCAGACTCATATAATTTGCCATCTTTTAAGTCATCTGTCAATCGTTATCTGGCTCTACAATATTCATATAATCTCTTCGAGTAACTTCCAACTCTAACTAGTGGTTGCTAGATGTTATAAAAAAAAAAAAAAAAAAAAACTTTTTTTGAGACAGATGATTAGTGAATCTTTTGTTTTGTTTTTCTTTGTTGCTATCAAGCGTGTCTTTAAGCAACATAAAGAACTCACTACACAGTAAATTGTAATTTTTTGCATGTTTCTTTGCTTTTGATTATGTATTTAATGGCTAATGATTATCGTATAGGTATGACGCTTAAATTACCATAGAAAAAAATGTTTTTTCTTTATTAATATATATATATATATATATATATATATATATATATATATATATATATATATATATATATATATATATATATATATATATATATATATATATATATATATATATATACATATATATATATATACATATATATATATATATATACATATATATATACATATATATATATATACATATATATACATATATATACATATATATACATATATATATATATATATATATATATATATATATATATATATATATATATATATATATATATATATATATATATATATATATATATATATATATAGATATATATAAAGCACACAGTTAATGATAAACGTAATTCCTTATTTATCCAAAAAAATATAAACATTGCGAGAACAAGCAGAGCGTATATATATATATATATATATATATATATATATATATATATATATATATATATATATATATATATATATATATATATATATATATATATATATATATATATAAGCATATATATATATATATAAGCATATATATATATATATAAGCATATATATATATATAAGCATATATATATACATATGTATATACACAGATTTGTAATACCAAAACTAAATATACATCAGATCATTACTTTAGTTGGAAAGAGTTTGGAGTAAAATGTAAAACTTAAAACTTTTTGAACACTCATATGTTTATATTTATTTCATAAAACAACAAGTCCAAGTCATAGTTATCTAACTAAGCACAATTAAATACTAGTTGGCAAATAATTCTTTTCAATGAGGTTTACCATATCTTTTTTACTAGAATTATTTGACATAAGTTCTCTGCTAGCTATTTGACCTTGAATGTAAGTATTTCCTCTTGCCTGACCAAAGACATGACAAGCACTTTCAGTTGTCATTTTTACACATCTTTCAACAGATTGTGTATGAGAGGGCTACTTTGTTACTTTCATTGGAGTGTTAATAAATTCCTTCACTGCTTCAGTTGATAGATTACATGTTAAAGGTGGTTCAGTAATATCACTCCAGTCTATAAGTTCAGACAAACAAGTTGCTTTCATGATGATGGAAAGATTCTCCAAATTGAAGTGCATCATTCCCAGCTCCTCTTAATTTAACTATTTTATTAACTGCTTCTTTTCTCTCATCTTCAATTTGACTACAGAGCATACTTTGCAAAACTGATTCAGGGTGAGCATACCATGCTGATCGTTTGAAAGTGGGTAAAACAATGTCAATTACCTCCTGAGTTTGATTTTTTAATAATTACATCTGTTTAAGTAAGTTTATTGGTCCTTCCACCCAGCATGAATTTACTTTGATGTTAAACCAGTTAGGAACATACACACCTACTATGTACTCAACAATCATTCTCAACCTATTTAAAAGGTCACCTGTTAATCCATGTTTAGACACCCAGATTCTGCAAAATCTTAAAGCTGTAGTTAGACATCTACTATGACAAACAGGACCAATTTCATGCTCTCTCTTAGGCAGAACTCCAGTTTTAAGAGATGTCTTACAATTTGTTATGCATAGCTCTGATCGGTGCTTAGATCTTTGATAATGTCAGGACTGAGGTAGATAAGTGGAGAGCCTTCACACACTTTAGAAAATTCTGGGTTAATTTCAAGGTTGGTAGCATCGTTCAACATCTTACCCAGAGGTCCTGACCAATGATGGCTGGCTTTAGTAGGACCATCAAGAAACTTAATAAGACTTCTTAACCCTAGTTCCCCAGTGTGCAGGTCACATACAATCCATACAAGTTTTTTATTAAGTTTTTTTTCAACCCATTGTATTACTCCTCCTGCCCATCCAGTATTTACATTATTACTATCACAACCTATGGCTTCCAATGTCAAATGTAAACATCTTTCTTTAAGCCATTCAATTAAATGATCGGCAATTATCTCAGCAGGTCTTTTAAAATCAGATTCTTCAAGAACAAAATGGAATAGATAATTTCCACCAGGTTCACTGCACACAGTATAATGTTCTTCTTTTATTAGACCTGGGAATTTTCTGCCTTTAACATCAAAAAAAATTTAAGTGTCATCTTTTCTACCATCAAAAAAATACAACTCAAACCATTATTGTTTAGTTCCTTATGGAATTTTGAGGTCAGTTCTTTTCCAATTTTTTCTTGAGCTTGTTTAACTTTGTTATGGTCGATAATTAAGCAAGTGTTTCCTTCAGTGATAATTTTAGCATCAATAAGGGCAGCAGTTGCTATTTCCGCAGTTTCTCTTAAACCTGTATGATGCCTTAAGCTTGCTAATGCTATATTTTTTATATTCATGGTGTTATACAATTGATTTTTTTCTTTTACTTTTTGTGAAATATTCATTTTTATTTTATCATTTGTCTCTTCACAGACTTCATCTGAGTCACTCTCGGGAAAGAAAAAATCATTTTCTTGATTTACAATCTCCTGGTCTAGTTTTGATTTTTTTATTTGTGAAACCTGATTTTGTATTGTATGTCGTTTAATTTTTTTACTTTGTTTCTGAGTTTCAATACGATCAATGCCAGCTATTTGAAGGATAGCTTTGGTTCCAACTTTTTCTCTTTGATGTCTTACAAAGTTCAACTCAAGAAGAGGAATTTTTTGTTCTTTTTTACAAGTACATACAATGTGAGCTTTTCTGTCACAATTTTCTCCACTCTTATTTTCTAAGCAAAAAAATATTTTACAATTGCATGTAAACAAATCGAAAAGTTTATCAAGTTTTTCCATAAATTTATTTCTAATTGGTGTGGCTACATTGCCATTACTAACTTTAATGGCTAATAACCACAAGTCTTTTACTTTACTTTTAATTCTTCTTTCAGAATTAATAACTGGACTTACAAATTGAGAATTGGCTTTTTTCCACTGTAACAAAATTTTTGGAAGAATATCCTTTACAAGTTGATCAACAGTATAGTTTCTGTAATCTTTTTCACTAATCTCTCTTAAATATAAGCCATATTTGAGAATATCTCAGGAAGTTGGGAGTTCTGATGGAAGAAACTATGAACTTTTTCCAATTAAGTTACTAAGCTGACAAGCTGATTTACTTCTTGTTTTAGTGGTATATGACATCTTTATATCAATTTAAAATAAAAAGGATTCCAAAAATTGTTTATGCTCTT
This sequence comes from Hydra vulgaris, assembly GCF_022113875.1. Classification (NCBI taxonomy): domain Eukaryota; kingdom Metazoa; phylum Cnidaria; class Hydrozoa; order Anthoathecata; family Hydridae; genus Hydra; species Hydra vulgaris. Next base: position 17,445,484 of record NC_061166.1, read on the forward strand.
TATTTTATTTTACTTCAACTACTGATATAAGAATAAGTCAGATGCATATTACTAATATAGTATATATATATATATATATATATATATATATATATATATATATATATATATATATATATATATATATATATATATATATATATATATATATATATATATATATATATATATATAGATATATATATATATATATATATATATATATATACATATATATATATATATATATATATATATATATATATATATATATATATATATATATATATATATATATATATATATATATATATATATATATATATATATATATATATATATATATATATATATATATATATATATATTTCAAAAAAAAATTAACTTTTTAAAAAAATTTTTTTAATGTTTTTACATCATAGTATTATTTAATAAACTAAAAAATAACTAAAAAAAACCTTTAAAATAACAACTGCAATAAAATCAACAGTGATAAACAAACTAAAAAAATCTTCTAAATTCATGAACAAAAAATGACCTTACCTGCATCTGCATGCTGGTCAAATATATGAAACATTCCTGAGAATGCATAGTTTTCACTTAACGTGGTATTCCCACCCATTGCTCTATAAAAAAATTTATTAAACATAGTTTCAAAGTTTATATATTTAATTGTACATATACTATAAACATAAACTATTATATATATATATATATATATATATATATATATATATATATTATATATATATATATCCATTTTTTGTGCGCTGCCCAAATTAAAAATTGAGGTCCCTCCTTTTTTTTTTGCAAAGAAATGCCAAATTTTGGCAATATTTCCACTTCCAGGGGCTATTCTAAGAAAATAATTTGGGAGGTACTGCCTCCCAAATTATTTTCTTAGAATAGCCCCTGTATATATATGCATGTATATATCAACTCTCAGAATTAGGAAATATAAGGTCAGCAATAAATTGCTGACCTTATATTTCCTCAAACTGTTAGAAGTCGGCTTTGGCTTGGCAAACAAAATTTGACTCAAAGAAGTTACCATAAAACATAAAAACGAGGTTGGCAGTTTTTTGCCGATCTCAAACACTATTAAGTTGGCTGTTAGGTCAGCATTGCAAAATGCTGACCCTAATTTTAAGAGTTTATATATATAATATATATAAATATATATATTTTTTCAGATTTACCCCCAACAAGGCAAACACTATCAATGTATATATGTATGAATGTATGAATGTATGTATGTATGTATGTATGTATGAATGTATGTATGTATGTATGTATGTATGTATGTATGTATGTATGTATGTATGTATGTATGTATGTATGTATGTATGTATGTATGTATGTATGTATGAATGTATGTATGTATGTATGTATGTATGTATGTATGTATGTATGTATGTATGTATGTATGTATGTATGTATGTATGTATGTATGTACATATATATATATATATATATATATATATATATATATATATATATATATATATATATATATATATATATATATATATATATATATATATATATATATATATATTTAGATATAAAATATGTTTTTGAAATGCATAGGAAAATTTTTTGAAATATTAAGATTGTTTTTATCTAACACAGCAAAAGATTATTACAAAATTTAACTAATTTAGAAACTGTAAAATCAGTCTTACTGAATTGATTATATTATGAGATTAAAAAACAGTCTGTTTATCACCCACTTAAAAACAATATAGTTAAATGAAAGTTTTGATTTTAAAATTGCCAACAACATGATATTTCTAAGTTTATGAATGTTGCGCATCTGCAAAAGTAATGTTCATTTAAATTTATGAACAGATTACAATTTGCAAAACAAAAATTGCTATTGATTGAAAAACAATAAATAGTTTGGCCATATACACACTATTAACAAAAACAAAATTACTATTAAAAATAAGTATAATTAAAATAACTTTTCAGATAAATTATACCTGCTAGCAGATGCTTTATTTGTAGGTACAACACCTTCATTTTCAATGTCTATCAACTCATCAGGAATAGTCTCTGACATAAAAATCATTTTTAGTGAACCAATGCTTCCTTTATGTTTGTATGATTCACTTCTATATTTATGGCTCAGTCGAATTACATCACGAGGGATCTCAAGGTTGTTTAGTTCAATCTTAGTCTTAAAAATTAAAACATAATTATAAAGTAAAATAATCATAAAAAGTATATATATATATATATATATATATATATATATATATATATATATATATATATATATATATATATATATACATATATATATATATATATATATATATATATATACATATATATACATATATATATATATATACATACCATGGCCTACTATAGTGGCAGGCCTAGTAAACATAGGGCTAAAAAAAAAACTGTAGGCGAGTTTTAATTTTATAAAGTTTAAGTAAGATGGCGCGTTTTAAAAAATGAATGTGGTTTCAAATTTAATATGCGATACGTTTTACTTTTATGTATATTAAATTTGCTTTCTCTTTAGAGCTAAATAATTAAATTTGAAAAATATGGTTTTTAAGTTTTGTGTCACTGGATGCAGAGGTAACTATGATGTTACAAAGTCTGTAAAACTTTTTCGCCTTCCAAATAAAAAAAAATGTGGATGAAGATCATTGGCCTAAAGACAATGAAAAAGTTTTAGTTTACGGAACGTTAAGACCAAAACATCCACCAACTGTATTTTCTTGTGCAAATCCAAGTCAAATTCTGACTCCACTTGCACCACCAAGACCAACTACTAACTCATTGCCATCTTTAAGAAGTACTTTGCCTGATGAAATAGAGGCTTTTGTGAAAGCTGATATTATTTCTTCTTTCGAAGATTTGTGTAATAAAATAATGTCTAAAATCTTTTTACTACTCAATAATATCAAGTATCAATGAAAACTGTTTATATCTTCAATCTGCTGATATATTGGAGAAATTGGGTGTTCCAAAGATTTATTTTCAAAGTAAAAAATGATTTATCCTTTGATAGCTATCACTGTAGTGTTGAGTGCACCATAAAACCTTTTTCTTACAATCATATGAATATTATTGACTGTATTAGCCAACTCGATGCTGCAATAATATCTGATCACAAGAAAAATATTATTATGATGCTGCAAAAATATCTGATCACAAGAAAAATATTATTATTGAACAGATGTTAAAGGGACTACCAAGTCCCAAGACATGTTGTGTTCATATTAAAGAGAATGTTAAAAAAAAATGTCTGAGCAAATTTATTTTGATTAAAACTAATTAAAAATTGTATACCAAGAAAAACAAATCTTGTTGTTTTAGTCGAAGCTCGTCTTCTCTGTTTTCTCTGGTATTTTGAGTATGTAAAATAAACACGATTTTCCAGGAGCATTATACAGACTTATTCAATTTATTCAAGCGTGTTTAATTCATCAGAGTTTTAGAGCATGACATGATTGGAAACATTCTAGAAATTCTTTAAAAATTTTACTAATAAATTTTACTAAAATAGCTAACTATAGTTATTTATTTTATTAAAAGTTTATTTTATTAATTGTTTGTTAGTTTTTTACAAATCTAACGAACAATTAATTAAACCAAGCACTAAGAAAAGATATAAAAATTAAGAATATACTAATAAAATATATAATTTGTAATTAACTTTCAAAATTTGGACAATTTAAAAAATATATATTATAAAACATTTATTTTTGTAAACAAATGATAATAGTTTAAAAGATTTACGGCTTTACAGATGTGGCTCCGAGAATGAGCCATAATGACGTTGTAAATGCTACTTCCGTAAACAATTTTAAAAACAAACTCGACAATTATCTAAAAGAAGAAAAAACAATTTATGACTAGTATATTTATATAGTAATCATAAGACAGGTTGACAGGCATTTCATGCCTATACAAATCCAATTTGTAAACCTTAATAATAATAATAATAATAATAATAATAATAATAATAATAATATTAAAGTAATAGTTCATTTGATAATGAACTATTACTTTTATATTCTTAAAAAAATTTATGCTAGATATTCTGATATCTCAAAACGCAACAAATTGTAAATAATACAATTCCTAAAACATTTCAACAGAATACTCTAGAACTATATTTCGCTTAGTCAGCGTGTTTTTTGAACCAATAGAATTAGTTTGTTCGCAAATTTGGCGGGTTTTTAATGTTCGCGAATATTCTTTTTATTCTTCCGCAAGATGTTTTAAGAACATTCAAGTTAATTATATTTCCATGTATGTCTGTAAAATAAAAATTAATATATATTAATTTTTTAATTTTTAAGCCCCTGCCATAATATATATATTGTATGTTATAATAATGGAAATATAAATAATGAAATGAGATCACCTCAATACCAAAAAATACATTTTTGAAAATCAGAGAAAAATGCGTTAATAATTTTTTTTTTAATATTTACAAAATAAATTAATAAAAGTGCATTATTATTTAGGTTAAAAATTATTTTATCTACTATTTTGAAAGAAAAACTTATAACAAAAGAAATCAAAATACACGTGGTCTAGACGATTATTTAAAAAAAGTTGCGCAAATAAAATACTATTTTGTTTTTTATTTTATTTTTGTTTTTAATTTTATTTTGTTTTTAATTTTGTTTTACAAACACATTTTAGAACTTTAAAATATAATAAAAATGAATATGATTTGGAAATTGTATGTAAAAAATAACAATCGGTGTTTTAAACAAAAAAAATGTCATGCACTAAAACTCCTATGAATTAAACACGCTTGAATAAATTATCAAGTCTGTATAATGCGCCTGAAAAATCGCGTTTATTTTACATACTCAAAATACCAGAGAAAACGGAGAAGACGAGCTTCGACTAAAACAACAAGATTTGTTTTTCTTGGTATACATTTATTAATTAGTTTTAATCAAAAAAAATTTGCTCAGACGTTTTTTTTTAACATTCTCTTTAATATGAACACAACATGTCTCAGGACTTGGTAGTTCCTTTAAGTATGAACTCATTAATGCTTATTAGTGGGAAAAAGTATTCTCCTGATATGTTGCTAGGGCATTTGAGTACTTTTCATTATCAAAAACTCTTTACTCTCGATTACGTGATGACTACAAACTACCAAGTACATCTTTGATGACAAAGTTGACATCTAAAGTTAGAAATGTTGGAAATGATGATTTTTTAAGTTGTATTTTGAGAAATGCTCTATCTCAAAGACAAATTATTCTACTAATTAATAAAATTTATGTTAAACCACAGAAAACATATCAAGGAGGTAACATTTTTGGTAAATCTGTAAATTCCCCAAATGAGTTAGCAAAAACAGTTTTGGGTTTAATGATTTGTTCTTTATTTGGTGGAAATCAGTTTTTGTATAAAGCATTACCAGTAACAAGTTTAGGTGCTAATTTTCAATATGATCAAACAGTGCAAACATTTGAAGCGATAAAAAAATGTGGTGGTTCTGTTGTTGCTATTCTTTGGGACAATAACAAAATAAATAAAAAGTTTTTTGGAATGTTCAATCTCCATAATACTTGGATAATATTTTTCTTCTGTATGACTTTGTTCATTTAATAAAATCTATTTGCAACAATTGGCTCACAGAAAAATCCCAAGAACTATGCTTACAAAGGTATTTCAAGAACTGCAAAATGGTCAGAATTTAAAAAACTTTTTCTATTAGAAAAAGATGCTATTGTGAAACACTCTAAACTTAATGAAACAGCAGTTTTTCCTAAACCAATTGAATGTCAAAATGTGTAAAATGTTCAAGAGGATTTTTTGATGAGACTGTAGCTGCTATAAAAACTCATCCATCCATAAAAAATGTCAAAGACACCACAGTGTTTTTATCTATTTTTATCAAATTTTTTAAAATTGTTAGTGTTAAAGGACTTTATGAAGATATTTGTACTAGAGATAAATATCGTGCTGTTTTTTCATCAAACAATGATAAACGATTGAACTTTCTTTTAAATTTGGCTGATATGGTCAAAAAAATGGCGTCTGAAAAACAAGATCATAGACTAAAAAATTTAACCAAAGATACTTCTCGTGCTTTTTCCCATACATTTCGTGGGATGGTTGAACTAGTAAAAGATTTACTAACTACAAGTCATAAGTATGTTTGCCTTGAACATTTTACTAGTGACCCTATTAAGAAAACATTTGGAAAAATTTAGCAAGGATCAGGTGGTACCTATTTTATAAATGTTCAGCAAATATTACAAAAAGTCGACATTAAAAAAACAAAACTTTGTCTAAATATTGGTATCACTGCTAACGATTTAGAAGTATTATCAAGCCATTTGTGTCACAAATGTAATTATGTATTGCAAGATGATATTTTGTTCAATGTGTTTCATAATCTTCCAGTTATTAAAAGCAATTGCCTAAAAAAATAAAAGTCTTTGGTTTACATTGCTGGCTATGTCAATAGGAAAGACCCTCCAGTTGAAGATACATCTTTTTGTTTTGAGCAGTTTGGAGATTATGTCAGAGAGATTAATCATAATGATTTAAATTTGCCTGGAGATAACATTTGCCATTGGATATTTTATTCATACATTTTATTTCATCATCTTTACACTTTTGTCTGTTGTGTTAGCTTATCTAACTGTTTTTTGATGGTATCTGACTTTTATGGATTTATTAATGTTTCAAAAAAACATTGCCAATATATTTTTTAACAACTATTGCCATCTCTATACCTCGTGATTTTCAAAGGAACCCAAAATGAAAATTTTGAAGTTACCTTAAATGTAGAATATATATATATATATATATATATATATATATATATATATATATATATATATATATATATATATATATATATATATATACATATATATATATATATATATATATATATATATATATATATATATATATAAATAAATACATATATATATATATATAAATATATATATATATAAATATATATATATATAAATATATATATATATATATATAAATATATATATATATATATAAATATATATATATATATATATTTATTTATATATATATATATATATATATATATATATATATATATATATATATATATATATATATATATATATATATATATATATATATATATATATATATATATATATATATAGAGAGAGAGAGAGAGAGAGAGAGAGAGAGAGGTGATTATTTATGATTATATGATTGATTCTTTATGATTAAACCAAACATATTTACACATCAACAGTGTGATCCAGTTAAAATGATTTACTGAGAACTAATTACAAACAAAATATTTAATGAGTTTGATAATTTATCTACTAAACATTCTTAAATATTATTATATAATTAAGTATATTTTATATAACTAATCCCTACAGAAAACATAAGAACAATAACTATGAAATTAGTAACAAAAAAGTTAATTTTACCTCAATTGAACTGTGACTCTTCACACTAAATGACCTAAAGATAAAATGTAAAAATATATTAAATTTAATTAATAAAGATAATATTGTATTATATTATAGTATTAAGCTAATGACATCATTGTGATAAACAAGTCATTAATAAGCAATCTTAACTTTTAGGTTTACAAAAATTACTACTAAAGTAAAATTTATTAAAAACTTTAAATAGAAAGTAAAATTTGAATGTGGCAATGATATGATGTTGGAGCACTCACATATGCAAGAGGTACAGGAATTCAAACCTAACACATTCCTTGTAGTAACCCGCTCAAATTATCTTTAGGAATGTAAAAGTGTTGAAAAAAGAAAAAAATTATCGAAATAGATTTTCTCCTTGACTATAGTAGTCGTTTGACATTTGGAGTTCAGCAAATTGTTTCAAAGTTGCAATGCTTATCAACAATTGCATTAAAAGTTGCAAACTCAATACTTTATCAAGTAGATCTTGATATAAGGATAAAATTGATTCTCAATATTATTAAAACAAATATATCTCTATATACTATTGCCAAACTTAATAGTTGTAGCGTTAGTGCCCATTTGAGCCTGTTTGACACGGAAACCTTGGCAGCCATGCAACTAAGGTAGTGGCTAGAAAAAGTGGCAGCCCTTTTTGTTATTAGAAAACGTGAACAAAAGTGTATGGCAACATCTACTTAATTTTGATCAATAGCATTTATTTCCGTTAAATAGATTTTAAAATTTCAGTAAGACAATGTGCCAGCGTGGCCGAGTGGATAGCATAGTATGTATAGAATTGGTAGGTTTGGTAAGTACCCGTATTTTATGGATTAGAAAAGTTAGGATATATAAGGAAAATGTATAGAAAAGTTTGGTTTGGAATAGACTTACAAAGACCCGTACTTTTACAGGTACGATCTCACCTAGTAACTCTTATAATATTTATTATAAAAGCAACAATACTTATAACTGTTTACGATGAAATCAACACTGTTGTTTTATTTTAGTTAGCATGTAATACACTTTTTTATTGAAAAAATACATTACCCTCGACCACTGCACATGATATTTTATACAACTTTTTTAAATTCTATTTAATTTTATATAATTAATTTAATTGCTTAAAAATAAAACTACAACATCAAATAATTTAAGGATTTTCTTAAAAACTAGTCTTCTCCAAATTGCTTATTTTTTCTTAACTTCCATGTTGTTTTACAACCCACTCTCAATTCAATAACTTTAAAACACAAGCCTTGATAAACAAGGCCGCTACGCAAAGAAATAGCACAGTACTACCAGGGATGTGCTGGAGATTGAACTCGAAACTTCTCACTTATGAGGTGAGCAAAAAAAGAATTAAAAAAACTCAGGAAATTATGAAGATTGGAATCATCATCAACTATGTTTTAACAAGAATGTTAAAACACATGATGATGATGTTGATGATGATGGCAATGGTTATAAATTACAACTACAATTAAAGATTAATTATGGATAAAGGATTAAAATGGAAAATATTTTACTTCAGACTTTCTGTTACAGGTATTGATCCATATTTCTTGGCTAACAGTTGCTTACGAATTTGCAAATAATTTCTTCTGATTGATGTATCATGCTAAAAGAAACAAATGTTTTAGAGTTTAAAGTAAAAATTATGTGCATTTATTTAATATAACTAATTTTAAATAGAGATTTATATTTATACGTTGGTTTTACTTTTAACAACTTCTATATTCATCCAAATGTTTTCATTTCAAACTTAATTTTATATGTCATCTAAATTTCATTAATGTTTAATTTCTAAATTTAAATAATTAATTATTATTAATACTTAAATTAACACTGCTGCTGCTGTTACCTATTTGTGTGCCTTTGAAATGGAGTTTTTACCATACTTGGCCTTTTAATTTAAATTTTTGACCATTTGACCAGGTATTCTTAAATCTTTATAATCTGTTAATAGCTGCTTACTAAGTAATAAGATCGAAAACTTTTTAATTTGATGTAAAGGATAAACCTTAAGTTATCTTTTAATGAGTGTAGTAACTTTTAAAGACAGGTAATTTATTTAATTCATGCATTTAGAACTTTTAAAGTCAGGTAATTTATTTAATTCATGCATATTAAAACTAACACAATTAAAGTCTTTTGTCAATTGTATTTAAAGTATATTAATCTGTTATTTTTTATTTTCAAAAATTAAAAGAGGATGATGACTCTAGAAAATGATGTTCTTTTTAAAAGGTCAAACTCTTGATAAATTTAGTGTATATCTCCAAAACTCACATGACCATTTCTGTTGGGTGGAAAGAACAAGATCGTTTAATATCTAATTTCAAAGAAACTAAAGAAAACCTGTTTGCTTTATAATATAAAAAACCAGGTTGTTTGATCGTTAGTTTTTTTAAAGTTTTTAAACATTTATTACAATGTATGTCATTAAACAAATCAGGTTGTATTTTATAAATGCTTTTAATTTATTTGTTTTCCTTAATTTATATATTTAGTTTTATTTATGTGTTATTTATTATGTGTTTATGTGTTAAGGTTATATAGGTTTATATTTTGTAAGTGTGTAAATATCTTTTATATATGAAGTGTTTCTATGTTTGTGATAAGCTATAATGTTATGTGTATATAGTTTGTAAGTGGTTATTATGTTGTTTACATGGTTTCAAATTGGTGTGACTTAGTTTACAGCAAAATTGTGTAGCAAGTGGTGTACTTTAATATAATATGACTTGGCTTGTTAAGAGAGAAAGAATGTTGTACATGCCAGTAAAGTGGTGTACAGTCATGATGAAATACATAAATTAAATCTGCTTGTAGTTAGTGTAACCATAAAATGTGTTGAAAAAATAATGTTGAAAGAATGTGTTTAAAAGAAATGTTAAAGATATATATTCTTTTAATATCTATAGTTATTTTAAATATCTATAATTTTAAGTAAATTTTATTGAAAAAATATAAACTTAATTTAAATATTAATATACTGTTGCTTTTTAAGTAAATTATGTTGAAAAGGTATATACTCTGATCCTTTATAATTAAAAATTTGCATTTTTTTAACTGAAAAAAAAATTTGTTTAAAAGATATATACTCTGTTCTTTTTTAACAACTTATACTTTTGATGATGAATAAATTTTGTTAAAAACAGGCTTCCTGTTTAATTAATAGCTCCATCCCATTTAAAAATTTGTAAGGTTCTATTTCCTTCATTAAATATGTCTAATTTTAAATTTAAAATAAGTTTTGGTAACTTTCATTAAATTTTTAGGATTTTATGTATAAAGAATGTTTTCTCCAAAATAATATTTTATTGTTATATATATATATATATATATATATATATATATATATATATATATATATATATATATATATATATATATATATATATATACATATACATATACATATATATATATATATATATATATATATATATATATATATATATATATATATATATATATTCTAGGAAAAAAATATGGGCGGCAGTATCCTTCCGTCCTGGAGAAATTTAGCGGATATATCAGTTTTTTTCGTGGAAAAAAGTACTTAATTTTTAATTTGGGCAGCAATATTTATATGCGCAATTGCTCACTTTTTTTGTATATTTTATATGCGCAATTGCTCACTTTTTTTGAGCGTTTTGAGAAAATGATGAGAGAAAACGAAGAACAATGAATAAAAAGATTGCTGACCCATACCAAACCCTCAGTCGATGTAGCAGCACTCCACTGCGAGTCAGGCTATTTGTCAGTCGATGTATGTACTGAAGCCCCCACAGCAGGCTTTTTCAGTATGATGTCATCATGCTCACCTAACTCAGCAGTATAAGATATATACACACACATATATATATATATATATATATATATATATATATATATATATATATATATATATATATATATATATATATATATATACATGATTAATTTCATAAAAAATTGTTTCAAATCATTTAAGTCAGTGAATAAATCAGCAAATAAGTCCTTAAATAATTGTATCAGCCCACTTAACCCTGATTTTTTAACTAAGTAATATGCTGCATAAATTTTAAAAAAAAGTATTTCGATATAACTATAAATAATTAGCAAACACATTAAATATTATCATTAGTTATTATTAAATATCTTTATTAAACAAATTGTAAATTCATAATTCCAACTAAGTTTATAAATAAGAAAAATAAATAAACACATACGTCTTTCTTAGCTAGATCTCTTAATAGTTGTGAACGACGTCTTATGTACAAAGTTCCTTAAAAAAATAAAAACTCTAAATACAAATTTGTTGTTAAACTATTGTTGCTTGAAATCAAAGTAACTTTATTAAGCAATATTTCCATTAAAATTCTTATCATGAAAACATATTAACACAGAATGTAATGTCATTAACACAAGCAATAACAAACAACTACCAGCATTAGATTTACACCTAATGCTTGTAACAGTTGCATATTATTATTTATAATTATAACACTATTTATCATTACAATATTACAAATATTAGAAACCAACAAAAAAAATCTATTTTTTTTAAAAAACTGTAGAAAGGTAAAATTAATAAACAATTGAGAAATACCAAAACTGTACAAAATTTTAAAATTATTTGCAATATTTTTCAATCTTTATGACATCATGTGACTAATTTGACTTTTAGTTAATATTATTTTTTAACCTTTCTGATATATTAATTTAACTTTTTAGTTAATATCATTTTTCTAACATCTAATAAACTATTTTTATCTCAGAATCTGTTTTTGTTATCTGCAATATAATGGTACTTTTAACTTCTCCACTTCAAACAACAGTTAAATCTTTATAATTAAAAATATTAATAGGAGGGGGCAATTGCCGAAGTGTAAACTTCTGCAAACTGCAAATGACTGATCTTTTTATCAACTAAGTTAATGAACTATTTTTAATAACAACTATAATCAATTTATAAATAAATTTTCTAATTATCATTATAATTGACTAGATTGCACCATTTGTAGCACTCATTATTTACAATAGCTTTTATATAGAAACGATATTCTTAGCAGAGTAGGCACTATCTCGATTCGAAACTTTTGTTTAAAGCACTAATAAGAACCAAATATAATATTACCATACTAAAAAGGGTCTTTAAAAATGTAATATCCTACAGGTCTCTCTCATTTATGCATAAAAAGTGAAAGATAAGCACTTGCTTAACAGGATGAAAAAAGAATTTTTAAATTAAAACTATACATTAATAAACAAAATGCTGAGTGTAAAATGGACATAAACATTGAATTAATTTTCATTATAAAATTAAACCTTTTTATATAAATGAACTTTCAACTTAAATATAATATTTAACTTAAATATAATGTTGCATAAAGGTCTTTTTTTATTACTTATAAAAATTTAAAAAAGTAAAAAAAAAATTATTTAAAAATCTTTTTTTTTTTGCAAAACACTGATTTTAATCAAAATTAAATCTTATATCACTGTACACTGGTTGAGTGAATTTGAATATATTCTTTCATAAGAGATCTGCAATTCAACAGGAGGGGTTAAAATGGAATATGATTTGATTTCGAAGAGTTTAAAAATCACCTGAAATTTAAAGAATTAATGCTAAAATGTTTAAAAAAAAAAAAGAGTGGCTCCTGTATTTGCAGTTAATTTCCGATAACTAGAACCTCCATGGGACCAAGGCAAACTGTTTGACTTAACGAATGTTTGACCAAAGCTTATTTCCATTAAGACAAACTTTAGCATATAAAATATTTGTTCAAATTAAGGTAATTTTTAGAAAAAATTAGGATACTGTTATTTTGAACTGACTTAACAAAGTTCAAGTTATTTAAAGTTTGACTTATCTGAGGATTGACTTAACTGGAGAATTTTAATAGGAATCATATGGACAATTTCAAGGGACCTAATAAAACAGCCCAAGATAACAAAAGTTCGAGTTAATCCAAAAAATTCCTCAATTCTTATGAAAACGTGCAAATTTTACTAAATATTTTTTAGAAAAAAAAAATTATTTCAAATTTGGAAAGAATCTAAATTGTACTGTTAGTTCATAGATTAATTTGATGCTTATTACCATCTAAGAGTTAGCTTACTAGCAAATAAGCAAAATTCACAGAGATTTTTTTCCTCTTTTGTGGTCAACTTGAACTCTTCACGAAATAAATAAATCTTAAAACAATAAATAACCTTGGCCATCCAGCGAGCCATGTGATAAGCACCAGTGATCTTGAAATGATAATTTTTCTCTTCTTAATGATTATATGATAATTTAGTAAATGTTTTTTCCAAATAATAATCTGATTATTTTTCAAATCTTGTTTTTCAAAACTCTGATTATTTTTTAACCGGTCAACCATGACTGGCAAGAAATTGTTTTGGGAGGCAAAAATAGCAATTTTACTCATTTTGGGCAGTCATTGACTGGCCGTTATTTTCCACGCTGCATATATATTATTGCAAGATTTTTGTAACAATTATTTCTTACTAAATTATTTAATAAACATGTTTCAAAATTGTGACAATAATGTCTATTTTTTAGAGAATAATTGAAATATTTTTTAACATCTTCACTTCCAACAAGGCTGCAAGCAACCACTATAAGAGTTGGAAGTTACTGGAAGAGAAAAGACTAAATCTGTAGAGCAAGATGACGATTGACTGATGATTTAAAAAATTGCAAATTATATGAATCAGGAAAGCAAGATGAAGGAAGCGAATTCCAAAGAACTGATGTTCGAAGAAAAAAACTAGAAGAATAAGAGTTTTTGAAGCACTTAGGAACAGTCACAGAAAAAGGATGAGACTTAATTGAATGGCGAGTAACACGAGAATGAATTTTAGTAGATGGCACAAGGGACGCTAGCTCTTTAGAGCAGTGCCCATTATAGTATTTGTAGAAAAGAGAAAGAGAAGCAACATTACGACGATGTGACAAAGGTTGGAGATTGGCTGCCAGAGCAGGTCCAACTATGTTTACAATTCGTTTTTGCACCTTGTCTAAAAGAGAAAGAGCATCATTAGAAGATCCGCCCCAGATGTGGCAACAGTATTCCATACAGGGACGGATTTGAGATTTATAGAGATAGAGAATAGAATCTGGAGTAAGAAAGTTTCGAGCTCGATAAAGAGATGCAACCTTAGCAGATGCTAATTTTGCAATGGATTTGATATACGGTTTAAAAGAAAGATCAGAAGTAAGAGTTAATCCTAGAAGATGAATGGTAGATGACTCATCTAGTACATTACCATTCATAAATATAGGAAGATCTAAATTATTACGATAACGATTGGCCGAATAAAATTGAGTTTTATCTGAATTAAAGTTCACCAGCCACTGTGAGCCCCATGCTGTAGCAGAAGTGAGATCCTTTTCAAGCTCAGATACCCCCTCCAAGCAATCAGAGAGTGTAGGCTTCTTTTCATGACAAGAGTAAATGGTAGTGTCGTCAGCGAATAATGCCACCTTAGATGTGAGAATATCTGGAAGATCGTTAATGTAAATTAAAAAGAGTATAGGGCCAAGGATTGAACCTTGAGGAACCCCTGAAGTTACAGGATGTGAAGAAGAGTGTTGTCCATCGAGGACAACTTTTATACTACGATTGGAAAGAAAGGACTCAATAATCTTAAAGATGTTACCAGCTACACCATAAGAAGAAAGCTTATGGAGAAGACCAGCATGCCAAACTTTATCAAAAGCTTTAGAAACGTCAAGTGCGATAGCCTTAACCTCTCCACCTCTATCTAATGCACGGTAAAACCTATCGCTTATTACTGTTAGCACAACAGCTGTAGAACGAGAAGACCGAAATCCATATTGATGATCAGAAAGTAAGTTATTTGATTCAAGATGAGAGATTAAGTGTTTGTTGATTAAAGATTCAAAAACCTTGCTTATGACAGGAAGAAGACTAATGGGACGGTAGTTAGATGAATCAGATCGCTCTCCAGAATTTTTGAAAATAGGGATAACAGATGCTGCTTTCCAGCATGATGGAAAACAAGACTCTGATAAGCACTTGTTAAATAGTTTTGAAAGTATGGATGAAAGCTCCGGAGAACACCTCTGCAAGACTACAACAGGAATGTTGTCAGGACCACAAGCTGTTGAAGAGTCTAAGCAGGAAATTACTTTTGATACAGAAGCTGAAGTGATGCGAATGTCAAGCAAGGGATCAACCTGTTTGACAGCTATGTCAGGTAAAACGCAACTAGAGGAATCAAGAGATGATATTGATGAAAAGTTCTTAGCAAACAATTCAGCTTTGTCTTTAGGTGAGGTGACAAAGTCTGAACCATACAAGAGAGAAGGAATAACAGATTTGCCCTTATTATTGATACTGTTAAAGATTCTCCAGAAGTCTCGAGAGCCTAATTTTTGTGATGAGATACGAGATTTAATGACCTGAGAATAGCGAGCTTTGGCATCAGACAAAACCTTTTTACAATGGTTTCTGGCGATAGTGAACAGATGTCTGTTTTCTGGAGAATTGTTTTGCTGATAGATATGGAAGTAACGGTTTCGATTAGAAATTGCTGCAGCGCAATGTGAGGAAAACCAAGGAGAAGAGTGAGGCTTGACCTGGAATCGTCGAGAGGGAATAAAAGATTCCATGCCAGCCTGAATCCACGAAGTTATGTAAGAAGCACATTTGTCAGCAGGAAGACGAAAGATTTCTACCCAAGGGCCATCACGAAGAAAATCACGGAAAGAGTCCCAGTCAGCTTTAAGGTAGTTGTACGTGGTACGATGATAGGGGGATTCTGATGAAGTAGAAGAGTTTGATAATAGTTTTAAAGAGATCAAACCGTGATCAGAAGTACCTAAGGGTGAATGTGGAGAAATTGAGCACTGACTAGGATCCAAAACAACACATAAGTCGAGTAGAGAAGGTAAATGATTATGGTTGTCTGGAAAACAAGTTGAAAAGTTGACTATTTGAGTTAGAGATTGAGAAAGGCAAAAGTTGAGGGCCTTAACGCCAGCAGAGTCACTGACACTAGAGCCAAGCCAATCGGTGTGATTGGCATTAAAATCACCAACAACGACGATATTGGCCGATGGATAAAGAGAGAGGGCTTGGTCAATTTGATCAGAAATAGCATCAAGAATAGTGCAATCTTGGGATGAAGGAGAGCGATATAGAACAAAGAGAAAGGCGATAGAGTGAAGTTGTGCTAAACGAAAGCACATAAATGAATAGTCTGTAGATTCAAACCTAGTTTCACGACAAATGGGTGAGTTCTTACGAATGTAGATGCCCAGGCCAAGCATGTGATTATTGGAGTCTTTACGAATTAAAGGAAGATAACCATCAACACTGAGATTACAAGATGGGACAGCCGAACTCAAATTAGTCTCACAAAGAGCAAGTAGGTTTGGTGAACTTTGTAAGAGATAAGACTCAACAGAAGAAAAGTTACTTCGAAGACCACGAATATTAGTAAATGATAGGTTTAGAGAACTTGGTGATGACGATGGTTTTTTGTGTTTTTTAGTTTTAGGTACTTTAGTCATTTTGAATTTATAAAGAACTTGACTCAAGTATAGATAGTACTCAGTACACTATTTAACAACTAAGCAATAGCCTCATTACTATTAATAAACCCTAAGCCGTAACAAAGGGCTCCAAATGTGGCCTCTGCAATGCACACCAACAGTACAAACAGGGACACCATCCATGCGCAACATGGCACTGTTAGTACTCTGATATTTTTCGGCTGTTGATGGAATCAGCCTCTCTGAGAGCTACCACAGAGTTCGGGAAACCTGACTACCAGCCGGCCTCAGAACCATAAAACTGAGTTTTAGAGCTGTACCCTCATTAGGAGATAATAGAATGAGTTGCCCAGTCGTAAAAATAGAGACACAAGCAATACCCATGCATTGAGTCAAGAAGATCCAGCGTTCAACATCCTAAACTGGAAACAATGTATTAAAAATACATCTGCGCCAGCCTAATAGATGAGGAAGGGGTGCGAGGCTGTTCAACAGATAGAATCTGTTTACCCCTTAAGTCTAATTTAAAAAAAAAAAAATTGCCTAGAGGGGTTAGACATCCCCCTACATCGCTTCATAATAGATAAAAATAAAAAAATTAAAATGAAAAAATACATTCAATGAAACAAATTATAATATCAAAACAAAACTCACTGTGTTGAGGATCAGTGTTTGTCCTATAGTTGCTATATCTAACATCAAAAGCCAAAATATGCTGAGCAATATTCATCGAAGTAAGCACAGTATTGACAAAGTTTATAAACCAACCACATCAAGACAACAATGGTTTATTTTTTTATGTTACCTAAATAAAATACCTTTTTGATTAACAATTAAAAAAATACTGAAGCAACTACTTTTAGGTGCCAAACAAATAGCAGAGTTCTAAATGTGGGGATTGATACATTTACAAAAAATTGTCTTACAATCCTCAAAATGTTCCTTTTAACCTTTATTGAGAAACATATCTGACTAAAAATCTGTTTAAAAAAATTTGCACTTGGTCTGATTTGGCATCCAGTACTGCTTAGATTTATTTGCTTATTGCAATTTTAATTTTATGTTGAGTTTGAACACAGCCTTTTCATCATTTTTGTATTGTTGAATTTTTTTTTTTTTTTTTTTTTTTTTGTCATTAAGAAACTGATAACTGTTAGTAAACTATTTTTGTCAATATAAAAAAAAAAAAGAAAAAACATAAAAAGTTAACATGTCTTCATACATATATATGCATTTCACATCAATTGAAAAAATTAATTTTTATTACACCTTTTTTAATCTTAATTCCATCTATATTTGCTGCAACTGGTATGTTGACAAACTATTACTTTTTAAGATGTTTATGCATTTAAAAGGTGGAGATGCTTGCATATTTTTAAAAACAATCAAAAGTAATAAAAGCATGGCAGCAGCAGGTATTCCTATTTTCTCAAAACATTTGAAATAGTTGATCCTAAAAAGTATTGTTCAATAATTTTTTTTTCCTAAATGTAGCCAGGTCTGAGTCTTAATAAACAAACTTCTAATGTCTCATCTTGAATCTAAAAGCTTATTATCTGATAATCAAAAAATATAAGATGTTATGAAAAACAACATCTTTTATTTTTTGTACACTTAGGGATAAAACAAGGTTTTCATCATGAGACTTAGTTTCTTATATATTGTTCATTATAAATATTTTACAACTATTTTGGCTGATAAACTAAAATATATATAAATTCAAATAAAATTTCATAAGAAACTATATACTAAATTAGATTTTTTATATAATAAATGTAAAAATAGTGAATTTTTATAGCTACTTTTATTGAAATTAAATAAGTTTCAATAGAAATTTAATAATTCATATGCTATAGAAATCCTGTTATGTGAAGTTTAACAATTGTATAAAAAATAAGAAAACTTTTTAATCCTTGTTATCACAGGATATATTTTGTTATTACGCGGAGTCCTTACATGGATACATTTTGTTATTATATGAAGATACCTTAAAAACCGCTGTATCCATCGCAGGATACAAAAGTTTTTTATTGCTACATGGAGTCTAATAATACCTAGAGTGTTTTAGTATCTAGGAAAAAATAAAAATATAAATATTTAACTACAAATTCATTTAAAAAATCAATATAATTAATCTTTACTCTATTGATAAAAAAATGACAAGTTTTGATATATCTTTAAGTTTGTTTTTAAGTGACCTGAAATTATATTTAAAAAAAGCTTTTAAAATTGGTGCATACTAATAACAATGCCTGTATTGGCTGAAAGAAGAAGACCACATAAAAAAACTAAGATAAATTCTTTATCTATAAATATTGCTTAAAATTTACATTAGTTTCGAAACAATAAATTATATTAAAAACTTTTCTTATATCACTTAAACTTATTTTAAACTTATTTTAATGTATGCTATTTCTTATCAATTATATCTATTTGTATTATTTATTTTGTTTATTACATAATTTATTTTTAGAATTAGGTTTTATTAGTAAAATATTTTCTTTATAAGAACTGTTTTAGATAAAATATAATTATTGTAGGAAAAAAAAAAGTTAAAAAACTAACTATTCACAATTCACATGGTTTCAGAGACTTATTCATATATTGCAACTTATGCAATATGAAGAATAATTAATTATTTTATGAAAAGAACTCTTTTAATAATTAAAACGATACACTTGTTACATGTTACTTTATGAATTCAAACCAACCAGCTATCTGCATGACTAAAAACTATAAAACTGTTTATGATTCATACCTTAAACTTCAAAGATTAAAATATTAGTGAATGATCATTGATTCATAAGTAATTAAAACATTATTGAGATCATCACATTAATCATTTTTAACAAGATAGAAAAACATTTGCCAACAACAACTTAATATATTTTATTTTTAAGTGAACTGTGTATTTATATACATATACATGTGTATGTATATCTATATACATACACATGTATATATATATATATATATATATATATATATATATATATATATATATATATATATATATATATATATATATATATATATATGTATATATATACATATATATATATATACACATATATATATCCATATATATATATCCATATATATATATATATATATATATATATATATATATATATATATATATATATATATATATATATATATATATATATATATATATATATATATATATATACACTTATATATATCTATATATACATACACATATATATAAAAACACATATATATATAGTTTTATATATAAATACGTATATGTAAACATATAAATGTATATACATTTAGTTTTATATACATAGATATATATGTGTGTGTTTGTGAAAATATACACATATATATATATATATATATACACATATATATATATATATATATATATATATATATATATATATATATATATATATATATATATATATATACATGGAATAAATAATATATATAATTCTATGCAGAAAAGTATTCAAAAAATATGGAGCTCGTTACTGCAACTTTTTTCACTATGTTTTTTGGTATGTCTAATGAAGCACTTATTGCAAATAACATTACAAAACTAATGAAAATGAGCAACTGTTCTAATACTCTTGAACTAAGCAACAATCAATGGAGAAGTAAATGCATTGAAGAAACGAATCTCTGTAAACTAGAAAGCGAACAATTATTAGTTGATGGCATCAATGAAATAACAATTAAGTTTTCTGCAACTATATTTGATGGTGTTCATTTTTTATTATTATTTTGCACAAAAAAAAGCATTAATGAAAGTACTCAAGGTTACATTAGCAAATTTGAAATAAGCACTAATAACCAATATAACACAA
The DNA here is from genome assembly GCF_022113875.1 of Hydra vulgaris. Classification (NCBI taxonomy): domain Eukaryota; kingdom Metazoa; phylum Cnidaria; class Hydrozoa; order Anthoathecata; family Hydridae; genus Hydra; species Hydra vulgaris. Next base: position 17,466,261 of record NC_061166.1, read on the forward strand.
AAACATTTGAAACAAAAATTGAAACGAAAGACTATACAAACTTTTCAGTTGAGTTTCACTATGTCAACTTTTGTGGAACAATCAATTATATATCTATGGATTATTATACTTGCGAAAATTCTAGACATCATTCTATAAAATACAACAAACATAATGCACCTAGCTCTCAAGTAGAAATCCTGAAAATTAATGGTACATGTTCTCGAAATTCAATTGTTTATAAAGATAATTTATATGCAGAATGTTATTCAAATGGCACTGTACAAGAGTTTGGAAAATGTGTTTGCAAAGAGGGCTATACTTTAAATATAGAAAAATGTGAAAAGTGTCCATTTGGATATTATAAAAACATTATAGGAGACCAAAAATGTGAAAAATGTGGAGAAAAATCTTTTAGTGATGTTGATCGTAAAGAGTGTCAATGTGGAACTAATGCATTTAGAGAAATAATACATGCAAAAAACTCTAGTAGTACATGTCATGAACCAAAATTTGCTATTGAATTTTTGAAAATTTATGAAAATAAGGTATTGATGACTTGGAAAGAAGAGGGCCTTCTAAATGTAAAAGTTAATGTATCTTTTCTAGTAAGATGTCTTAACTGCAAAGAAAAAGAGGGAAACTTTCCAATAAATACAAAAGAATATTATTCTGTATTAGAAAATTTATTTGATAAAAAGTATTATTATTTGTCACTTACAGTTTTCTACAAACAAGAAAATGATATTCTATTTGAAAAAATTGTTTACTGTGGATTTGAAACAACAGTACAAAAGACTAATAATACAATATATGGTAAGAAAACAGATGTCATAATAATCAGCATAACAATACCAGTTATTATTATTAGCTTTTTAATAATATTATATTTGTATGTCAAACAAAAGCGCAGAACGATTATCTTTCTCAGAAGAATTAATTCATTAAAAAGACTGCGCCGGCCACCACCCCCTCCAGAACGTGCTGATTCAACAGCTTCAGAAATAAATCCATATGCCTATTCAGAAAAAATTCCTGAACTGAAATCAGATGATGAAAGTTTTGATATTAACAAAAGAAAAGAAAACCGCTATAGTACATTAACTGATTCCCAACCAAAAAAAAAGAATCCAACACCAACCATAAATAATGTAAACCAATCTTCTAACAACAAACAAAATATTGAGCAGATTGAGAATGCATACAAAAATTGTGGTAGTATTATGTCTAATGAAGATAATGATTTATACATAAACATGAATGCAAACTTTTCAAAAGAAGACAATTTTCATGCACAACATATTTATGACAACCCTGAACCAAGAAAACCACGTTCTAAAACTTTTAACGAAGGAAAGATTCAACAAGGTTTTAAATCTAAATCTGTGATATATCCAGAAGACTCTTTTGCTATAAGACTAAGTATTCATGATATTAACAAAGCAAAGTTAAATAATAAGTATAAACGTATTGGATCGCAGATAAACAAAGGATATGATATTCCAAGAGCACATCACAGTGCTGATGATATTAGTAAGTTATATGATATGTTGACGTAACAAATTTTTACGTGAACCATTCTATTATATTAATCAATACGTACTGTGTATTAAGTAATAAAATACAGATAAAAATATTTTCATACCTGGTTTTTATAAATTTAAGCAACATAAAATTAAAAAGTTGCATTTTATATTTAAACTAAATATATATTCAATGTAATACTAAACTTTTAAAATTAACATCTAGATTGAACGTAACACACAAATATCATTTTGCAATTGAATAAACGCATTGTTTTTGCAAATTTGTGTTAAAGTGCCATTCGAAGATGCGTTTTCTAATTCCAACAGCACGCGTGTAAACATATTTGAACTTTAAAGTATAAAAAAGTTAATCAATAGTTCTATTTTATTTCATAAAACTAAGGTATCAATGCAGGTTACAATAGACTACTTTATGTAATTTTCTTTTTTTTTTTTTAATTACCTTAATAAAAATAGCCAGGAGTGGCGTGCAGGAGGGGGCAAACTGATTCTTTTGCCTTAGGCTAATTGTTTTTTTTTTGCCCAAATGATGTCCAAGGGGCACCAAATAAAAAAAAAGAACATTTAAAAAAATGATAATATATGTAAATTTAGAAAAATAGAGGCGGCAATCGGGGTTGCTATCTCAGGCGGCGTGAAGGTTTTCAGCGCCCCTTGAAATAGCATAAAAACAATTATACTCTTCCTTTTTAGTGCCGCCGAGAGGAAGGGGGGCGAAAGGAACAGTTTATCCAGGAAGGCAGATATCCAAGGGGGGCCGAATCAAAAGTAGGTACCTAAAAAAAAAAAGATAAAGAGGAAAAACTCCTTCATCTATAATATAGGGACATTTTGATAAATAAGGGCGCTAATCTGGCGGCGTGACGACTCTTGGCGGCCCTGTTTATATTTAAACAATTCAAAATGTATTCTACAAAAAGAGTGCTCAATGTTCTTAAAAGAACAGAGCAATTACAAATTAGTAGAAAATCACTTAGCAAAATTTTTTCTCATTTAACATTGTGTTTCATCAATAAAGTTTCATAATTTCTGATGAGTCTTTATTGATGAAACACAGTATTAAATGAGAAAAAATTTTTCTAAGTGATTTTCTACTAATTTATATATATATATATATATATATATATATATATATATATATATATATATATATATATATATATATATATATATATATATATATATATATATATATATATATATATATATATTTTATCTAATTATAAAAAAAATGAAGTCCAAAAAATTGTTTTTAAATATTGTCCATTGTCCAAATTCATACCACCGTACGTTGGAAAACATTGATGTTTTTGTATCTCCAATGCCTCACGGACTTTTTTTTCAAATTTTTTATCCTCAACTTTAAGTGTTATTACTTTATTCCATTCAAAGTCCTCATTACAATTTACATTATGCAAAGCTAATGCAGACGGGTTTAACTTGACAAAAATGTTTGATGTTGTTGAACCCTTGTTCGTATTTGAAGTTTTGTTTCACCAACATATACTTTGGAGCATTTGCACTTAATTAAATAGGTACCTGGGGTATATATATATATATATATATATATATATATATATATATATATATATATATATATATATATATATATATATATATATATATATATATACATATATATACATATACATATATATATATAGATAGATATAGGTATAGATATATTTAATTTGCAAAGATTCCAATAGTCACATGCTTGGTTTGGGCATAGTAACGTAGTAGCGGACTTGTCAATTTAAGCAGCCCGCCAACCTGCCTCCTAAAAAAAGAATATATAGATGTCTAGTTTTTTTGTGTTTTTCAATTTACCGGTATTATATCTTCCATATATATTTTTTAGTAATAATTATTTTTTTTCTTCTTTTTTTTATTTCAAGGCTACAGTCATTTATGGTATTTTACAGAGCTCATCATGGACATTTATTGTCGGCCAGTTTTTTACGGTCTAGTATTGCTATATCAGAATATAATTTCTCACGATGTTGTTTTATATTTTTTCATTGAGTAAAGAAATAATGTTCATATATTTTGTAAGGGATTCTTATCCGTTTCATGAACCATTTTTCTAACATATTTTTTTCTAAAATAAAATCACGCTTTTTCTCCTCGAGTAATGCATTCGCAGATTTGGCAAATAGTTTTAGATTTTCTATTACGTTACTATAATCAGTTAAAACTTTTTTAAAGAGTAAAATGTGAAGCATGTTTTAAGCTGTAAAGTACTTTAGATGGTAAATATTTAAATAGCAATTTAGTATATTAAAATTTTTTTAAATGATTATGCGCTGTTGTTATAGTTTTAGATTTCAAAAACAACTCTAGGGTACTTATACATAATTTTACTTATCACTCTATATCGCTCACCATTTTTAATTGCTTATATGTCAGTTAACTCACACGCGGCACCATCAAAAAGACGTTCTTTTAGAGCAGCAAACCAACCTAATTGACATCAAAACAATTTTGACCTCTAAAGAATCGCAAATAAAAAAGTATCTCTTAAAGAAAATTTGTTGGTTTTTGGTAATTTTTTTGCTACTTAATTGGCCGAATTCGAACCAGCTGATGCAAATCTACCGAGTTAATTATTTATTATGCATGCTAAATTATAATTTAATTTCGTTCTCCACTGTTTAATCTCTGATTGTAATAACATTTATAATCGTTTAAAATGGTAGAAAATGCATAAAATTGTTTTTTGCTCAACCTACCAAATTAACTCAATCTCACATACAGAATAAATATACTGTTGCCTAATGCAATTAATCTCGCCCAGGTGGGCGAGAATAGATGCGGCGTAATATACTGACTTACGCTACCAGCAGTTTTAACAAAAAATACCTTTCGCCGTGACCCCCATTATTTTTTCATTAAATTGGGATAAAATTATTGAAAAACAAAATCATAAAATTTCGTAAGGATACATATTAAGAGCATAATCTTTTTGAATGCTTACAAAAGAGTATTTTTTATGTATTTTGTTCTATATATTATTGAGGAAATAATTTTATAAACTTATTACCCTTAGTTCAACATCCTCGGCATTATTGTAAAATGAACCCTAAACTTACTTGATAATTGCTTTGACGAAAATTGATGATATCCACGTTAATTTATTTTTTATTGCCTTCAAAACAATACTCTTTCTTTGAGTATTGTTGTGCTTACAAATAATGCATATTTTATTTATTTTCAATTTAAGAACTAATGTTTTAGTTATTAAAATAACTAAAACATTAGGTCCAAAACGTTAGGTTCAAAAGATCCAAAACTCATTTTATGCATAAAAATGTTTTTATTTTTCTATAATGAAGAAGCTGAAGTATAAATAAGATATTTTTGCTTTAAAGCTTCAACAAGTTGAAATTCTCTTGTTTAAAAATGCGTTGTTATAGCGTTACTATGACCCTCAAAACCCTATAATAGCCAAAGTACACACATTTTTAAATACTTATTTATATATTTTACTTTAAAAAAAAAAATCATAAATATGTTTTATGAACTAAAAAAATTAATTTTTTTTTTAATTTTTAAAATTAATGGGGATGTACCACCTTAAAGAAGAATAAAAACATTTTTATTATGCATAAAACGAGTTTTGATCTTTTGAACCTAACGTTTTGGACCTAATGTTTTAGTTATTTTAGACTTTTGTTATTACTTAGCTAAATGCTTATTTACTTCATTGTAAATTAAGTACTGCGAAATTCTAGGGTTGGGATTAGGCAACAAATACTAATATATGGTTTTGACCACGTGTTTATATTTGTAGCTCTTGTAAATTTGGAGTATTTTATTAAATTAATATGACATTCATACTGCAATTTAATTTATCTAGGTATTGTCTTGAGAAAAAAAAACATAGATAAAACAAGAGGTTGGGGATGCAGACCATCACCAAGATTTCACCGGATGTCGGTTGGAAAGATTGCTTCTGTAACAGAGGCTACAATATGTTATAGTACAACTCATCTTCATGATGGTATAATTCCTTTAACATTTGGTAGTAGTACTCTTGATATTTGTCAAATGAAACAGCTACCAACAACTGATGTGTCTTTAAATTGTGTCAATGGTTCCAATTATTCCATTGATCAATCAGTCACTGTTAAGAAACGGTCCAAATTCCTGAAATGGAGTGAAAAAAAATATGATGAGTTCAATTAAGCATGTCAGATCAGAATCATCATTTTCAGTGCGTAAGACAGCAATATTGTACAATGTGCCACGTACAACACTAAGAGACAGATATTCTAAAAAAGTTGTTATTGGAGCAAAGCCAGGAAGAAAACCTACCCTACCTTTTGCTCTGGAAGAAAAACTTTCCCACTGGGAATCGATTCCCAGTGGGCACTGGACCAAAAAAAGACGTCTTTTGAACGTTCAAAAGACGTCCGTAACGTTCAAAAGACGTTCAAAAGACGTCAAAAACGTGAATAAGACGTTTTAAAGACGTCTTTTTTATGTCTGTGTCCACTGGGTTAAGGGGTATGTTTTGGAAAGTCACAGTTCCTGAATTATGCTGGGAAACTTGCCACAAAGCATAAAATCAACTTCAAGAAAAGACTTTCAAGCAACCTGGCTTCAACCATGCGACCGCACCTTATTCAAGCCACTGAAGGATTATTATCGCTCTACAGCACAAAATCTGATGGGTCAGTTTTCAGCTTAGGAAATAGCAATGACTTCTAGCAAGATTACATCTGGGTTTAAGTCGAGTGGAATTTATCCATTTAATTCCAGGATATTCCTAGTGATACATATTTACCAAACTATCTACACATTGCTGAGGATATATCAGTTAATACAACTGAAGACTATTGTTCTTTGGTTTGTATAGTACTACCGTGTTTTTGCTAATACTACTATACCATAAAAATTATTATTTAAACTTTAGCTAGCAACTGCGACTAATATTTTATGTACAAATTCATAAAAATTCTGAACGAAGCATAAATTTACTAACTTGCATTTCAATAGTATTATTTTTTACTTTCTTAGGAATTCCAACTATCAATTGTTTAAGAAATTAGTTTTTCAGACGTTGATGCTTCTATAGATGCTGGAAAAGTTGCTAATTATCTAGAACAATTTCAAAATGGCACTGAAGAAAAAATCGCAACTCACAGTTCGTTACAAAGCAACACTTTTATTTTGTTATTATTGCTGATTATTACGTTGTTCGTAATAATCAGCTTGCATATTTAGTCAATCCAGTTAAAGAAAAAAATGTTGACTGCATTGTAAATAGTTTTACCAGTCTTACTAAGCAAAAAAAAAAAAGAAATTTTAGAACCATTAAACTTTAATTCTACTACAGTTTCAAATTTTCCGTTTGCAAACTCTTCCTATCCCCTACCTGGTAAGTCAATCATTTTACAATTTTCTTTCATCAGACCCAGCCTTAACTGAACAATTTACTTATATATCGAAAGGTTATATTAAAATAAAAAGAAGTTAACGGTCCCCCATCAATTAAGCAACGCTAAACTATATTAAAAAAAAAACTTGCTCTTCTGCGCGGTGATTTTGATTAAACTTAAAGAGCTAATCTACAGAAAGATGTTAAACAGATTTGTTTAACTAAAAACTCCACGAGGAAAAACTTGTTGTCTTTTTGTTTTTGTTTTATTATCTAAATTTAGCCCTTCGTTGTTTATGAATTATCTCTTAAGCTCAAATTTAATAGAGAAAGATTAACAAAAGTTTTGTGAAATGAAACAGTCATTGACATATAAAAATAAAGAATAGAGGACCTTATAAGTTAAACGATAAAGTAGTAAAACAAATCCGTAAAGTGCCAAATAGTACTGATCAGTATTATTTGGAACGTTCGAATGTTCTGGTGTGATAAGCGGTAAATAAACAAAACAGTTAAGAAAAAAGCTTCTTGTGCTGCAGCACAATAACCTGGCTTTGCTCCAATAACAACCTTTTTAGAATATATGTCTCTTAGTGTTGTACGTGGCACATTGTACAATATTGCTGTCTTACGCACTGAAAATGATGATTCTGATCTGACATGCTTAATTGAACTCATCATCATCGTTTTTTCACTCCATTTCAGGAATTTGGACCGTTTTTTAACAGTGACTAATTGATCAATGGAATAATTGGAACCATTGGTTAAAACAATTAACCATTTGGTTAAAACAATTAACCAAAAAAAGTCTAAAATGAAAAAAATTGGTTCATTTTAGCGCACGAAAATTAAATGACTAAGCAATTGATTTATAAAATTTGCGTTAATTTTTTTTATCAAGAAATATTTTTATCATATTTTTTTTTTGCAGTGACAGCTTCTATAGAAACTGTTGATGTAAAAGTTTCAAGCCGTCTGTTTCTTGTTTCTAGCAGTCAGTTACTTGTTCGAATCAATTTAAGTCAGCACACTTCTTAAATCAAATATTTTCTAGACAATTTTGACAGTTATTATCGAATTTCCTTGATGCCTATTGTAAGAAGAATTATGAAAAAAATTGTCAAAGTCATACTTAGTAGAAAATCACTTAACTCCAACTAATTCAACTAATTTGATGAAAGCAATGGATTTTTATTACCTAAATTCTCTAAAAAAATTCTCTAAAAAAATGCAAATTCGATGTAATGTTCATTGATTTTAATACTGATGTAATGTTGATAGATTTTACTAATGCGTACTAATGCGTTTGATTTTGTTTCGGAAAGACGTTTAGAGTGGAGTACCGCATACTTATATTAACGATTTGCAAAGCAAATTAAAAATCCAAATAAATTTATTGTTGAAGATACTTAATTATTAACAAAAACAAACAAAAATGTACTACAAGGTGACATTTAAAAAATAGCAAAAATGTGACAAACTTTGTCAAATGTCAAAAAACCTTAATTGAACAACATAAAATGAAAAGTAATGCATCTTGGCAAATTAAATAATTATTAAAAACTACACATAAAAAAAAAAAAAAAAAAACAATAAATGCATGCAACATAAAAAAACAAAAGGTATGAGTATGATAAAATCTTAGTCAAGTAATGTATGCACCAAACAAATACTTGGAAAGATAAACATTACGTTCATTTATTTGAATATTAAACTAATCAAAATATTATACACAGCTTCGGTGAAACCTCAAAAACACCATATAAAAATATCAACCATATTTTTTTTTTCCCTGCCCACAATTCAGACAGGCGTGAAATCTGTTTATGCAAGGACTTTTTTTTTATATTTTTTAATGTTTACCATAACAACAAGGTACCATTTTGTTTTGTTTAAAACTTTATTCTTACTTTTTTATATACAGCAAAAATGACATAATAACATTTAGATTAAAAAATGGTATTATAACATTTAGATTTTTAAAAATTAAAACATTAAACGTAAAAGTCATGTCATTTGGTAGCGATGTGCTATGATGTGAAAAAGATATAATCTTGACTTGAGAGAGAGACTTAAAGAGTTTTTCAAAGTCTCGTTAAAAAAAAAGTTGCTTATTTTCAACAACTATTACCTACTCTTAATACATTTGTTGTTTGTTTTAAGATTTGTTTGGCTTGATATATTTTTGGTTCACACCAGCTTTTTTAAAAAAATTCCGCATTTAAAAGTACAAAGGACCTTGATAAATTCTACTTATGAAGCTATAAAAAACTATAAAAAGCTAACATAAATTAAAAATTTTTAAATATCAAACTTCTGTTTTTTTCATGATTACAAAATGCCCGCGTTGAAATCAATACAAAAAATTCTTTAAAATTTATGAATTTAAGATTATTAAAATGAATTTTTTTTGATTTTAAAACGAAATTTTTTGTATTAATCAAACAAACAAACAAAAAAAAATCAAATCAATCAACAAAAAAATCAAAATTAAATGAGTAAATAACAGATACAACGTTTAAAACATAACTTTCTTAAACAATAATAAATTAACATAATTAAATAATTATGTTAAATATTATTTTTCAATTTTGTTCTGTTTGCTTATTCTCTTGCCATGCTTAAAACTCCGGGACCACCATGTGCTGTAATTTCCTAACGAAAAAAAAAAGGCATAAATAATAAGAAATATAACAGAATTTATATGGTAAATAAAAACATTGTTTTTAAAATTTAATCGGATTTTAAATTAAAAAAATTTAACCTGGGCATCTTGAACTAAGGCGCATAATGGACAACAGCAATAACAAACAATATCGTTTAGAAACGAACCCTATATCAAATAAGTTATAAATTATCATCCTTGTTAGGTAGGTATCTTCTTTTGTTATATATATATATATATATATATATATATATATATATATATATATATATATATATATATATATATATATATATATACATACATACATACATATATATATATATATATATATATATATATATATATATATATATATATATATATATATATATATATATATATATATATATATTATATATATATATATATATATATATATATAATTGAAAAATCAATAAACTGATACTCCGATTAATAATAAATAAGTACAATTTAAGTTTTAAAAAAATTTTTAAAAAGAGTTTGATTTTCACTTTTGAAATTCGATTATTAGAACTTTGTGAATATTAAATCGTTCCTGGAACGTGTAGTATTATAACACGAAGAATTTTCTTCATAAAAACAGAATAAAAAAAGTTAAAAAACAAAACTCACTTCTATGCTGTATTTTGCTCTTATTTTTTCCCTTATTTTTGCATTAAAGAAAAAATTAACGCACGTAAGCGATAAACAACCATACAACAGGCAGTTTTCTCCAACAAATTCAGCGTTTTTACCAGCTGTCAAGCAAGGTAAAAAGTATGTTATTAAACAAGTAGTTATATCATTGCAACAGCCGCATATCGAATTGGTATATTCTGGCATCTCTGAAAACAAAAAGAAATAAAATTGATATATATATATATATATATATATATATATATATATATATATATATATATATATATATATATATATATATATATATTATATTAAAAACTTATTCCTTTTACTGCATACTTATTGTCATAACACATATTTTAAGAATCCAGACTTAGAACAAAAATTTACACAAATCTTTTCAAGTTTACAGGCGCTAATGGTGTCATTCAGTGAGACCATGTTTCACGCATGCGTAAAATATTTGGTAAATATATTTTGGTTTTGAAATATATCTTTTGAAAAGCATTTCTCTGGAAAGAGAAGGGTTTAGTGCTAGTATCATTTTTCTGAAAATATTTTTAAGGACACGGTTAAAATAAAATGGGAGGATTAAATCTGTGGCAACCCATTTTAATTATTTTTCGGAAAAAAAAAAAAATAAACTAAATAGTTTTTTGCATAAAATTTCATATAAAACATATAGTTAAAGAGATATACTTAACCCGTGAGATACAATCGTATCTTATCATATCATCATATTCGCGCAAATAATTGGTAAAACACTGAAATTACTAAACAGTTTAATAAAGTAATAAGGGATGTTTAACCTGTTACAACCCTTCTACAAGGGGTTTTAGTACGTGTAAAATTAAAACTATTTAAAAAATTAAAAAAAAACAATAAAACATGTGAAATAAAAAATCTTACCTATAAATTTATTTTACGCAATAAGTGTTCGAGCTAACAACAATTTAAGCGCACTAGCAGACAAAAAAAGCAAACCGGATTAAATTAACAAATAAATGTTTCCAAAGTTAAATAATAATATTGAAGCAAACATTTCAAAAAATTAATAAATAATACCATTATATTGTTCATTTTAAATATTTATAGTTTCAGATCACAACACGTTTGCATATTAATGATGTTTGAATACCTTGAATCAACAGAACAAGGTTACCCTCTAAAATAATGTTGATTATCAACTTATAAATTATTTAAAAAGGGAATGCGTAATTACCTTTCGCGTATAAAAATAATCTTTGTTTATAAGCTAATTATACTGTATTTAAAAAATAATGTAAACCGTTTTTATTTTACGTTAATAAAAATAACAGTTGGTCTTACAACTATATAGTTATCAAACCACTTGAAAACCTTTTTTGATCATCAAACCACTAGAAAACCTTTTTTGGTTATAAAATTATTTAATAATTTGATGCTTAAATGCATGCACTTCTATGATCGACGCAGTTTTTGTGCTAACATAACTTGTAATCTATATTTATAAAAGCCACCACAGATATCGAGATCCTATATTGTGGTTTGAATTAAATAATTCTCTGGAGCAAATTCATTTTTTTGTCACAATAAAAATTCATTTTATTGGGCACAATAAAACCCCAATGCTATATCAATATCTTTGTTCGCTGGGAATAATACACTAGAATTACCGTTGACTGCAATTTATGTATATGTCTTTTCTCCTTAAAATAAATCTGTGTTTATTATGAACAATTTTTCGTTTTTCTTTTTTTTTATTACTTACCCTATTTTATATAAAAACTTTTTTAAATAAAAATGTTTTTGGGCGATTGCAGCCTGAGAGATTTTTAAGTTGGGCTCGAATCACTAGAGTTTTTTTGGATGCATGGTATTATAAACAACTGTACGTTATCAAAAGTATGCAGGCTTTTAGGAGAGCTACAACCAAAAGAGATTCTTGACGTAGAAAATCAAAAAAATTGAACAAAGCTCGAACAAAGAGGAAGTTTTGAAGAAGAGTACATTACACTGCTAGCTGTAATCTCATCGATCATTATCACGTTAATCTTCGTTCCCTTTAAGTTGCTACTTCATTTCGTTACTACTGTTTGCCCTCCAAACATACACGTTATTCCTTTGCGGTCTTCACTTAAGTAAAGAACGTAAAAGAATTACTAAACGGCGCGAAGTATTTATTAAATGACGCGAATGAATTACCAAAAGACTATTCGCGAAAAGTACCATTTAAACTCTAGAAAATTCTTTAAAAACAGTTTAAACAGGAACGCAAAAGGAGCAAAAGAAGACTGTAAAAAAAAAGTACTAGTAGTTGATCAGTAATAATAGTTATAAGAGTTGTAATCATATTCAAAAATTGTTATTTATAATAGTTCGAATAAAGCATTTCATTATCTTTTCGTTATCACACATTTCTTTCTTAGAATTTAATCATTCTGTCATGAATCAATTGTGGAAAATGAATAAAGTATATGTTAATATTAGTATGATTAAAATGGTGCACAGATAAAAACCTCTAACAAAGATCCCAGTACCTTCTTTAAGCCCTAGTTACCAAACCTTCTTTAAGCCCCAGTTACTAAAACTGCTAATTACTAAATATTATGATATAGTTAATAAAAATAATTTCTGTTTAAACGGAAGCGATAAAACCAACTGATTTTAACGTATCGTTTTCTCCAATATAAACGTTATAAATATAAAATAAAGCTACACGTTATTTATAACGAAACTTCGAGAAATAACTTTTTAATATTTGTATAGAGTAATATACAGAATAATAAACAATAACAGTAAATTAATTTCAAAAACAGTATTGTTTACAATATTGTTATATTTTTTGAAGTCAAAGGTTTTATGGTTTAAAAAAATTAAAGAAAAATAAAATAATATAAACACATTCGAAACAGGTACACTAAAGTGAACGGTTACTTTGAAAATTTTCGTCTTCACCGACTTCGTTCAAATTTCAAGTTAAAATTGATTTTGAAAATGCAGAACTTTATTAAGATTAAGTTGTACGTTTTCCAATTGTTTTCGCTTATTGATCTTTTTTTACATCATAATTTGGATTGTATGGAGGGGGAGCTTCCTAAACATAAAAAAATTTAAAAGTAAAAAGTATTTTTAAACCTTTAATAAAATATATTTTGGGTTCTAAAAAGTCTCAACCAAAGTTACTAAGCTCACAGCAACTCGGAGGCCAAAAACTAATTGCAAAATTATTATTTTTTAATAAAAAAAACTCTAATATTGTTATAAGAGACTACGTTAGCTCAATCCGAACGTAAGATACCATGGCAAGCAGAGTTACGTATAGGTAATTTTTACATATGATGTTTTATATTATAAAAAGTGAATACATGTATTCACTTTTTAAAACATAATATGTAGAGATTTTAGTTATGCCACATTGAAGGCTAAAGTAGCCCTACTGGACAAAAAAAGAGTAATTTATATCTAGTTAATCTTATAATAAAAATCAATTTTTATATAATTTTTCGAACAAAATAATTTTTACAAAATAACTACTTTTTTTAAAAAAAAGAACCACTAAAACAAAGGTTTGTTGTTTTATAGCGTTACAACAAAAATGAAGCTTACAAAGCTATCGATCTGCAACTTCACAACTACCGCAACTTTTGAGTTTACCAAAAAATAAGGAATTGTTCAAAATTTATCACAAAGTTTTTCAAAAAATATTTTTTAGACGAGCACATTTAAAAAAAAAATTCAAAACTGTTCAACTCAAATTTAATTTTATATCTTAGAACTTAATTAGAAACAATTAAAAAAAAAAAAACAAATAAAAAAAAAAATTCACAACACAAAACTATTTAACTTTAAGAGTGTTTAACTCGTGTTTCGAAATTAAAAGATGGAGTAGGTACAATAAAGCGGGTTTTAAAGTGGGGGTGAACAATCGTCAATTTCTTCAAAAAGTCCTCTAAATCCTAAAATTTCTACATAAAAAAAAAGTCCTTTACAAAAAAATAAACTAAAAAGTATGACTTACATTTGGAACATAAACATTGTTACCACTCATATAAGCTTCTTGAGCTTTTGGATTTGTTGCTAAAAAAATAACAATAATAGAAACTACATTTAAAATAGTTTTTTTTTACAATAAAGTGTTTTTTTCTCTTTACATTTTAACACTTTTTTTCTTCAAATTTTTATCGTAACCTTCACATCCTACCAAAACTTTCTCTTTACATCATATCATTCTTAGTAACATACATTCTAAGCAGCCTGTATCACTGGATCAATTTGAATTTACAGTTAGGTCATTCACACTTTTCTGTTAAAAGCCGCACCTGCATTCACACATTTTTTGTGAGTTGTATGAGTAAATCACACAAAATATCAAACTGTATAACATATTGTTTGTAAACCCATTGCGTAAAACAAAAATATAAGTATGACTTTGAAAGTAATATTAAATAATAATTCAAATGTATTCTAAAACTATAAAGTTTTAGAGTATTAGAAGCTAGAACTAAAAGCAGCGAAAAAAAATCAAAAATACTATCGTATTTAAAACCCCCCAAATTTTTCTTTAGAAAATTGGATATTTTTTTTATCAAAAAATATCCAACTTTCAAAATAATGAAGTTATTGAAAACGAAATTGAAACTTTATCTTCGTTGTTATTACCTTTATCTTTGACAGCTAAAAAAAATCAAATGTTTTTTATACATTAAAAAGTAAACTTTTTAGTATAATTAATACAATATGTATGTACAAAAAATATTATACATTACATGCATATAATACAGCTCCTAATAATTTTTTCCATTTCTTATTAGTAACCATTGTGGCTCGTCAATAACTATAAAAGAGATTTTTATTGTCTAGCAAGTATTTGAAATTTGAAATTTTCTTAGCCAGATGCAATTGATAATCATTAAAAAAATCTATTCAGAGTCAATTTGATTAATTAAGTGTTTATCAAGAAATTGGTAAATGGATTGTGATAGAAAAAGATATGATCTAATGTTTTTTTAATTCTAGGAACTGTCTATAAGAAAATTAGCTAAAGGTAAATTTCTTGAATTAGAAATGGTAATTTCTCATTGCATTTTTAATAATTAAATATTTAGAAATTGATATAAAAAATCTTGAATTTATCCAGTAAGAGTATATGCTAAATAAAGAGAGACAAACCATGTAGTTTCAAACTTATTTAATATTAAGATAATAATTTCTATTATTTTTTGCACAGTTTATTTACAAAACTATAGCACAGTTAAAATTAAATTTATTTATACAGTTTGCACATATTAAGGGATCAAAATTCTCTTCAATTTTTTAAAATTAACCATATATGTTCAATTAAATGTTTAATCATAAAAAATAATAAATGCAGTCTGATACATGTTATCATGTTAAATAAAAGTGGGTAATGCCCTTACATATGCCATATATCATCTGAATGCACTGCAATATATCATAAATAAATTAGTTTTTATATTTACATTATTATGGTTTTATGTAACATTTTTTAGTTCACAAATTTAAAATCTTTTACCTACAAAATAAAATTACTCACAATAAACAGCTTGAGCTTGATTATTATATGGATATGGTGGTGGAGCTTGTGGCTAAAAATAAAGTAATTGTTGTATCTACATGCAATTAATTTTCAAAAATGTTGATTATTAATATGAATACTTTTTAAACTAAGCTTTTTTACTAAGTCAAACAAGAAATCTGAAAAAAACAAAAAAACAAAAAAAAATACCGTTGGAGCATACATAGGCTGACCTAAAAGACAAAAAAATTACATGAAAGTTCAATATGCAAACAACACACAATACATGCACACACACATATATATATATATATATATATATATATATATATATATATATATATATATATATATATATATATATATGAACAGAAATATTAACAGAATCACACTATTTTACACCTAAATACAAATTGAAGTATAAAAATTTGAGAAGTTGAATTTAAATATGAAATAAAAAATTACATTTTTCCTTCATTTCTTCCTTTAAAACATGTTAACATTAAAATACTCAGGAAGCTTGTTATAAAAAGCAATTTTATTAGTTGTACAGTATTTAATTTTATAACTTGTTGCATGACTTTTTTATTCTTTTTATTTAGTTGAAATATTTTATAAGTTAATTTAAACACGTAAACTTTGCTCTAAAGAGAATTTGAAAAAAGTAAAAAAAAGTTAAGTTTGTAAAGCAGCTTTTAATACTCAGAATTTCGTTCATAAAAGATGTATTGGTAGTTTTAATTTGAAGAAACAAGATTAAAAAATAAGAAAATTAAAAACAAAACAAGAAAGACTTTGATTGGTTATCAATTTAAATACTTAATTTATACTTATTTTAATATCAGCTAACATTAAATAGTTATGAAAGTTTAGTTTGTTTGATAGTTTTAAGGCTATATCTATAGTTAGTCCTTAAAATATTAAACTTTTAAATAAACAATAAACTTTTACCTAACAATAGTTTTGAAAACTTAGTTTAATGGTTATCTAACTTTAAATAACTTTAGAGATAAAATTGCATATTTGCAGATAATCTAACAAAAGTTTATTAAAACTTTTTAATTTTTTACAGATAAATTATTTTTATTCTTAGGCGATATTATTTTTCTGGCTTAAATAGTTTTTAATTTAAACATTGAATAGAAATTTTAATAGAAACCACACACAAATTAAGTTAATAAAAAAAAAAACAGATATTGAAATTTTTTATCACATCGATTTGTTTATTCTAAACTTCTTTTTTTTTAAGAATATTCTCCATCTAACTAAATTGCTTGTTTATACATATTTATCACACTTATTTATACATATTCATTGATTTGTATTGATTTACGATATAAATGAACTTAAATGCTTCATATATTTCATCAATTTAGTCTCAGTTAATATTTTCTATCCTTATCAAAATAATTATTGCTACTTTGCACTTTCACTTTATTATTATAAAATAAAAGTTACATATTTTATAAGGAAATAAAAATATATATATATAAAAGTTACATATCGCCGGGTATAGTGCAAATCCGCGGATCTACTACAGGTAGGGAGCGCGTATCTGCATTATGGATAGTTTTACAGAAGAAGGTTAAAACTGTATTAGAAACAATAGAGTAAGTTTTATGAGTAATATCACGAAATGAACTCATACAGTAAAAGAACATCTTCAGCTATCTAACAAAAATAAATCTTTATGACTTCATAAATAAATTTTTATAATTATAAATTAAGAAAAATGTTACTCATTTACATTAAAATTAAAAAAAAACATCAAGAAAGTATAAGAACTGTTTTAACTACTCAAAAAATAACAACTGTCATCGTAGTTATAGTTTAACAGAATAAAAGAAAATCATTTTTGTAAAGTAAGTTGTCATAAAATTCATGGCAATCCTTGGGTATAACAATTTTTAACAGTTGTTAAAAATTGTTATACCCAAGGATTCATATTTTGGCAATCTTTCAGTTATTTTCAATTATTCATATAATTGTTATACCCAAATGTTCATATTTTGGCAATCTTTCAGTAAAGAGTTGTGGTGGAATCTCTGGTTGAGCTTTTTTAGTCTTTGTGCTAATTATTTGAATTTTTCATCATAACTTAGTTTGAAATCTATTGTACCATTGCGATTGTATTTTAGAATTCTGATATCAACCACATATTTTGCTCCAGTACCTAAATCAGGACGGATTGTATCATAAATAAGGTAGCTTTTAATACTATAATCTTTAAAAAATGTATGGTCTACCATTGCTACCTTATATGGAGATGGATTGCGTCTAGACCATTTTTGAAGATGCTGAATCCAAAATAGAAAAAAAAAACCTAATTCAAATTGTTAGATAACTGTTTGTTTTTTTTTAAAAAAAATGGTAAAAAAGCACATTACAATAAAAAGAGGTAAGGTTTTTACGAGTTTCCTGATCACAAGACTCTAATGGGTTCAGTTGTGATGTGTAAAAAGAGTTTATTGAGGTAGGTTTTTATATATAAATAATGTTTTATGAAGTGAATTTTCATTTAAAAAAATAGTTTTGCAATGCCTGCTGTGATGTATAAATATAGATTTGTGATGTCAGATATGTTGTATAAATATAGTTTTGAAACACCAGTAACCATAAACTTAAAATTATTTTAACTTAAGATTAAATAATTAGAGAATTAAGTAATCCAGTTTCTTAGTCATGGCAAACAGCCATCAGTGCTCCATTAGAATCAAGCTAGAAAGTGAATGTCATCTTGCAACATATACATCGTTGCTTGGAATCGAACCTTTTGAAGATATTCCTGAATATGAAAGAGAAATATTAATGTGGAGGATTGGGCTCTTAATAATCAATGTAAAACCAACAACTTGTCTACATCATAAACATGTTTATTTGAAGCGTTATGCAACTAAATTAACACGATGCTGCAATCCATTTAATACTCATAACAAAGTTATAAAAGGTATTTATAGTAATCACAACATTTTATTTTGTGAAAATGTTGTGAGTTACAATAATGAAATTTTTTGCAGCCAATTTATTTTAGCTATATTTAGCCTTATGTTTAGCAGACTTCTAAAAGTGCACTATTAAATGCCATACAAATTTAAATTTAAAATAAATTTATTACAATTTTTATACATTTTAAAAGAGTTCTTCCCTTTTTTTAGACAGTCTTCGTGAAATCAACTTGGATTCAGCAAAGTACTTATGCAGTAAAGGCAAATTTGTAGTGCCAGGTGAAAAATTTTGTACACAATGCAGACATAAACTAGCATCAAGTGAAGAATCAGAAGAGAATGAGTTAGAGATAAAATTAACTGAAGATAATATGGAAAAAGAAATTATACTGGAATCAACAAGATCATTGCTCAACAGTACTTTGTGTGAACTTGAAGCGTCTCCGCTAAAAGTTCATTCACCAAAATCCTCTAACAAACCTTCACTTGGAAAGAGAAAGATAAAGCAAGTTGAAGAAGCAGCTATTAAGAAACTTGCAACTGCTTTGGATGTCACCGAATCCGATCATGTTGCACCTAACAACTATGAAGTTCTAAAGGAAATTGAAACCAAAGCTGGCAATCTAGACTTCCTTGTTGAATGCATGAAAGAAAAACTTAAAGTTTCTAACAGAAAGCAGCAACTTCAAATTTTGACATTGACAACGAAATCTTGGTCTATCAGAAAAGCAGCAAAAGAGTTTTCAGTTTCCAAACACAAAATTCAACACAAAATTCATAATGCAAAGCTTTTACGTGACCAAAAAGGCATCATTGCATACCCCAATGTGGTTGAACGGCATCAAATCAGTAAAGATGTCATGGAACTTGTAAAGCTTTTTTATTGTGACAACGAGTATTCAAGGCAAATGCCAGGTAAAAAAGACTGTGTAAGTGTTGGGAAAAAAATATATTATGTGTAATCTAAAGGAGCTCTATGTGGCCTATAAGATTAAGTACCCAGACCATAAAATTTTCTAAATTTTGCAGTCTTAGACCTAAATGGTGCATCCTTGCTGGTCCAAAAGGTACACATTCTGTTTGTGTGTGTACAATACACCAAAATGTTAAATTAATGTTGAGTGCTGTAGGCCTTGAAACATCTTACCATGAAATCATTAAAAAGATTGTCTGCAGCAGAAAATCAGAAGTTTGCATGATTGACTGATGCAATAGTTGTCCTGGCATACAAGCTGCCCAAATTTATTTCCAGCAGTATCTCACACAAAATGATGATCCAAGATCATTATGACAGTGATGATCCAAGAGCAATATGACAGTGACGAAAATGAACAGTCAGTGGATTTCAAACAGTTGGCAACGACGTATAGAACTGAACTATTAACAATACAACTTCCATTAAATGAATTCATAGAGCTCCTGTGTGAGAAACTTGATAAAATTACTTCTCATTCATTTATAGCAAAATCACAATCTAGCTACCTAAAGCAACTCAAAGAAACAATTAGTATTGATGAGGCTATTATACTGGCAGATTTTGAAGAGAATTACACTTTTGTAGTACAAGACAAGATTCAGAATTACCATTGGAGCAAGAGTCAATGTTCTCTTCATCCAGTTGTCATCTACTACAAGAAAGTGAAACTGGAAATATCTTCTTTTTGTGTAATTTCATATAATTTGAGTCATGATGTTGGATTTATCAATGAAGTTATGCATAAAACCATTAATAACAGGCCAAATACTATCTTCTCAAGCAATGTTTGAATACTGCCAAAAGTCAATCAGTGGGATTACGTTTGTGTACGTCACTGCTGAAGAAAAGGAGCTAGTATGAATCAAACTTGCTGATAGACTATTAATAGCAACCACTATTCCTGGGACAAGAAGTTTCCATCAATTTATACCTTCTTCTCATTCAATTATAAAAATGAAAAGGGTATCCGATGATGATGATTTTGCTCTAACATTTGACTTCCTCAATAAACAAAAATACGAAATTAATAAAGTTGAGAATGTTATGATGTCACAATACTTATTTTGCAAATACAACAATTTTTACTGGCTTGGAATGGTTTCTGAAGTTGATCAAGAGAATGATGATTTTATGGTAAAGTTTATGCATCCAAATTATCCAAGTCGGTCGTACTACTGGCCAAAGCAAGATGATAATTGCTGGGTGCCAAGAATGAATGTCATTTCTCTTGTTAAAACACTGTCAACATCTTCTGGGCGTCAGTACCACATCACAAAAGAAGATGAAACTCTATTTGAACATCTTTTATCTTGTCAATGAAAGTTAATGAATATTTTACTTTTATTATTTAAATTATATAAACTTCAATTTTAGTCACATGGTTTCTTTCCATGGTTCCTTTCCCTTTTTATTTTTGAGCTTTTTTCAATAAAGCAGATTTTTTACTATTTTTCAAAAAGGTTTGCATTTTAGTTTCTTATTTTTTAACACAACAATACCCTATTATTAGACATAAAGTAATAATGTTACGTTAAATTATTATAATTAATAAATAAAGAAATTATATTTTCAATGTGTTGTATAGTAAATTATATTTCCATGTGTACTTTTGAAAATATTGATTATAAATATGCAAGTTATGCAAAACATAGTTTTTTTATTTTCTTTTAGAAACCTAAACTTTTTTAAGACCTTTTATTTCACAATAAGAATAAGGCAACTCCAGAAATAAGGAAAGGTAAACCATGATTAAGAAATAAAAAAATTTAACTGTTGATATTTTAAAATTGAAAAATTATACTCAAATACTGGGAATATGGTTCATTTATCTTTATCTTTGTATTCAATACCAATAGAAAATTGGCCAGGTACCAATTTTCAGTCATACTTCTCCACTAGAACTTTAATTATTCACACAAAAAGTATCGCTATAAAATCTATAATGGAGAATAGAGGCTAAAAAATGATTTTTTTTGTTGAAATTTCAAAATGAAATATCTTAATAATTCTTGAAGAAACCAAAACCATCTTTTTTATAACAATAGCCTAGTATCACCTACTTTTTTTGAAAAAAAAAATTGAATCCATGAGACTTGGGCAACTCCAGGAGTTGATGAAAGCGCAACCCATGGTAACAGAACAAAAATTTGGACTGACCATTTTAAAATCAAAAAATAACCATCATAAAATTTAAATTTCACTATTTGCTTTACATTTTTGAATTCAGCACTGTCAAAAATAGTCAGGTACTCATTTTTAGCCACATCCTTCCTATAGATTTTAAATTATTCATTAAAAAGTACAACTACAAAATCCATAATGGCGGAGTTGGCAAAAAAAGAAACGTTTTAGGCTGAATTTCAAAACGTCATAACTTTTGAACCATTTGATTTGGAAGCTCAAATTTTGCTTTTTTTCATGTTTAATTATAATGTACCACTGGGTAAAAATTTAAGAAAATCCAATGGTGACTAAAATGACTGTCCCAGTTTTACATGGAATGACCCCTTGGTGAACTAAGATATGGTAAATTATCAGTCATTTTCTTTAAAGCTTTCAATGTCATAAATTGATGTGTTTTATCTTCTTGACAAGAGTTTGTTGTTATTCTACCTATCTAAAAAAATCCAAATGCATCAGCTATATAAAAAAAGAAAAAATATTCATAATGATTTATATAATTTGGTGATAATTTAAACTAAGTATTGCATTTATATAAACTACCTTACAATATTCAGTCGTTACTAATGACTAAATATTGTAAGGTGAACTGTGCTAATGACATTAGCACAGTTGAAATAAAATTTAAACTGAAATTTAAATACCAATTTTATTTAAAATTATTTAAAATACCAATATTAACAAAACTAGTAGACTCCCATCATATTAAATTTAGAAGTAGGAAAACTAATCCTATACAAAAAGTATAGTCATGCAGTTATATAGATAATAAAAATAAATAAAAAAAAGTAGTATTAATCGATAAAAAAATGTAAACAAACACTTTTCTCTTTATAAAAACATGATCGCGCATTATTGTTTTTTTTTTAAAAAAACGATTAAACTTAATGAGGCAACTTTTTTTAAAGATGTAAGATATGTTTTATTTTTTTGTAAAATGAGTTTTAAAAAAATGGTTACATAACGTAAAAAATTTTTCTTCTTCATTACATTTGTATATAAATATTAAAACTAAAACTTACCTGATATGGTGTTGATTATTTTCATTTATAAACCAAATTTGACAATACGTAACAACATTTCAGTTTTGCTCCAGATGATAACTGATCACATACGCGATACTGGCATTTACTGGCCCCAGATACGCAGTATTGTTCTTGGGCAATAACCTGCATTCTATAGGTCAAATTAAATTAACCTCAATATTGGCGGCTGCCAATTAGAATCCTGCATGCATTGCCCACGAAATCTCAAATTGGCTGCATTTGTCAGATACGCACTTTTATCCAATGCTAGTTACGCGGATTTGCACTATCCCCGCTGATATTTCATTAGACCTTTACTTAGGCAAAGGTATTTTGTTATACCTTGCTTTTTTATGTTCTATTACATGTTATTATCTAGAATTAAAAAGGTATTTAATAAAAAATTCAATTTTATTAAAATTATCTAAAAAACATTCAAAAAAACATAATGAGTAGTACATATATATATATATATATATATATATATATATATATATATATATATATATATATATATATATATATATATATATATATATATATATATATATATATATATATATATATATATATATATATATATATATATATATATATATATATATATATATATATATATATATATATATATATATATATATATATATATATATATATATATATATATATATATAGCCCTCGGTATTAGGGTTGGCATTTAGCAATGCTGACCTAAGCATTGCTAAACGCCAACCAAACAACTAATTATGTTTCCAACAAAAAAGTTAACTTTGAAGGAAAAAAAGGCTTTAAAATAATGTTTTATGCTCACATTTTGATAAATAATTCCGTTTAACATTTAACTTTTTATTCTGGGAACCTCAGAATTTTAAAAACTTAATTTTAAAAACTTTAGAAAAACAAAAATAAGTAAAAAACTAAAAAAAGTAATAACTGATCATTATTATATATTTCAAAATACTAAGGTGGATATGAACTACTAGATGGAGTTATACGGATGGAGTTATATCGGGCCATATTAAGAAGTATTAATAAAGAGCATTTTACCGAGATAAAGAACAATTTAATATAAAAATAATTTTACCCTAAAAATGTTTTTGTTTGATAATTAAATCTATAGATATTTATACACAGTATTTTAATAAGTTAATTAATTTTTATTTAACGGTATTTTAATGAAGTAGTTAACCTTTTAAAAACCACTCACCATTGTGACAAAAGTTTAACTTGCAAATACATAAAATATGCTAATTATTTATAAATATAATAAATTTAGATAAATCAAAAAATATATAAAGTTTGAACCTTTGAAAAATTTGTAATAATCAAAATATTTAGATAAAAACTTGTCTATTGTTTCAATACAACATAAAAGAATGAAATGTTAAAGAAAAAAAAATAAATAAATAAAGTTTATGCAAAATAATCTAGAAAGCATATGAATACTTATTTACTTAATTTTATAAGTTGCATTTGTTCAGGTATTAAAAATACAATGACAATTGGCAATAAAACATTACTTTTTAACTAGACTCTTAATATATTACTTCTTTAGTTTCTATATAATGACTGATTTTATCACTTGAGAGACGACTTTAAAAGTATCTAAGCTTAAAATAAACTAGCCTATAAAAAAAAATATATTTCTCATATTTAGCCAAAAAATGCAAACCATAAATCATAAAAATTAAAAAGAATTGTTGATACCTATTCACAAACAAAATTTTTTATTGATTTAGTTTAAGACAAAACCTGATTGTGTCAAATGCCGAAAAAAAAAAAAAAAATTATATTATATAGTTTTTAAAACAAAAAAAAACAAAATAAACATTTGATAACGTTATTACATAATTACATTTTTACGTTCTTTAGAGTTGATTATTTAATTAAACTAGTATTGGAGTAATTTAGTAAAATCTAATAGTCCAAAAAAATTAATGACGATAAATATAAAAAGCAAATAAAAAAAACTTCAAGATGTCAAAACTCTGTTACGCAAATCTATTAAGCAAATTCAGGCCTGCTATATATGCAGAACTGGTCATGAACTACTATTGTTCATAAAAAAAATACCTAATGCTAGAGAATGTTTATCTTAATATTTTTTATTAAACAGCACATATTTGCATACAATAACATATATTTGCATACATTTTCAGGTATTGACACATTTTTGCATGTATTTATAAAAAATTATACATTAATTGTAAAACTTTACTATTTAATTTTATTTAACTAAAAACATTGCATAAAGTTTGTCATAAATTTTAAAAACACGCTAAAGTAAGTTTCTAACCTTGAGGAGGTGCTGGATACCCATAACCCTGGGGAGGATAATATGCCCCATTTTGCATTGGATCTTGAGGATAAAAGCCAGGTTGAGCATAATATCCTGCAGGTTGGTAGTAACCTGGCTGAGGAACAAATGCAGGTTGAGGTGGAGGTGGTGCCATACCACTCTGACGATAACGAGATGCTATAAACAAAACTTATTGTATTATATAATATAAATAATCGATTAAACATTAACAACAAACATCAGTAAAAAAAATTTCTTCTGTTTTTTTGTAACAAATAATTTTTCAAATGCAACTACTTTGTTAAACAAAAAAAAAATTGTTATTTAATATTTATGTGCAATAACATAATTTACTGTGTGCCAATAATTCATTGCAACCAACTTTTTTTGTTAAAGAAATAACAATAGTGATTGAATAAAAGTTATTATTAATTTCTATGCCATTTTTAGGAACAAAACTTAATGAGATAACTTACCATAAATAAATAAAATATATTAAAAAAATAAAGACTACTTGTTCTTTAGTTAACATCTATGTTGGTTTAACTGAACTTTAAAAACTTATGTAAAAAATAATTCTTACATTGATTGACTGCTCTTTGAAATTGGTCAGCAAATTCAATAGCACCACCTTTTGGGAATACAATTTTGAAATTAGCATTTCCTTCCCAACCTCCTAAAAAATAACATTTTAAATCACAAAATAAGAATTATTCAGCAACAATATTTTTTAAATACAAAAAGAGTTAAAAGTAAAATAAAAAATTTTTAAAATGTAAATTAAACTCAAACAATTTTTTTTGCAGAATTATTCAAAAAACAACAACAACAACAACAATAAACAAAAAAACTCATAGAAATTCAAGGAATATATGAAATGGCATTTTTAAAAAAAGGTGGATTAGCTATAATAAAAAAGGGGAGCTGGATTTAAAAAAACCAAAACAATTTTTTTTTTTTTTGCAGAATTATTCAAAAACAAACAAACAAATTCAATGAATTAGTGTTTTTAAAGGTGGATTAGCTCAAAATTTACTTGAAAAAATTTTATAAACCTTAAACTTTTATTTATAATGCTATTTTAATTTATTTATATAACTTCAACAAACCGTTTGGTTCAGATTTAACAAATCCTTTTAGGAAGTTTGCTCCAAATATTGGCTGCTTTACCTAAAATAAAAAATAACACCAAATCTTTATCTTCATACTTCTACCCCTAAAAGAGCAAATTTAATGGTACAATAAAAAAAGTAGACAAAAAGTGTATATATGAATAAATAGATTTTTTTTAAATTAAAATTGGTGGTGACTATTGGCGGCTCAGAAATCTATAAATATCATAAATGTTTCAATACTTTTTGTGTTTTAGCTTTATTGTGTGACATATTTATGCAATATAGAATAACAAAAGTTTTGTTAATTTGTTAAAAATTTATATTTTTTTTTATTTTGTTACATACTTTGCTATGGTACTTAATTAACTAATATAAACAAATTTGTTAAAAAGATATTAATTTGTTCATTTTTTTGCATATTTATATTATTTAATAATAATAATTAATTATTATAACTA
>NC_061166.1:17495493-17502993 GCF_022113875.1 Hydra vulgaris
ATTTAAAAATGTCTAAATCTTTCTGTTTAGATTTACAGCTTCCAACAGGCTTGAATATTCTTCAACATTTAATATATAAACAACAATGTAAACCTGCACCAATATCGAATATTATTGCTTGTCCTCTTAAAAAAAAATTTTTAAGATGCTCAGATAATTGTTGTGAATGTATTTTGTCTAAAATCAAGAGACCCTGGATTAAAGCTGGCTTTGATGTGTTAAATGATTTAAGTTTAATTAAAAAAAATTTTAATATGCATAAATCCTATTCCAACTTGAAAAAAAATGCAAAAAGGAGAACTATAGGTGATTTGACTAAACAAAATGAGTTTGAGATTGAAATAAAAAAACTTTTTTGGGCTGGTAACTCTAATCTTAAAAACATGATCAGTAAAGATAAAAAGAGATCGCTAAAAGACAAGATTGAAGATTTAAAATTTCTGGAAGATCAAGAAGGTGAAAGAAAGTTTGTTATTGGTTCAGAGTATATTAAGTATAGAAAAAAGGTAGTCAATGCTTTTAGTTAAATTTATTTAGCTCTGGTTTGACCTCTGTTAATTTATTCTTTTTTTCACTGATTCTAAAATGAAAAACTAAAACTACAATTTTTCTGTAAATTAGGCAAAAAAAAGTATCAGGAAGAAAAATTGTTCACAGCCTAAGAATTCGAGAGATGATATAAACAGTGAACTTATAAACACAATTTTAAGTGAGGACTCTTCAATTGAATCTGATTTTGATCTAAGTGATTGGTACCACATAGAAGTCTCTGAAAACCCAGATACAGTAACTGCAAAAATTTCAAAAGATATTTATGCTGGTAATGTTTCACTAACTGCTACAGCCTGTGATATATCGCCAAATGTTTTATAGAAGATAACAAATGCAATTCTATACCAATCAGGTGTTGATCTTAAAGAAGTTAAAAGCAGCCAATCTACTGCTTATAGAAAAATGAAAAAAGAAAATAAAAACATGTCTATCATTACAAAAGAAGATGTTAAGATAGCCATTGATGCATCTCCGTATCCATGTATAATTCATTTTGATGGCAAGACCTTGTTTGAGCTAAACAAAGGAAAAGTATTAAAGAGGGATAGAATGGCTGTTTTAGTTAACATTAATGGAGAGACTTACCTACTTGGAGTCCCTCCGCTAGTGTCATCCACTGGTGAAGATCAGTTCTTAGGTGTAATGAATTTGATTAAGGAGTATCAACTTACGTCAAAAACTAGAGGAATATGCTTTGATACAACATCATCCAACACTGGGAAAAATAAAGGATCAGTTTCTAGAATATCTAAAGAACTGGATAAATATCTTCTCCAAATAGCCTGTAGGCATCATGTGACTGAATTAAGAATGCTTCCCTTTTCGAAATTAGTGACCAACGACAAAACTAATGGACCTGATAATCCTCTTTTCAAAAATCTAAAAAATATTTTTGAAGAACCTAATTTTAATTATAATCCAGTTCAGCTGATACGATTTGATTGGAATAAGGTTAAAAGCAGTCTTTTAAAAAAGGCAGCTAATAAGTCATTGACATTTTGCAGAGCTTATGTTGGTAAACCAGGTATTATAAGAGATGATAGAAGTGAGCTTGCAGAATTAGTTGTCACTTATTTATCCCCTTTTACATATAAAGTAAGAAAAACTGGAGCTATTCATCATGCAAGATTTTTAGGAAAAGCAATTTATTATCTAAAGCTTCAACTTTTATCCAATCAACTTGCGTTTGTTCAAGAAAATGATAAACTGAAAACTGAAATTAAGCTTATAACAGAATTTATTGTTTGCTTTTATGCAAAATGGTATCTACAATCTGATGATGTCATCAAAGCTCCGTTTCTAGACATTATGGCCATACATCAATTGCATCTGTACAAAAATATATGTGCAAACCCAATAGCTGTTGATGCTGTATTAGAGTCTCAGTATAAACATTGTTGGTATTTGGATTCAACCATGATACCTCTAGCTTTGTTAGATGGTGAGTTAACAGTAGAGGAGAAGGTAAAAATTGCATCAGCAATCCTGTCGTTTGATATGCCTAGCTCTGATTATTTTAAGCCTGAGAACAAATTAAAAGTTGATATCAAGGAAATTTATAAAATGGATACAAATATTGGTATAAAACCACCATCCTTGTCTGTCTTGGTAAATAACTTTTCTTACCTGATTTTTGACATGATTGGGCTTGATAAGCAACAAGTTAAAGACTGGCTCTCACTTCCACCAAACTATTGGCATACTCAATCATGCTTCAAAAGTTTTCAAAAATATGCTGAAACTTTAATTTTTGCAA
The DNA here is from genome assembly GCF_022113875.1 of Hydra vulgaris. Taxonomy (NCBI): domain Eukaryota; kingdom Metazoa; phylum Cnidaria; class Hydrozoa; order Anthoathecata; family Hydridae; genus Hydra; species Hydra vulgaris. The sequence continues at coordinate 17,497,802 of NC_061166.1, forward strand.
ATGACCATTCAAAAAGGTCTATAGGTATGATGGACAGTATGTTCATAGATATTCTGATGAAATTGAAAAACACAACAGATTAATCACAGTAGACAAAGTTCGATCTGTACTCAGATCATTAAAACGAAAATCCAGTACGATTTCAAAAAGTAAATTTAATGATGGGCTTGGTGTGATCCAGAAAAAGATAAAGAAATAAACTTGATAATTGATTAGATTGTCAAATGCTATTGTTTTTATTATAAAATTTCTAATATAGTTTTATCTTTTTATTTCTTCTTACTCATTTTGATTTTTCAAGGCAGATAAATAGCAGTTTTTTAAATATAGGTAACTGACATTGCAGTGATTACAGCCAATATATATATATATATATATATATATATATATATATATATATATATATATATATATATATATATATATATATATATATATATATATATATATATATATATATATATATATATATATAAACCTAACATTACCTACAAAAATTACCAATTTTCACCATTTTCAGTAGTAACAAAAATAGGTTTTTGAGGGGTAGTAAAAAAACCATACACTTTTAAACAAAAATATAGGCCTATATATGTATAGTAAAAAAAAAAAAATTACCCCATCCTCAAAATGGCCGAAAATAATCACTTTTCAGTCATTTTTTCCCTAAATTATTGGCTTGAGGGGGGGTCAAGAGTAATCTGATGGCGCTCAAACTTTTTGAGGCTAATTTTTTATATATTTGCCCCAAATTTAGAGGGTATGGTTTTTTAGATTTAGAAATTGTTTTTTTTTGACTACCCCTAATATATATATATATATATATATATATATATATATATATATATATATATATATATATATATATATATATATATATATATATTATGAATGGTAAAAATGAATGGTAAAAAAGGGGGAGGTCAGGGGGAGGATTGAATGGTAAAAAAGGGGGTGGTGTTTATGGTAAAAAAGGGGGTGGTGTTTATGGTAAAAAAGGGGGTGGTGTTTATGGTATAAATGGTAAAAATGAATGGTAAAAAAGGGGAGGTCAGGGGGAGGACTGAATGGTAAAAAAGGAGAGGTCAGGGTGAGGACTGAATGGTAAAAAAGGGGGAGGTCATATATGTTTATAGTTCCATAAAATCATATGAAATCAGTAATATTGAATTTAAATCCAATCTTATCGAGCAAATATGGACTTAAATTGAGTATGGTCATGAAAAAATTTTATTAGGCAACATTTCAAATCAATGAAAATGAGTTAACAAATATACTTGATTTGTAATTGTTGATGATAGTAACCGCATTTTTAGTTTGTCTCATTTGCCACCACTCGGTTTGAGTAGTAAAGGACATCATATTCTAAAATGGTTTTTTAAAATGAAAGATCGAAAAGATGATTTCTCTTCATCAACTAAGAAATTTGAATATGTTAGAGGAAACTATGAAAAAATTAATATTTATATAAAAATCATAAATTAGGCTAATTAATTTCAAAACGCATGCATTGACAAATGTTATGATAAGCTTTTATATCATTACAATCAATCATGCAAGAATTATATACCTATTGTTAAAATAAAAAATAAAGCAAGTGAAGTTTGGATGTCAAATAGCTTGAGAGAAGAAATCAACTACAAAAATAATTATTGGGCAACAAATAAAAAAATAACTTTTTCATAGTTGGCTCAAAAGAAAAATATAATAAAATGAAAAGAAACATTCTTAAGCAAACAAATAACTCAGCTAAAAATTACGAACGAAAATTGGTAAATCAGGTAAAATATGAACCTAAATTACTAATTCATATATTAAAAAAAAGAAGTAAAAAATCATATAAGAGTACTTAATGATAATACTGGTTCAACGATGTATGAAAAACCTAGTATTGTTGATATTTTTGACAAATTTTTTCATTCTGTTTACATAAAAGAAGAAAATACAAATGATTGTAATTTTGAAGTACGAACAAATAGCAAGTTTGGAAAAATAGTTGTTGATCTAGCACTTGTGAATTCATTTTTTTCACTTAAGGATTAAACAAGACTAGTGGGTATGACTTCGTCATACCCACTAATCTTGTTTAATCCTTAAGTGTTTAAAGTCTGCTATGAAAGTTTTTCAATACCACTTTCAATCATCTATCAACAAAGTTTAATAAATAGGAATTTATCCTGATCTCTGTAAGGCTTATGTAAGTCCCATGATTAAAAATGGAAGCAGTAAATTTTTTGTAATCAACAGCATAGCTTCTTAAAAGGTAAAAACTGTATAACAAATTTATTAGAGTCCTTAGATTTTATAACATACCAACAGTAGACAATTTATATACTGATTTTTAAAAAGCATTTGATAGAGTGCCCCACAAGACATTAATATCATAAATATGTCGTTATGGTATAGAAAATAAAACGCTAAACTAGATAGAAGCATATTTATCAAATAGAAAACAACGCATTATAATTGGTGATAAAAAATCAGGTTGGTTCTGAGCAGTGTTCCACAAGGTTTTGTACTTGGACCATTATTGTTCTTGTTATATATCAATGATTAACCTTCTAAAATTATTAATATATGCAAACTTTATGCAGATGATACCAAAATTATTGCTGTAGTTAACAACTAGGCAGACTCGAAAAGCTTGCTGGACAATATTAATAATCTAATTAAATAGTCTGACAAATGGATGATAAATTTTAACATCAGCAAATGTAAAATCATGCATTTTGGAAAACATAATAAAAGTTTTGAATATTCTATAACAGATTCAAAATTAGATTCAACAACTAATGAAAAAAACATTGGTAAATTTCAAATACTATGAAGTGGAATCATCATGTAAATAGTCAAAGTAATAGTAAAAATCAAATCATTTACTTATAAAGGCAAAAACATTTTGTACTGCACTTTTGTAAGACTTGTTCTTGAATATGTATCACCAATATGGAATCATATAATAAAAATGATATACATAAATTAGAAAGTGTTCAACAACAAGCAACTAAATTGATTCCAGAATTAAAGGACCAACCCTATGAAGAAAGGTTTAAAAAACTTCAACTGACTTCCTTAAAAACCAGGAGAATAAAATAAGATTAAAAATTAATTATTATAAGATTCTTCATAATTTGGACAAAGTGTTTTGGTATCAACAACCAAAAACAGCAATTTCTATTTCAGCAAATGACCCAGCTGCAAACATTAGAAGACATAAAGCATGCATAGATATTGAGGTAATAAAAATAAACAGATCAAATGAAAATTTTCTGACAAATAGAGTAGCAAAATGGTGAAATAAACTACCAGAAGAAATCCTTTCCGCCAATATTGTAAAAATCTTAATTAATTAATAATTAAATCTTGTTGTAAGTACAAGTTTGATACACATATGGATATTATGAAACTCTGATCTCTATGAATATTTTGAAACTGTAATTAGAATGGGCTCATAATAGATTCAACATGGTGTTGAATCTTAAGAAACATAAATAAATAAAAACATGGCTTGCTGCACCAACCTAACTCTTTAATTGATACAGTGGCACTCTCTTGCATGTAAATGTCAGGAATGACACCTGGTTGTAAAAAATAGCTTGGACATTGAATGCCTATTAAAGTAATTAAAGTAAGTAATATGTTATAATAATACTAACCTCGACATTTCTGATTCCTTGAAAATCCATTGAAAATGTCTGGTATCCTTTGGCAGAAGAACTATTCACAAAGATAAGCTGAAATGTTAACATTATAAAAACTAACAACATTACTGAGATATAAAAAAAAGCTTAAATTAAGAAAATAAATAAAATAGAAATAAGTTAAGATGTAATTGATATAGCGTAATATATTAATATTACACTATATTAAGTTAATATAATTAATATACTTGATATAAATATTAATGTAATTAATATAGAGTATATAAATTATATTAACTTAATTAATATATTATATTAAGTTAATATAATTAATATACTTAATTATCTGATAAACTAAAGGCAGAAAAAAATTAATTATGTTGATTTTATAGGAAGTTACTTACGTGAATAATATACTTCACTAATATGTATAATACAATTCCCTTAGGAGTCATAATATAATACAATTCCCTTAGGAGTAATGAGTTTATCATTTCAATCACCTATATAGCCTATATTCTCATTATTTTTTTTTTATATGCTTAACTATAGTCTCTTTGTTTTGTTCAGAACATCAGTTTAAAATATCTTTTTAATTTTTTTATCCTTTTCCTCTTCCTAACTTTTTCTTCGTTTCACTTAGGCTTGACAGATTGGTATAGTCCTTTGATGCATATTTTTGCATTTTTAAAAAATAATTTATGTTATTATGGGACTAGGGAGCTATGACTATTTTCTGTACTAGACTAATATACACATATATTATGATTATTTTTTGGCTCATCATTTGTTTTTATTACTCCAAATTTTATATAAATATAATTTTTAAACATTTTCACTTCCAAAAAGGCTGCAAGCAACCACTATTAGAGTTGAAAGTTACTGGAAGAAAAAACATGAGGTTTATAAAGCAAAAAGATTAACAAACGACTTAAAAGATTGCATAGTATATGAATCAGTAAAACAAAAAGAAAGGAGCGAATTCCACAAAAATAATGTTCCATGATGAATAATTAAAAAAACTAGATGAATAAGAATTTTTGAAGTACTTTGGAACATTCACAGTAAAAGGATGAAATTTAAGTGAATGAAAACTATTCTTTATTACCAGTAACCCTTAAAGTTACAGGAAAATGATGACAAGTGGAGGCCTTTGAGAATGACTTAAATAATGTGATTAGCAAGAAATGACTCATTAGCTTCAAAACCTTTATATAAAATAAAACAAATAATAGAGAGAAGACATTAGTCTTCTCTCTAATATTTGTTTCATTTTATATAAAACAAATAATAAGTAGGAAAATTGCAGAAGTCAGTGTGCTTTCTAGATTTTTAAAAATTGGAACCACTTATTTAACGCTTATTAATAGTTTAGCAAGAATTGAAGAGAGTTCTGGAGAATACTTTTGTAAGACTATGATGAAAATGTTGTGTGGATTATAAGCCACAGAAGAATTTTATTGACAATTGACTTAAGAATTAAGAGCTGGAGTGATTTGGATGCCTAAAAATGGGTTAATCTGTTTAACTGGAATGGCAGAAAAAATAAGG
>NC_061166.1:17507993-17524620 GCF_022113875.1 Hydra vulgaris
CCCCAAGTGTGTTGGAAAGAAGAGAAAAGCTGAAGATGTTTGGATAAATGTTGGGGTAAGATCTTGGTCCAAGATGAAAAACTAAATGAATGATAAACTTAAAAAACTTTAGGTGAACATTTCCTCTCAAGCACATAAAGTTGCATTAAGTGAATATTGTCACTTAATGCAACTTTATTAACGAAAAAGGGACATATAGATCACCTTATTGATAAATCCAATCGGCTTGTTCTAATATAAGAGCATAAAATAGAGATGCAGAAAAAAAAAGCTGTATACATTCTCATCGATATATGGAAGACTTTAGGAAGCAAAGCGCTGGCGTTTGGGGAATCTGGGAGCGCTCACCAAGGTAACTTTGTTGCAATAGTGAATTTCATGTCTCGCAACAATCCCACACTAAAAGCTTTGATTGAAAATAGAGCCCTTCATCTATATAGAGTTACATACACTATTCTATCATCTCAAAATGAAATGATTAGTTTAATTGCAACTGAATTGAAAAATCAGATCATTAATGAAATTAATAGCTCCTATTTTTTTTTCTGTGATAGCCTATACTACTTCCGATATGTCGCACAATGACATAATGAGTATAGTTGCGAGAACGGCCAGTGAAGACGGTGAGATTCGAGAAAGACTTTTGAAATCAGCAGAATGCGCTGATAACAATTGAAAAGGGATGGCTGAGGTAATTTTATCTTTTTTACATAAAGAAGGCATTGACACATCAAAGATGGCCTTTTAGTTGTTTGACTATGCGATTTCAATTTCTGGGCAGTTCAAGGGAGTATAAATGTATATAATAGAATAAGTTGGCTATAATATGCCCTTCATACCTTGTCATGACCACAAAAAAGACGCTGCTTTTGAACACGTCTGCAATGTCAATACTTTAATACAAGAATTGCTTAATGACCGCTAATATTTGCATGTTTTCTTTACATCAAGTACAAAAAGATTTAGTTGTTTAAAGGAAGAACTTGAAGACGTTTTTAATGCAATACAGCTTAGAAACCTGTCTAGAACAAGGGGACCGCACAAGCAAAGTCTTTCAAGACTCTAAATCAGTATTTAAAGACGGTTATTGATATTCTTCAGAGTATCTCAAATAATAAGATTTTTGATTCTAACACGAGAATTAAGGCAATGGGTCCAAAAAAAGTAAAAACTTTTGATTTTATTATTACCCTTTTCTTCATGAAGAATATCATTGAGAAGATAAAAAGATTAAAAATATTAAGCACTGCTTAGAACCTACAAAATATCAATAACGACACAGATGTTATGAATGATTTGATTAAATATGCAGTGATATTTTCTAGAAAATTGCAGAAAACGATTACGGACGACACCATAGATTAACATCAATAGAGATGAATGCTTTTTACCAGAAAAAATTCAAAGAGGTCATAGACTCTTTAACCATGAGTATAACCAAAAACTCTGCGTCTTTAAAAGAATTATTTGCCCCGATCACCATAATCTTTAATTTTCCTTTAAATAAGGATAATTTGAGTATTGAAACCTTAACATAAGCAAACAAACTATTTCCGCCTAGATACGAGGATCAAATTCCAGACGTTCATGTGCTAAAAATTCAGATAAAAATTTTGATAGAATTCTGATTAGAAGAAGGCGAGGAAGAGTTTAAGTCGTCAAAAACAGCAGGTAAGACGTTGTAAAACATTTTGGACCCATGGTAAAATAACTAGATTTTTGGTATTAATTTTTTGAGAATAAGATGGATTTGTGTAGTATTTTTAATTTTTAGCAATATGTGATTATTGTTTTCAGGATTGTCCATTTTCAGTAAAAATCTTAATAAGAAAATTGATTTCATCTTGAATGTTAAGTTCTGAATGTATGCTGAAATGTTAAGTTCAAAAAATGTATGCTCTAGCTAAAAAACCTTTAAAAATACCAACTGCAATACTCGGTGAAATAGATGATTTTGGTTTTATAAGTACGTTTGTAATTGCATATTTACGGTGTATGGAAGACGAACGAAATCGAAAGTTATCCTCAGCTGTTCTCGCCAGTTTGGAAGAATAAAAAATGCAATAAGCGCAAAAATACCTCTTGAGTTCCACCTGGCACTGTGCAGTGCTGGAGCTTGTGCCATTTGATACGAAGCCATTTTTCCTCATTTTTGTAAAACTTGTATGCTTCGCAAAGCTGAAAAAGAAATTTAAAGTCATCTCTCCAGCCAAGATTCTCATACTCTGCTACCACTGCTGTGCTCTTGTAGGCATTTTTTAAATCATCGTAATGCTCCATAATCTCATCTATAAATTTGTAGTTAATGTTAGGCGACTGTGGCTGTATAGGAAAAAAGAAATCCAACACATGTCGTAGAACAAGATCAAGAATGTGGTGTTGGCAGCCGATGTATTGAGGTTCATCGAATCCCTTGTCTCGAAATGTTTTCTGAAGCTTGGCTACAACTTCATTCTTGCGACTAGTATTTACAGCTGTTGTGTCAGAGATGATCATCTGAATACTGTTCCATGCATTGTAATCATCAAGTAGGTCCTGTAGTGGTTTATATATGCTTGCAGATAATCCACTGTCACAAACCAAAATGCCAAGTTGTAATGTTCTTTTGTCATTTTTCAAGCACACAACTTGGTACTCAGTCTTGCCAATTTTCTTACCATTAAAATGCAAAAAAAAATTCTATTCAGAGATCAGTTCCATGAGGCGGTTCTTAACTTGTTCTGCATCTCTGATTGTTTAACGCCAGACTCCAGGCTGTGATGGTGTTGGGACACAAACTCCATCCTCAGCCAGACTGTGAAGCACCCGTGACGTTTTTCTGGTTAACAAAGAGTGACTAGACACTAGTTTGGCAGCAGACTTAGTTGACTGGCATGTTGAACGCTTTCTGCGAGATTCTCCTGGAACTGCCTCCGAGTCACCACTGCTGCTTCCTTCCTCAGAATCCTCACTATCGCAGGAAAGTGGTACGGAGATAACTGCTTGGTTTGTCGAGGGTTCTGATGTGCTTTTGGCCCTTTTTGATGGATGGATTGTTGACATAGAAGCCACTTTCATAGTTGTATATCCCACCCTGCCATTTGATTCAATTTGGACTTTGTACAGTTGTTTGTCCTCACTACAAAGCCAATTTCCATCTGATTTTGTTATATCGAATAGATGAGCAAGATTTTCTTACTGCATTTTTTTCTTAAGTACTGCATTTGGTCGCTTTCTGTGTTTCTCAAATGATGTGATAAGTTTGTAAACATTAGCAGACACTTGTTGTTTGGAAAGAACAGGAAAATTAAACTTCTGCCAAACATTCATCAATTCCTCGGATATTTTTAGTTATTTGTTTTTAGATATTGTTAGTCGATCATGTCGTCCTCTCAATTCATTAAAGAGTCCCAAGAATCTTCCAACGATATCTCTGTTGGAAGACATTTTACACAATTTGTCGCTCATATCCTGTTTTACCTGTGGTATATTAGGACGGCGCGCCGTCCTAATATACCGCGACGCTTCGTGCTTGATTTCAAATTTTGTGTCCATATTTCAACAGCTGCTTCCACTGCTGATTTTGACTTTTTACTTTTAAAGGACATATTTTTAAAAAGAAGCACTAAACAGCAGATCTTGCAAATTAATACTGCAAATAATGAAAAAACTTTTTAAATACTTCTACTCAATATTTTAATAGCGCGAATATTAAAAAATACTCAACAACAACAACAAACGCGCATTAATTTGAAAAACAGTCGTTAAAATTTGTTATTCAAAATTGAGTTACATAACATAAAAACAATTTAAAACTATCGAACTTTTTCATTCTATGTTAATTAACTTTTTAAACTGTTTGACACTATCCAACTTGTAGTTATATTCAAGCATAGTCAAGCATAGTCAAGCATAAGGAAGTAAGAACTGGGAACAAAATCAAGTGAAAATTCGAAAAAGTTAAAAGTATTGAGGTGCTAGGTGCGGGAGGTTTTTTTGTGATTCAATGAAATAAACCTCAAAACAATGATCTATTGGTAAAAGTTCATCAAATGCAACATCAGAAAAATTAAAATTTTGAAAAAAGTTTTTTTGTCATATTGACTTTTAAAGATTTTATCACTCCTCGTTACGGCAAATAATTCCAAAATCGTTTAAATTAAAAAATAAATATAAATCCAAAATCGTTTAAAATAAAAAGCCCACTACGTACCAAAAAAGCTAAAAATGTAATGAAAGAATACAGAAAAAAATTATTAGTTCATGCTCGAAATGAAGCAAAAGAAAGATTATATTTAAGTAAGAAGTTAATTAATGAATCAAATTTATATCTTTAATCTCAAATAAGATCTAATGACTATGAGATGATTAATAATGTAACGAACAAATCTAAAAACTACCATTGTTTTATAAAAAAAAACTGAAATGAAAAAAAAAATTCTTTTAATTGCAAAATGACATTAACTTTGAAAAAAATCGTCCTAACCGAATTTTAAAACCATCTATACTAAATTTAACAAATATTAATCTGAATAAAGCAACTACTGATTTACTTAATCTTGGTCCAAAATCTGTCCCAATACAAAAGAACATTCCTTATATGGACATAATCATTAATATTGAAACTTGCGCCTTAGAACTCGAACAACAAACACAGGCAGAAATTCTTCGACAAAACTGTTCCAAAATTCTAACCAGTTCTTTAAAATTAAAAATAGAAGATAATTTAACAAAACAACAATGCTTTTCTTTACAAAACCTGAAAAAACATTCACATCTAACGATATATCTGATTGACAAAGGAACAGGTTTTGCTATATTATACGAAAATGAAGCAAAAGCGAAATTAGAAGAACAAATAAAAAATTGTAAAATTATTGTTTACGACCCAACACACACATTCACTACTAAATTTCAAAATATTATGTAAATTAAAAAAACAAGGTAAGTTAGATATTGCTACTTATTTTAAAATGTATCCATCAGATTGCGTTCCACCTAGAATCTATAGAAAGGTTAAAGTACACAAACCGGAAACAAAACTACCAATGCGTCCTGTTGTTTCCACTATTAACACACCTCATTATAGAACATCTTAGAATCTGGTTAAAATCTAACCAACATTAAACAAAAATATAACTCGACTAATTAATTCAAAAAACATTGTCAACGATGCTAAAGAATGCCAATTTAAATAACATAATATGCACCAAAAAAACAAAACTACTTCCGAACTCAAATCCGGGGGTTTACCAACTTAAATGCTCATGCGGAAATAAATGTATTGGTGAGACCAAAATGAAAATCATTTCAAGAAGTGCAGAACACCAAAGAGCTTAAAAAAATCAAAAATGGTCGAGTTCAGAAGCCACGGAACATTCTAGAACATGCCGTGGTAACTTTGATTAGCTAAATCCTAAGACCTTGTCAATCGTTTAAGAATACAGGATACGAAAAATTAGAGAATCTCTACAGATTAACAAAGCGAAAGTTTGATAAGAGATATTTCCAAAATTTACTTGAATTATGCTCAAGTCATGCATTGAAACATAATAGAGTTTTAATCAATAACAACAATTTCTAATCAATAAAATTTAATCAATAAAAATAATTTCTTATAAAGTTTAGGCTAATTAGAGCTTATCTCATTTACAAATTTGGATAATAAAATAATTGTTATTACATGGTCATCAGTTACTGTAATTTATTTAAAAAGACTGGCTTCATGATATATATTTCTATTTAATCCACATAAGAATGCATTTATCTGAATTTAAACTATCCATAATGGACCAGTGGTCGTAAGCTATAAGTGAAACATGACGCTTATTTACTTCTGTGGTAATTCGTAAGTAATAATACTTCCCATATATATATATATATATATATATATATATATATATATATATATATATATATATATATATATATATATATATATATATATATATATATATATATATATATATATATATATATATATATATATATATATATATATATTATATATATATATATATATATATATATATATATATATATATATATATATATATATATACATATATATATATATATATATATATATATATATATATATATATATATATATATATATATATATATATATATATATATATATATATATATATATATATATATAGTATTAGTATTATTATTAGTTTATGTTAAACATACATTAGTTATAGAAAATTCTTTAGAATATGGCCAATTTTTAGATCGAGCCAAAATTTAGGTTATGGCCAAGAGACCAATTAGATTTGAAGGAATATTTTTCTTTAATTCAATTTTATTGTAACCTTTGAAAAATTTATACAGTTAGATCATGTCACCACGTTGTCTTAATTTAACTAGTGAGGGCATTCTAAAACAAGCTAGTCGATCTTCATAGCATAATTTATTAATTGAAGGTGTTAATTTAGTGGTACGATGCTGTATTCTTTCTAAAATGGCGTTTTTGATAATAAGTCCATACTGGTACAACAAACTCTAGAAGTGGTCGAGCAAAAGAAAGATATAGAGATTTGAGCAGTTCTGCATTAAACTGAACAAAAGATTTCTTTATTATGCCCTACATGCGGTTTGCTTTGCTCTTATATATATATATATATATATATATATATATATATATATATATATATATATATATATATATATATATATATATATATATATATATATATATAATATATATATATATATAGGCGTAGAGTATGGGGTGTAAAGGGGGCAGGCTGCCCCCTTGAGTCAACCTTGCACCCCATAAAAGCTTATTTGCCCCCCTCGAAGTTTTATCCATTCTCATAATAAACATTTATTTGATTTTTTATCTTTAAACAGAGAAAGAAATCATAGGAAAATATCAAATTTTTTCCGTAAAAAGCGAAGAAAGAACTTTCTTTGCTTCTTATTAAAAAAACTCTTTTCTATATATATATTTCTATTTCTTAAAAACGATTTTTTGGGTATGTTTTTATATAAACATACCCAAAAAATCGTTTTTAAGATAAAAACTTAAAACGAAAGAGGAAATTTTCAACTTTTTAGATAAAAATAAAACTTCAGATCTTTTGATCTCAATTTAAAATTTTTTCAAGCTGTATACTAGTGCTTTAAAAGTAATGTCACTCGTTCAAAAGTTCATAGCATTTACCACAGGCTTACCAAAGAGACTAGCTTTGTTTTTAAACCTAAAAGACCAAAATGAAAGCGATGATGGACATTAAAATGGAACATCATTTAGACCTTTTTGCCCAACCAGATTGATAATGCGCAAACCATCTTTAATATCTATTACTAATTGATATTAGATACTAAATTGGTATATAAACAGACAAAGTTTCCATAGTTCCATTAGTTTGTTTTGAAGAGTTAAATAAAGTTAAAAAAATTCAATTTGATCTTCTATACGGGCAAAAAAATTCAATTAGATCCTCTATATCGACAACAGAAGCATATAGCACGCCTAATAAACTTTAAAAATCGTTATACTCGTGCCAGACCTCTTTTATTGGAAATGAATGTTCTTAATATATACCAGTAAAATGTTTTTATTGTTTTTTTATTCATGTACAAATGTACATGAATGTACATAAACCTAACCCCAATATCCTTACAAAATTTATATGCAATAAAACAAAAAAATAAATATAACTTATTCTCATACAAGTTTTGGAAGATCTCTCTCAACATATTGCGGAGCTCTTCTGTTTAACAAAATAGTTTTGGAAAATTTTGATTTTTTCTCAAAGTTGGAGTTTTCTTACTTTTAAAAAAGTTTTCTTGTCAATTGATAATATCTTTGAGTTCTTTTGAGTTTAAACCTTTTAAAAAAGTGTGTGATTCCTGAATATATTGTTTTATTTTGAAATATTTAGTTTTACACATTCTTTATGATGTTAAACATTATTTTATGTTTTGAAATATCTGGTTAGATTTAAATTTTATTTCTAAACGTCATTTATTGTAACTATTTAACTGGTTATATTTTTACTGCATTGCTAAACGGTTCTCAGTGACAGGATCTTACAATCCTCTTTGAGTCCCGTGTTCTGATATTTAATGTACAACAATATTTATACCGTAGTATATTGTAATAAGAACAAAACAAACAAACAAAAAAAAAGTTTGAGTAAGATTTTATAATTTGCTTGTTTTGTGTATTTTTAATTTTAATTTGGCATTGTTATAATTAAAAAAGATTTCTTATTTAATTATAACAATGCCACGCGGAATGGTGTTAAATGAGCCAGAAAAAGCAAAAATTGTTTTTTTCGAAGATATGGGTTTGTCCAATCAACAAATTGCAAAGAAAATTAAAAGGTTTCATCAAACAGTGAACAATTTTAGAAACTTAGGTAAAAATTGCAACAAAAATCACTTTAAAAGTGGTCATAAATAAACAACCATAAGGCATAACAACCATAATATTCTTCCATTTTGCGTTTGGCGTCATCCGGAGTACGAACAGCAAAATAAATAAGGACTAAACTTGAATTACTTGTGACGGCAAGACGTATCCAACAAATTTTGTCAAAATCAGGACGATTCCAATGGAAAATAATGATCACAAAACCACCATTAACGAAAAAACATAAAAGTGCAAGATTTAAGTTTGCAAAGGACGCAAGGACATGGGATGCAGAATGGGAAAATATTATTTTTTCCGACAAAAATGGTTTTAAGTATTATTGGCACGTTTTGAAAAAAAATAGATAGCATAGCTATGAGTCGTAACTTCGAAGGAGGGACAGTTATGTAGTGGGTCGCATTTTGTTTCCACGGAAAAATTCCAATATATTTTATTACTACAAAAATGAATGCAAGAAATAATGTAGATCTTTTAGAAGATGTTTTAATAGAGTTTATTGAAGGTTTACCTACTGAGAACTTGATTTTCCAACGAGATAATGCGGCAATTCACACGGGACGAAGTGTAAAAAAGTAGTTCCAAGAAAAAAATGTTAATGTTTTGAATTGGCCATCGTGTTCACCTGATACGAACCCTATTGAAAATTTATAGAGAATATTGGCGCGAGCTATATATGGAAATTCTCGACAGTATAATACAATACAAGAGCTTAAAAACATCTATCTAACAAGCATGGAACGGTATTTCAGGGGTTTGTTTGGAAAATCTTATAAAAAGTATAAAAAACCGAATCTTCGAATTAATTAGTGTAAAAGGTGGTAGTACACATTTTTAAAAACTAAACTAATTAAAAAATTATTATCTTGAACGAAAATTATAAAAGATTACTTTTAATGGAACTATAGAAATTTTACCTGTTTTTTCGAAATATTTCTCACTTATAAGATTTACGAAATAAGTTAATAATTATTTACTATTAATATATTAACTGTATATTTATTTGCTCTTAACAATTCCTGTAATAAAAAAAAAAAAAAAAAAAAAAATGCAAATACTTAGTGAATTTTTTTATATGTACAAATTGTAAGTGGAACTATGGAAATTTCGCTGAGTGTATGTTTATTTAAAAAAAAAAAAACGAAGAATGTTTTTATTCGGAAACCAAATAAAATTTGATCTTTGAACTAATTTTGCTTCGATTTCTTGATGCTAGTTAATCAAAATAAAATGTTTTTATTTTTTATTTCTATATCTAAAAAAAAAAAAAAAAAAATACAACTGGGGAGTAGACAAACATTGCTCAAAAAAATCGAACTTTTAACTTTTTGCCCCTCCTCCTCCTTGAAAATTTGAGTACTCTACACTCATGTAAATATAAATTTATATGTATATATATAAAATATAAACTTATATGTATATATGTATATGTAGATATATATATATATATATATATTATATATATATATATATATATATATATATTTATATATATATAAATATATATATATATATATATATATAATATATATATATATATAATATATATATATATATATATATATATATATATATATATATATATATATATATATATATATATATATATATATATATATATATATAATATATGTACATTTATTTATAGATGTATAAATGTATGCATAGGGGTCATCCATAAAGTACGTCACGCTACTAGGGGGGGGGGGAGGCATAAATTTGTGACAAGGGGGGAGGGGGGAGTTTGACGAATGTGACATCACAAAAATTATTTATCATGATTATTTTCTACTTATTTACTCATTCAATTAAAGGAGTATTTATAAGGAGTAAGTTTAATTTGTAATTTGAAAAACATAAGGTTCAAATAAAAAAACTATTTTTATTTTATTTTATGATGACAATCTTTCCCAATAAATTAAGAAGGTATTTCAAATTAGTTAAATTGAGTCTTTTTTATTCTGTTAAATAGCTATTACTATGTTTTTAGAATGTTGAAAATTCCGTAATGGTTTGTTTTTTTTTTTAGAGGGAGGGGGGGGGGGGAGAAACATGTGACATACTTTTTTAGGGGGGGGGGTGCAGAAATATGTGACAGTTTGTGACAGGAGGGGGGGAGGGGGTTGAAAATTGAAAAAAATAGCGTGACATACTTTATGGACGACCCCATATAATGCATGCGTATCTGTATGCAATTAAATATATGTGTATATAGTATCACGTTTATGTGTTTATTTTTGTAGAAAGTAAATATACATCCACTTTGATTCTTAAATAGATAAGTACATAAATATATACATACATATATAAGTATATATATATATATATATATATATATATATATATATATATATATATATATATATATATATATATATATATATATATATATATATACACACATATACATATATATAAGATAAGTATATGTACATATGTACATATATATATATAATATATATATATATATATATATATACATATATATATATATATATATATATATATATATATATTATATATATATATATATATATATATATATATATATATATATATATAATATATATATATATATAATATATATATATATATATATATATATATATGTATAATATATATATATATATATATATATATATATATATATATATATATATATATATATATATATATATATATATACATATATAAATTTTTATATTTTATAGATGTACATATATGCATATATATAATGTAGAAATTACTTTAATATTTCCATTAATAGGGCTCAATACAGCGTGCCCAGTGGGCACAGGACGTAAAAAAGACGTCCTTAGGACGTTCAAATCGCGTCCGTCTGTCCCATTAAATTCTAAACGTCTTTGGAACGTCTTTTTCGCGTCCAATAATTTTTTCGTCCAAAAAATATCCAGAATGCTTTATTAAATAAAAAAAAATCAGTTAAATCACACAAGCGCTAAAACTTCTTAAAATTTATAAGTAACGCGTTTTTAATAAAGTTTTTTTTTTCAATTACAAAAGAAGTCTTTTTACAACAACTAATAGAGACGTTCCATCTAATTTTTGTTTTTGTTATCAATTACTTGAAAATTGTGGTAATATTGATACAGGTAATGAAATTTTTACAGATAATGAAAGAAACGGGGTAAAACTGAATATATGCTATACTATGTATATATATACTTGATATACTATTAGTATAGTATTGCTATATCAAGTTCTAACAATTTCAAAGATTTAGATATCTCATGCAGAATCGAATTTTTCAATAGGAAAACCTGTTAATGATACATGGAACAATTATCCTGATAATTCTTTAAATTCAATGTCTTTACTCGACAACATTGTGCTATTTTATAATGGAACCAGTACATTAGTTAATGATCTTCTTGAAATATTGCCAAATCAAGGTTTGGAATTTCCCAAAGATTCAAGGAGAATTTTAAAAACACCTTATGAAAAGCGACTTATAGACAGGTTCTTGCTAATTTATATATATATTTTTAAACATTTTATTACTTGAGTATCGTATTAATATTGATACATATATTGAAATTGATACAGATATTGAAATAAATTGTTTAAAACTGGGTATATGATATACTATATATATATATATATATATATATATATATATATATATATATATATATATATATATATATATATATATATATATATATATATATATATACATGTATATATATATTATATATATATATATTAAGTATATACTTGACACTTGATATAGTATTTCAAGTATAATAATTGATATACTATATCAAGAACCAAGTTCTGACTGTTTGAAAGACTTAGACATTAAAGAATCTCATGCATAGTCATATTTTTCAAAAGGAAAACCTACTAATAATACAGAGAGTTTATGCTGATAATTCAATATAATATCAATATAATTTAATTAACAACTTTTAGATTGTTCTATTCGAAATAATTGGACCAGTACATTAGTTAATGAACTTTTTGAAATATTACAATATCAAGTTTTGGAACTTCGCTAATAACCAATTACTTAACTTTTGTAATTAGTTATTAGTGAAGTTCAAAAGTTTTGACTAAAAAATAAGTCTAATTGAAAAAACTAAACCAGTCGTAACAGTTATATAAGAGACAGGAGGGTAGAAAATTTCCTTTATTCTAAAGGAAATTTTCTACCCACCTGTCTCTTATATAACTGTATTAACATATGAATAACCACAATATCACGTGTTGGAATGTTATTGGCAATTTACTAAGTAACCGATGAGAAACACTCCTTAATTTCTCCTTTTTTTATCATCTAGGAAATTTTATTAAAGTAAATGGATTATACTTATTATTATAGAATTATATTGTCTTTTGATTGATTGCAAACCTATATTTCTATTGTATATATATATATATATATATATATATATATATATATATATATATATATATATATATATATTTATATATATATATATATATATATTTATATATATATATATATATATATATATATATATATATATATATATATATATATATATATATATATATATATATACACACAACCCTTGGAATTAAGAAAAAAAAAAGGTTGACAATAATTTGTCAACATCAATCAAAAAAGCAAAAAAAAGTGGTTCAAAGTCTTACCATTAAACATAGAAGCAAGGTCAGCATTATTTGTCGACCTCAAACACTTTTAGGTTGGCATTGCTGCATGTTGACCCTAATTCCAAGGGTTGTATATATATATATATATATATATATATATATATATATATATATATATATATATATATATATATATATATATATATATATATATATATATATATATATAAGTAATATGTTAATTTATAATAATTTTTCTGTTTTTATTTAAAATTTATCGAAAAAAATATGATTCTGTTTTCAATGTAGTTATTTTCTCCTTAATTCTGCTATTTTTTCTTTCAAAAAATTGACTTTCGTGACCAAATCTTTTTAAATAATAGAAAAATGCCTCCTTAAAATCCTTACTTATAGCGTCAGTTTTAATAGTAAAAATACAAAATATATGTCAAATAAAATAAAAATGAGTGTCGCTAAAATTTAAAATTATTAGAATTAGTTAAAATTTAGAACTATTAGTTATTATTAGTTAAAATTAGTAGAATTTGTAGTATTAGTTAAAATTTAGAAATAGATAATGTGAAACATCAATTAGATACAATTTAAAGTTGAACAGAAAAATTAAAAAAATAAATAAATAAAAAATGCTAATGCTAAAAAAATAACACTTGTAAGAATATTTTTTACTTTATCCATAAATTTTATTTACTTGTTAATTAAGATTTTATTTTTAGGAGCATCAACTACATTAAGTGTCAGTTGATATATATGTTTTAGTCAATTATATGTTTGTATTTGGTAATATTATGTTACATTTTTGTTTTGTATTTCAAAAACTCATATTGAATTTATTTAAATATGCATTTAGGAATCTAGAATTGATGTGTTTGTAATTTTTGTATCTAATTTTGTTTTAAATTGAAGAAATTTTATTTGATTAAATGTATTTAACTCTAAAGTTCATTTTTAATTTTGCCTTCATTTTTAAAAAAATAAAACAACGGTTTTGGCTATAGTTCATTTTATGTAATGGTTTATGTAATATAATTTATTTTATGTAATATGCCTAATGAATTTTTATTAGTAGCAACTTCTTTAATTCATTCAGCTCCTCCAAAATTTGAAAGTCTGTGATTCAATATTTTTACATACTTATCTTAACAGTATTTTTTTAAGGTTAAGACTGTTTTCCTGATTCCTACAGCAAAAAAAATCTTTAAAATGCTGGTGGCAATATTTTAAAGAATGCATCTGATCGAAAAGAAGGTGAATGACGTCAACTGTTCGAAAATTCGATTCTTGGAAATTAACAAGTGGAAGAAGAAGTTTACAAAGTTGTAATTTATAAAACTCAGCACAATTATATTATTAAAAAATTTAAACGATTTATTATTTTTTTCTTATTCTCTAGAAGTTCTGTGAAAACATAAGTTTGAACCTTACGTTTAAGTAAAGCCATGTTAGAACACGTATTTTAGACGTCGAAATAAGAACGTCTAAATTAGGTTATTTAAAGACGTCATTCGGCGTTTCCATTTAGCACTAGTTCTGAACGTCCTAAATTCACGTCTTTTAGACGTCTCAAAACACGTCTTTATTCTATCCTAAAAAGACGTCCTAATTACGTCTTAAAAAAACGTCATCTGGCGTTGCCATTTAGAACCAGTTCTGGACGTCCTAAAAAGACGTCTTTTCGACGTCATATGGACGTTGCCGTGCCTGCTGGGATGTTATATAATTTTTTTTTTAATTTTTTTTTATTCAATCATTTCAATAAAAATTTACAAATCTCATCGTAAATTAATAGAATTAGGTTAGGCGTCATTCATATTGTAACAAACTATTCAATGGACACCTAAAACATATAATTCTTGAAACACCTAAAAAACATATAATTTTTGAAAAAATGAAGAAATAAAGAGATTAAAAAAAAAAAAAAAGAAAAAAATAGAAAATAAATATAGATTTAAATACAGAGAAAAAGAAAGATAAGATTGTTAAACAAATAATAATGATATATACAATAATTATAGTAATAATACAAAACAATAATAGTAATGTATCAATAATATTAAGAATATTTATAATGCAATATAAATTGTTTGTACATATCATAGATAATAATTAAATATAATAATAATATTAAAAGTAGCAATAATAACATGATAATAAATAAATATAATGTTGATAAATAATAAATAAAGCAAAAACCAAACCACTTTATAAATAATATAATAAAAAATTAAAATTATATAATTTAAATTAATTAAATTATATAATAAAGAAAACTACAGTACAGAGATAAATTATAAAGAAATACACTCTAACAAAGTAGTAAATAATTCGTAACAAGGGGATATATTTTTTAGACTTTTTTTATTAATGCAGGAATACACTGGTTCCAATCAAAAATACATTGTTGTTTTATGGAAAACTTACTTATGAATTTTAAGTGGGATCCTTTTTTATAGTCTTTTTTGATACGTCACTTAAGAGGATGTTTTCATATCCGTACCATTTGATGTATAATCCACCTCCATATCCAGTGTAGCCATAACCTTTGTCTAAAAGATTTAATAAGCACACAGTGTTTAAATATAAATAAAAACTTACATTTAACTTTTTTTTTTTTATTGAAAAATCTTTTGGATAAATAAATGAAACATGATATACTGTATTTATTATTATTCGGATCTTCTTATTTTGGTTCGTCATTGTAGTAGCTGTTTCCATAATCGTATCCTTTGTTGTATAAGCCACCACTGTATCCTCCGTATCCTTTGTTTTATAATTCACCACAGTAACCTCCGTATCCACCGTTCTTTTAAAAAAAGTTTTTTTAAAAACGTTATTAACTATATTTCTTCTGATCTGTTTAAGATTTTCTGACTGTTTAAATTTGGTCTGCGTTTATTTGTTCTATACATTTATCTATAACAAATTCATTTGATCTATACCTTTAACTATTAACTATTAACTAAAGTATTAACTATTTTAGTTATAAAAAACATCCTCAATAAGTACTTAATGATCTCTTTTGGATTTAGTTGATTTGCTTGATATAAAAGATTGATTAATATATATATATATATATATATATATATATATATATATATATATATAATATATATATATATATATATATATATATATATATATATATATATATATATATATATATATATATATATATATATATATATATATATATATATATATATATATATATATATATATATATTATATATATATATAAGTTTAAGAAACCCCAAAGCCAATTTCAAAAAAAATTAAAGGACGACGTTTTAAAACCCAAACATCCTAATGTTTGGGTTAGATTTAACTTTTAAACGTCCTAATTGCAGACAAAACCAACAACATTTACCACTTACCCCTCGAAGATTACTCCAAATTATTGAAAAAAAACATCATCAAAACAAACAAAAAAGCCCCTAAAATACTAGAAAGTTCAATCAACCTTGAGGCAAAAAGCATAGCAACTAAACTAAATATAAACAAACAAATCAATATAATTGCCAAATCAGAAGCATTCATTACATTTAAAGACCACAAAAACAACTTTGAAAATCAAAAACCTTGCAAAAATCCAAATTATGTTTTGCTGACAACACCGAGTTCACTTTTTGCTTAAATCCA
>NC_061166.1:17525620-17560620 GCF_022113875.1 Hydra vulgaris
TTTTTTTTATATATATATATATATATATATATATATATATATATATATATATATATATATATATATATATATATATATATATATACATACGCCTAAGAGAAACAATTATTTAAAAAAAAAAAGGTTTTTAAAACGTCTTCATATTGTATTTTACCAAAATACTAAAAACATTGCCTGGGCAGTAAAGTCGGGCTAACAATACAAATCAAAAATTAGACTTTTAAAGGTCTTGAGGAAAAGAAAACGTGCATAACCATCGTTTTATTGAATTATTTAATGTAAATTGATATCATTTTTGAGAATTTTTAATTTTTCAAGAAACGGATACTTTATAAATAATTATAAACAAAAATAATTTTTTTCTGACTAATCTCTACATAAATTTTAGTTGAGTTTTTACTTTAATGTACCAACTATTATCAATTACTATGTAGTTTCTGAAAAATTGTAATGTTTCTATGCAAATAGTTCACCACATACATTTATTTACAGCAGGAAGTTAATTTACAGCCTTTTTCTTTGCTTAAGATTTTATACTATCTGCTTTATTATTATAAATATAGCTTTACGCATCACAAATCAACTAAATTTCAATGCCATAATAAGTTAACTGTAATGGAGTATATTTGGTAAGATTAGTATTAGCCTGTTCGTTTCATTTTAATGTAAGTTATTATTTTTTGCCTCAACTCATTAGATTTCCTAATTGGATGATATTGAAAAACTAAATTTTTTAGATTTAATTTAAAAAAAACAAAATATATTAGACTTAGATATATTAGAAAAATTACTTATATTAAAAAAAAGTAATCAGGAAAACTGAATTGTTGTTTTACAGTTTAATATCTTTATTTAATTGAATACATAGTAGAATCCTTGTTTTTTATTAAAGCTTATGCATTATCTTAAATAAAAACTTTATTCTTTGGTTTTTTTAATATCTTGCAAATAATAATTCAATTTAGTACTAATATAACATTTGTTATCAATGCTATTAAATAATTTAAATTTTTATTATTTAATATTTTTTTATTTTTTTATTTCACCTGCTTTTTTGGTAGTTGATACTTTTACTACTGTAAACTAAAGCCTTTACAGGAAAGATTGAAAAGTTTCACAAAAAAGTTTCAATTTTTCAAATATTCTTTTAACTTTTAAATAGGAAAATACAAGCACTTAAAACGAAAATTAGATTATTTCCAAAAATAATTATGTTGGATCCAAAATTTTTGTGAACTATCGGATTTTTTACGGATTATTACTCATAATCCAGTTAAATATTTGGGCGCCCAAAAATCCATTTTTAAAAACACAGAGGATTTAAAAAAATAGCCAAAGTTCTCATTTTACCAAGACCACTTGATAATATGAGCACTTTAAACTAACTCAAAAAATAACGTAAAATAAGTAAAATTTTATTAACTCAATTCTTTGAACTATAAAAACTCAAATTTTTTTTGATTTTTAAATTAACTTCATTGCATACAGCTAGAAAATCTTTAGGTATGCTCATATTATCAGTTTTGAACCACGGACCCCCAGTTCTGATGCCAGAACTGGCTGTCCATTTTGAACCACCGCTCCGAGACTGTGTAAATTTAAATTTAGAATCTTTGACAAAAAATTTTTTTTAATTACAAGAGCGATTGACCTGATGTACGCATATTTGCTTGAAAATGATCCCGACAAGTAGAAGCAGGAGCAACAAATTACAAACAAAATAAATCGTGAGTAATTGTTGGTGTGTTGCTTTAAGAATGTTTACTCATTTTTAAATTTGCATTGTGATTATGATAAAATACTTTAGTGATTAGAAAATAGTGATACTATTTTCTAAAATACTATTAAAATTATCATTTCTCAGATTTTTTATTAAAAAAGTTATTTTGAGTTTTTAATTTCAAGAACTTGAAAACTATTACAAAATTAAGTCATCAAATTAAATTATTATATTCTTTTATAGTTAATGAAAAAAACCTCCGTAATGCCAAATATACAAAAGAATAATAATTTTAAATATTAAAAATTATATATTATTATCTCAAACTAATGAACCAAAATCGTAGTAAGATATCAATCTGTTGGAACTTGTATCATTCCAATTAGGGTCAAGAGTTAAATTAGTTGACAATGAAAAAATAAATACGTCGTTAGTAATTGTTACAAAAGATTGAGAAAGTGCATAAGTTAGAACTCCTGGTAACATAATTGCTTCCTAAAGCCAATAACTTTTTTGATAAAAACTTCATTTTCTATGTCTCGTCATTTAATAAGTTGCTTTCCTTAAGACCAACTTGATTTGGATGAGTAATTAAACAAAATAGGTTAATTTAAAAATAGGTTAATTAAGCCACAGCAAAATAATAAACATTTAACAACGGTGCATATGTATAATCATAATTCAACGAATAACTAACAATAAAAGAAAAAATTATATAATCGAGGGGTCCATTTCCACCCCATATCCCATACAGAATATCTCCTAAAAAAAACCAGTTTCCTATATTGCAACAGTAACTGGTCAACCTATTGATTGAAATAAGCCGTTAACAAAAAAAAGCACGTAGTATAGGTAATCATTGTGAGAGTTTTGTTTTATTTTTGAATAAAACCCAATAATTAAAGTAGTAATAGCGGAACCACGCATACCAAAAGTTAACATATAACGCAAACTTAGTCTATCTCCCATAATGCCACTAATAAATAATTCAATTGCGTAGGCAAATGCAAAACAACTATCAAGGTATACAAAAAAGTATTTTGGATCTTGAGACAATTCAATGAAGTTTTGAAAAACAAATGACTTGTATCAATGTATTTTTCAATCATCAAACGCTCTTCAATTTCCTTGAAAAAATGCATATGAAAAGTAAGTTAAAACAAATGCACAGCTATGATGCTAAGACAAACTTCGATTTTTTGCAAATATTTTAACAAGCAACGATGCCATTTCTAAAATATTTAAACAATATTATTGTTTAAAGTTCTAAAAAACAACAAACAAATTTTTACGTTTATCATTCTCGCAATCAAAAGTATCGGTAGTATAATAAGGTTATATATATAAATATATACATATAGTTCTGCAATTAGGCGGCTTAAAATAAATTTATTTTAACGCTCTTGTTCGTAGAGAATAAAAAGCACACTAAATCAACTGTTATAGATACTAATATTAATTTAATTATTAATTTGATAACTATTAATAATAATTTATATATTTATGACAATAATTAAAATTTATATAAAAATTAATAATAGTATCTGTAACAAATTAATTTAAATAAATAAGTAATTTATGAAATTAATTAATTTAATTATTAAATTAAACTATTAATTATTAAATATTAAATTAATTAATTAAATAATTATTAAATATTAATTAAATTATTTTTATTTATTATAAACTAATTATTAAAGTTATTAATTGTAAATTAATTTTTAAAATATTAAATTAAATTAATTAAAGTAAGTTTAAGTACCTTTTGTATTTCTTTACGAGGTTCAGGGTTCGGGTTAGGGCGTATTATACCCGGCGATATCAAAGTTTGCGATTTTCCGTGTGTAACTTCAAAACCTGAAGCAGTCGGCTGACAAACAGGCACCTGCTTAAATCTGGTGGGTGATTATTCAGTAAGTGGACGATCATAATAGGATGTGGGCATAAAATCAGCAACTATATAGACGTTTTAATTTAAAGGATTGAAACCAGTTGAACTAAAACCTTTACAAATATTGTTTGGTATAAAGTAGGGATCGCACTTTTACTTACTTTTTTTTTACTTACACGAGTAAATTTTTTTGAAAAAGTTTATTATGTAAGTAATTGTCACCGTTCAAATTGAATTTACATTTTCAAAAAAGTAATTAGTTTTTATGAAACGACTTTTTTTACTTTTAAAAGAAACTTATGTTAAAACAGATTACATTAAATTTATGTTAAAACAGATTACATTAAATTTATGTAAAAACAGATTACATTAAAAAGTAATTTACTTTTACAAGTAAAAGTAAGTCTCATAAAAGCGCAATTTACAAATAAATATTAATTACTTTTTCAAGTTACATTACATAATTAGGGACTTTAACAGCGTGCGGTTTTAATGTATGACTTTTTCATAGGGGATAAATAAGCGAAATGGCGGTTTTGTTTAGTTAACTATAAAAGATTTTTCTTTGTTTTAGATTTTGTAAATGACTTTGGTAGTCAAAATTTAGGTGTTTTTTGTTGAAACAAGTATTATTACAAAAATATTAACATTATAAAGTGCTTTTATAATTCATATTTGGAAATAGGGCTTAATAAAGTATTATTTAATAATACATTGTTTTAGTTCAATCTTCTTTACTTCCATAAACTGGTCAAACGGATTAATTTTATGAAGATTGGAGTTAAAATAAAGGTAACATCTATAATCTATGATCTTTATCAGTAATACAGTATGTTATTCATAAAAGTTTATGCGAAAAATGAAAAATTGAATTCAAAAAAATTTATTTATTCTGTTCTTAATTATTATTAGTTTTTTTTTTAAGTTGATTTAGGTGCCCCAAGAAGTCCTTAAGGTCTTATCGCAGAGCACCGCGGAAGAGCATTTAATAGGAAGTTCACGCCTCCTTCCCAACCGATGTCGCAAAACTTGCCCAGAGGTAGGGTTTGATCCACGGATCTTACGTTTCTGAGGCAAGTGCACCACCACTGCACCACGGCTGCTTAATAGTTAATACTTCAATCATTCACAAACCAAAACCTTCCGATATATATAATTAGAATTGATATACAATAAAACTATATATTGCTAAACTTAATATTGCAGCCCGAATCTTCAAGAAACTCCTCCTACTATTTCCTATCATCTCAAAGGTTTCTTAAAGAATAATTTTAAAATATCTTATCTTAATATAATAAACAAAATATTGACAAAATAATTTAGTTTTGCTATTTTTTTTATTGTAAAAAAATAAACCATTAAAAAAAGACTAAAAGAAGTTAATGCAAAAAGATACTAGAAAAATAAAACTAGAGTCTATAAAACTAAAAGTTTTCCCAAAATTTAATAATCAATTATTAAAAGTGAAAAGTAAATCTATATCAACAAAGTTATTAAAACCTAATACATTAATCGAAAATAACCCGTTATAATGAAAATACCTTTTATCCAACTGCAATGTTTTATTTGATATTACTAGTTCATATAAATACTATCGTATATTATGTATAATATACAGTAATATAGTAATATCGTATATGATATTACTAGTCCATATTTACTATTGTGTATTAAGATTGTAAAGGCACTGGTAATTGAGCTATAGATAAAATAACTAAATTATTTTATTTTTAATAATTTGTGCATTGGTTGTTATGGCCCATATTTTACCAGTTTCCAAATGCACAATTATTATTTTTTGTTGCATGGATAGTATTTTGTGCTATTGTTTGACAATGTTGTTCTTCAACCAGATAAAATAACTAAATAATTTTATATTTAATAATTATGCATTGGTTGTTATGGACCATGTTTTACCAGTTTCCAAATGCACAATTAAGATTTTTTGTTGCATGAATAGTGCCATTGTTTGACAATGTTGTACTTCAACCAGATTATCCTATTTATCGAAAAGGAATTTGCAAAAGATTTGTTAATAATGGACATTGTTTAACTTAAATGAACATAGACTGTGCACAATTTCAAAAATATTTTTAGTAGATTTTGTAGCAGTATACATTTTTTTTTCCATTATGTAAATAATATTACTTCGCACGAGTAAACTTTTTGTGATCTGAAGAAGTTAGCATTATAAGTTTAGTTTTATAAGTTAGTATTATAAGTTCTTTAATATAATAACAATGCCTTTTTATAAAGAAAAAGCATTGAAAAGAAGGCATTTTTATAAAGGGATAGTAGAGATAGTGATTTAAATTTTACACGTGACGATAAAACATTGTGACAATCCAATTCAAAAGTTTGTTTCCTTCATTTTTGACTTGATATTTTCTGAATATTGAACTGTGAATATAAGTAAATTTACTTATATTCACAGTTTTTCTGGCTGTCCTAAACTGCTTTCTCTTATAGTCATAGTATAATTTTTAAAAATATGAAAAGTTATAGAATGATAAATTGAGTCTTCTTTGATTAAAGAGATAGTTGAAGACGGGATGCTTGTAGAATCCAAGAAAACTTCGACTACAAAACGTCATTATGCCTTTTATTTTGGTTTTTATGCACGGAAAGGGTAATGTTTAAATTTATATATTCTGTTCCTTAAAATATAATTTACGTTTACATAAAAAAATATTAAAAAAAAAAAATTCTATATTACCGTAATTGCAAAATAAACTTTTATATGAAAAAGAATGACATAAAAGTAGTAGGCGACCAAATATAAATAAAATTTACTTATAAAATAATATTATATAAATTGTCAATTTTCATTATGTAAGTAAAAAAAAGTTGTTGTAAAAAATAAGTTATATAAAGAAAAAATTCTATTACATAAGCTTGCATTTTTTATAATTTTTAAAGTAAACTAAAAATAATTTATATTTTATAAGTAAATTTACTTATATTCTAAAATAAATTAGAAAAGATATTGTGTAACCGAGTGAAATGCAAAAAGTACAACTTGCATCCAAGTAACTAACATTTAGTTTTTGGGGACATTTGTTGTGAGCGGTTATGGCTTTTTTTTCCCTTGTAAATTTTGATGTATCAGTATTTAGTTTATAGGCATCAAAATGCTGCCGATTAAATCCATTCTTACTCCAGGTACATGACTATATTGGGCAGTACTAGGCTATGTAGTGGTGGGTAGGTTTAGGTGGCGGCCATAAAATATTCAAAAGGACAGTTTTTTTTTAAATTCTTAAATCACTTTAGATGTTTTGGAACTAAAAAAAAGGAAGCTACTTTAAAAATAACCCCGGGCAACAAATAATCTTAGTCCGGTTATGGTTTTAGCAATTAAAACTATTCTATGAGCTTATATTTTTGGCTTACTACAGCATGCCAAAATATAACAAATATGTATGTTTGAAGAAATTAAATGTGACATATGTTGTGTCATGTATGGTATAATATCAGAAGCCATTATTGATATTTTTATAGAATGCTTTCGTTTCAGTTGCTAGATTTTTCCGCTAGTTAGATTATTATTAAATTTGTTTTACGAGACACGTCATCACATTTCAGACGTCATCACATTTCAGTGGGATCGAATGTTTGAAGGCTCTGAAAAATTATATGAATAGTAATTTAAAAATACTTATAAAAAAGAAACGTTGCAATATACATCAAAAACATTAAAATAAACCTAGTGATTCTTATGTTGTTATAAAAATACAACGGAAACGCAAAAAGACCTAGATTAAGAAAGTATTAAAAAAGAAACGGTAAAATATTTTTATGTTTAAATTAGTTTCAAAAGGGTGTAAACCTAATTTTTCATTTGTTATAAAATACTATTTTAAATTGTCTATCGTCATCGTTCTTCTTTAAGATCTTTAAGTCAGAGTGGTAATTATTTAACAACAACTCTTACCAAAACGAAAACTAACTTTTTTTAAAGAACTATTCATAAAATTTTAGTCTTGAATAGAGTAAAAGAAGCATCATTGAAGTAACATAAGCTACTGAAAAGACACCATTGTAGCCACATAAGCTACTAATGGTGGACAGTCTACTGCCCATTTATTCTGCCCACGTTAAAGTTTAAAGGAAATTCTTAAAAAAATAACAATTGTTAAAAAATAAAAATAGTCCCTATAAAATAATTTAAATTATTTTATAGGCACTATTTTTTTCGAATATGTTAGAATATTACTTAGGCGGTTTGGCCAACAAAGCAACTGAAAAGAAGGTTGTTATCAGAAACCTTCTTTTCAGTAATTTAGATCCCCAAGTAATAATAAAAGCAGTATGCTCCATAATTTGTGGTACAAATATCTTTTAGTCTAATGTTAACCGGCTTTCCTTGCGCTTAACGGATATCGACTTATAGCATTTAGTTTATCTACCCCCTACCCTCGGATACCAAATGAATAATGCATAATAAATATCTGATCATAAAGGTTAAAGGTTTATCACGAAATGAGTGAGTTTTGCGACATTGGTTAGAAAAGAGGCGCGATGTTAAATGCTTTTACGAAGTGTTCTGTACCGTACAGACTTCTTGGGGGCACTTAAAAAATAATTTAAAAAGTAGAAAAAAAATTAAAACTATGCCCTTCCCCTGACCACATTTAAATCTTTAATTAGGACCAATAATCTACTTTCGGTCTAAACGTAAAAATAATTTTGCTCCTTAAAGCTCAAGGACGATCACCGTCGTTGTCCTACTTTTACAAATCCATCCTATTAACTATATTAGCCCCTACTTGTATAATTTGTAATGCCCCGCCGCAAAAATAGCCCACATTTATTCTGAGTAGTATAAAATGGCCCACATTAATTCTGAGTAGTATAACCCAGATGTACCCATCAACTAATGCTTTTTAATAAACTACCGATCTTAAAAAATTGTTAGTAAAATGGCTTTGTTTTTTGAAGAAGTAAATAATTTAATTTAAATTTTGCTTACTTATTAAATAAAATAAATATTTGAAAGTAAAACTTTACTTTTCTTTCTAATAGTAAATCATTTTTCTTTCCAAATTACTTTTATGTAGGTTACTTTTAGACATGTAAGTAATTTAGTTTAATGATGTACTTTTATTTTACTTTTCAAAGTAAGTGTTACATTTTTCAAACATTACATTTACATAACGTTATCTCAGAATATAATTTTTTTTACATATAAAAAGTTATATATTTACTTTTCAAAGTAAGCTTCGCAAATAAGTAAAATCAAAATTACTTATCAATGTAAACTACTTTTTAAGGAATTCCCTAAAAAAGTAATTTACTTTTTCAAGAAAAAGTAAACGACTTTTAAAGTAATTTATTTTAACTCGTAAAAATAAATTACTTTTCCAAGTAACAGTTACGAATTTAAGTAATTAAATTTATGTAAATAAGTTTTACTTGTAATATAATTTATGTTATAAAAAACATAATTACTTTAAAATGTAAGTGAATTATATATTTTAATATGAGTTATGTAAGTAATTTACGCTTAAAAGTAAATTGCGTTTTTACATGAAAATTAGTATACATCCCTAGTATAAAGGCAAGAGGAAAAACTTTTCCCACCTAGCCAGCAATATCATATATAGTTAATGGTTTTCCCACATGACATGGAGACAATAGTAACTTGTTAGCCGCTGTATTAAAATAAGTCTTGAAAGGCTTAAAAACTGACTTGTCTATTGATTGGATATGATTACTAGTATGTGGATGCAGAGGGATAAGCTGTAACCATTATCTTTAGCTTGGAATCACTGAACTGTGGGAACCTTTGAGATAAATACTTAAAAGCTTGGCCTTTTTTATTCAGTATTTTTACAAACTTTTTCATCAGACTAAGTTTGATATGGAGAGGAGGAAGTAAAACATTTTCTGGAGGAACTAATGGTTCAGCTATCACGTTGTCACTGTTATTTGTAAATGCCTCCCAAGATGGCCAGTTTTTCTGCTTATAGTGAAGACTATATGCCCAACTACACATAGTGGTCAGAAAGGCTTGAAAATGCGAAATAAATAAAAAAAAAAAATTTTAAAAACGAACTAAATTTTATGCCAAGTAATTCTTGAACCTTCATATAATCAAAAAAATATTTTGAATGTGAAAAGCGATCCGCATAATTAACTATGTGGATTGCATGTTTCTGACGGCGATAAAGATGTTGTAATTTACTTTTATCCGTACTTCCCCAGGCGATGATTGCATAATTTATATAATTATGTATAAATGAATAATAGAGTTGGGTTAAGTTTTTTTTGTTTAGATAATTTCGGGCTTTGTATAAAATGCCAATATTTTTGGAAATTTGTGTGCTTATATGATCAATATGTTTTCTCCAAGTAATATTCTCATCAAGGTAAATACCTAAGAATTTTTTAACAGTATCTATTTTTATTATCGTTTCATCAATATAAATTTGAGACATTACTTGGTAAAAAACGTTTTTTTGCGCAGGGGTGATCCATTTTGTTTTGTTAATATTTAAAGTTAATTTATTAGCTTTGAACCAATTAGAAATGTAATTTAGTTCTTTGTTTGTAGTTGAAAAGAGTTCATAAATATCAGTATGGGATAAGAAAAGATTAATATCATCAGCGAACATTTTACTTTTCAATTTAGAAGTTTTGTTTAAGTCGTTTACATAGGTTAAAAATCAAATTATCAAAACTAAAAAATGTTTTAATATTTTTACTGTTTAGGGCTAAATTTTTTAATATATTATATCCAGTTTTACAATTTTGGAAAATTTTGCAGTAAGATTAATCTAAAATGAAACTCAGTGTGAAAGGATTAACTTGAAAGTCACAGAAAGTAAAGGATGCCAGATCGTTTTCAAAATTGACCACGTTTTATTTTAAAAGATTAGAAAAATTAAATTTCTGGTCTTTGTCCAACTCTGTACAATTCTATTCAAACTTTAAAGTGTTGATTAAGAATCACTAAACCATTTCTGCTTACAATCATACCCCCTACGTCCCCCTTTCAAAGTTAAATCAATTCATTCAGCTGGCATGCCATTGCCATGGCAAAATTAAATTTGCCGCGCATCCTAAATTGCGCGGCGATTTTACGTACGTTGCCGTAAATTTTGGCGGCAAAATTTACACGAAAAATTTAAAATTTAAATTAAAAATTAAAAAGACATAACTTTTGATTAGAACATTGTACATAAAAAGTTGGGTATTCATTGGAAAGCCTATTATTTAAGTTACGCAATTAACAGTTTAAATAATTGTTCAGTACTAAATTTCTACAACGTCAACAACAATGTTTTAATTTGAGACATCATCTATGGTTTAAAGGTACGAATTTTTATCTTATTCAACTTTTCCTATGTTTCTACTAGCATTAAAAGAACCAAAGAACAATTTCAGGCAAATTATTAACAGCTCTCTCTTGGTTGTAAATGTTTCATGCTATTCAAACAAAATGTGAGTGTACAATTTTCATTTGATAGTAAATGCAAAAAAACATGCTTGAAAGCTTTTATAATTTTTCTTTCAGATGTCCTTGCCACAAAAAGGCACAGAGTTGATTGAAATCAAAAATAGGGACATTTGTCAAGTCATGAAAGAGAGTAATGTTGCCATTACAAACAGAAATGGTCAAGTTGAAGTTATTCAAAAATATATTTTTTCTGTACTCAGAACTTCCAACATCTGCAGAATTAATTCCCATTACTTGGAATTAAAAATCAACTCCTTTTGTCTCACGTCATTGCAAGGTACAGAAAATGCAACTACTGTTTTGAAAAATTCATAAAAAGCAGTGGTTCACTTCTTGACAACCCTTTCATCTCAAAAGAAAGCCTTCACAGCTTAACATCAGAGAGTAAAGCTAGCTCATCTTCATCAATGCTGCCTATAAAGAAGCAAAAAGTTGGAAGGAAAAAGAAGCCATTTCGTGAAAAGTCAGAGAGAGCGCAGCAAATTTCAAGTGCAAAAATTCGTCAAGAATATGAACCTGAGGCAATTACCAAGGCTGCTTCGCAACAAGGCACATTTTTGGAAAAAATGGTTCGAAAGTAAATAAATCAGACTGAGGAAGAAGCACAACGAGCACTTGATGCAATTTCATCAAAAAAAACTTCAGAGGTCATGCAAAAAACTCCGGAGGAGGCACTGTATTTTTTACTGCTGAATGATTTATCAAAAGATCATTATTGTACAAAGAAAACTGCATGCTCAGCAAGCATTGCGAAAATCTGGCCCAACTACAACAAAGTAGTTGAGGCCAAGATGAGTTACCAACCAAAAGACATTCACCTTTTGGAACACAGCATGGGTAGCACTGTAGAATCTCCTTAATCACACAGTAAAGAGGATTTTAGAAAAAAATCCAGTCCTTGAAATGATGACAGAGGGCAGTAACAACGTCGAGAAGGGTTGTTTCTTTCCTTGAGTGTTCTGAACCAACCAAACCAGGCTTTCGTGATGACAGTGATTTAGATTAAGTTTTTGGACATTTGAAATTATTTTTTATTTAAAAAAGTATAAAATTCTTGTGAAAATAAAAACAACTTATTAAAATTCATTATTTTTCTAAATTTTTCGTATGATAAATATGTTTTCATTGTTACTCCAAGTCAAAAAAATTTTTCAAGTTATCTAAAGTGTAAAAAATGAAATGAATTGAACTTAAAATTCATGAAATTCTTGTGGAAATGGTTACAACTTAATGTAATTAATTATTTTTTTACTATATTGTGAAAATGTTGTTTCCAATATTATTCTATTATTAAAACTATTACATTTTAAGTTATCGAAAGTGTTAAAAACCAAATAAATTTTATTTATTTAAATTGTTTCATGCTTAATTTTTTATATTATTACCAATTTTAACTGTTTTGGAAAGGAAACACAATAAATTCGCAATTTTAAGCATTTCTGACCACTGTGTATTATCACATAGGCATAAGAAGCAAGGGTATTTTGTGTACCCCCCTTGCATCCCAAGTAGAAAACACAAAACCTGAACAAAAAAGATTTTTTCATAAAAAATCAAATCTTAGTAAGTTAAAATATATTTCTATTTCTTTCTAAAAAATAACCCACAAGTGCAAAAGTATTTTCAAAGGAAAGCTTTATATTAAAAAGAAAACATATTAAGTATTTTACCTTAAGGTCACAACATATTAGCTAATCGTGGTTTGAGTACTTGTTTGCATCAATCAATAATTTCATGTTCTTGTAGCTTTCTGTCAACTGAACTGAATTTCCAATAGGAACAGATGTCATTTCATTGCCAATGTGTAGGAGTACTGCCTTTAGGCTTCTCCTAGAAGCGTCAATAAAAAGCCCCCATTCTCTTGGTAGGTAAGGAACGCCAAGTGCCTCTATTAAATCTTTTACATCATTGCAATATGCCAACGAGCTAGAAGAATCAACATTAAAGAACTTTAGAGCGGAATAAACGTGTTTTTTAATTAAAGTATTTATATTTATAAACGATATAATAATACATTAATATTTTGTTGTACTTCCTTTGGCCTTTATCACCTCCTCAATTTTTTACTTTATATTACCAACTTTTTAGCCTATTCATGAGCAAGAACTTCTATGAAATGTTTTTTTGAAGTCACCCGATGTGTCCTGGCTTTTCTTTTCAGCATTACCCATATATTTTCTATTTAGTTAAAGTCAAGTGGTTGTGCTGGCCGTTCTAAGTTTTGAACTTTATTTTTTGCCTACAATTCTTTGGAATGATGTGCAGTATGGCATGGAGCATTGTCTTGCTAAAAAATATAATGAAGATTTATCTTTATTAGGAAATATTTTATCAATATATGTGTTAAAACACACTTTTAACACTTAATTTTATATTTTTAAGTTTAGGCATCATTCGCACGAAAACATTTCCTCTGGTCCTTCTGTAGCCATACAACCCAATGACACTACCTTGACCAAACTTTATAGGAGGCACTAGAAAAGCTAGTAAAAATACTTTATCAGTTCTTCTTTTCATTAACGTTATGCCAGGAGTTCCAAAAATTTATAAAATAAAACCCAAAACATCAAGTTTCATAGTTTGTTTATTTATTATTTATTAGGATCTATTTATTTAATATTTCTGAAGAACATAATTTGTTTTTATTTGCTTCAAAGTTGGATTCATTGAACCAGATTACTTTACTCCTTTTGCAGATGTCTAATTTTTGTGACGTATCACCTCATCTAGTCTTTTTTTTTCTTAGTTTTTTTCTGAGAGCTAAGGTCTATTTTGGCCTCGCAGCCTTTTAATTCACATTCTGCCAATCTTTTTCTACAGGTTCGTGGCAAAAATATTGTGCAAAAGTATTGGCTCTAGTTGCCTCTACAAGGTCACGTGATAGCAATAAAGATACCTTACGATATTTTTTCAAAACCATTTGTGATATTATTCTATCTTCCCAAGTTGTATTTTTTTACTTTTAAGACTCGCGTAATTATTATTCCATTTTAAAATTAGTTGCACTGCTCCAAGAGAAAACTCACTTTCTATTTACAAACGCAAAAGAGCATTCTGCCCTCGTATTCCTTCACTAA
The DNA here is from genome assembly GCF_022113875.1 of Hydra vulgaris. NCBI lineage: Eukaryota > Metazoa > Cnidaria > Hydrozoa > Anthoathecata > Hydridae > Hydra > Hydra vulgaris. The sequence goes on from NC_061166.1 coordinate 17,539,771, forward strand.
GATCACATTGTTTCCCCATTTACTTAATGAAAAATATTATTCAATTAAAATTTCACAAGAAAAAATTACTATTTACATTTTTTAACTGTTTAAATAGGTTTGCACTGTGCAGGGCATAATTATAGAATAAAAACAAAATTAACATTTTATTTTTAGATTCAAGAGTATTGGGATTTTTAGTAATAAAATATAACTTGAGGGATTGCCCAATTCATACTTAATACCAAATTGTTGATTTAGCATGAGTCTTATATATTCAAACTATATTATTTGTTATTTTTACGTGGATTTAAAGTTATGGCTACGGCTGTGTTTTGAATTAAAAGCTTCAAAATAGCAATAAATTTTTTAATATATTTGACTAATTCTTTTATTTTCTAATTTCTAACCTTTCGATAAAAGAAATTGAAAAAAATTATGCAAGAACAGCAGTTAGGCTTGGTCTTGATGCAATGATGTCCTTGAAATATATGGTGACTTTAGTTTTTGTGGTTTGAAAAACAAGCCATTTTTTTCAAAGACACTTTATTATTTGTGTTCGACAAGTATGTGAGTGTAATAAATTAAGTCATTGTTGTTTAAATAATTTTTAAGCATTACTTTTGCTACAAGCGTTCTGAGATTAATGCCAAGCTTCCCATTGTAAAAATTTTTTTTGTGGCTCACTTTTGAAAGTTTTGTGTTGTAGGTGCTCTACTTATTAGCAGCAAGGCAAAATATCATAAAGATTGATTATGTTATCACATCGGTGATACTTTGAATCGAGAAATATTAATTAAAGCAATGAGAAACTCAAAATCTCAAATTTTATTATGGATATACAGACCTTCTCATAATTATATTGGATATACAGACCTTCTCATATAAAACTCATTCATTCTTTAAAGCCTCACATAAGACAAATAATTTTCGTTGTTATTGTTTTATTTTATGATTTTGATAATAAATTTTTCAAAATCATAAACCGCTTTTTATACCAGTGCGTGATTAGACGGCCAACAGTATCCAAAACAGTTATACATTATTGATATAAATATTTCTTTGAATGCACTAGGCATTTTACATATTAGTAGGTCGATAACATCCCAGCAAACATGCTTTCAGCGGACCGTGATGCGCAAAGCAGCCGCCGGTAAGCCAGTGCTGACCCTTTGTTATGCCTAATGCGGCTTGCCGCTGCCGGGTAGCTGATGCAGGACCGGCATCCTATTTTGTGTTGGCTTTCCGCCATCGGCCGAAGAGCGATAAAACACTTCGTCGCCAAATGGGCATGCCAGCTTCGGTAAGTTCATCAAGATACGCTGTAGTTTTGCCCACACAATGACAAAGTTGGCTTTCAAATGGCGGTAAGTGTAATAAAATATTACATCCGCCTAAAATATCAAATCCCCCGTAGAAAAAATGAAAACGAGAATGCGCTTTCGAGTCATTGGACTTAGAATTGTATCAAGTACGTCCGAAACATTAGTTATAAACAATATAACAAAAACGCAACGAGATTCACAAAAACTTTTTTCTACTAACATACTATAAATAAAGTTAGCATAAAATGGTAATATATTTTAAATTCATATTTATAAAATTTTGATCGTAATGTATTGCGTGAAAATACTAAAAAAAATGTTACACATAAAGGATATAAAACTTTAGGTAATAAAAATACCAATTGCTTGCAATATTTTAGAAGCCTGCATAGGAGGATGTGATATTTTAAGTAAGAATTCCAGTTCTTTTTGTGATATATACAGTAAATAAACCGAGAGGATGTGATATTCTAGATACCAAATACTAATCGTTTACAATACTTTGTAAATTGCTTAGGGGGATGTAATATTTTAGAAACCTGCATATGGGGATGTGATATTTTAAGTAAGAATTCCAGTTTCTTTTTGTGATATATACACTGAATAAACCTAGGGGATGTTTAAATTCTAGATACCAAATACTAATCGATTAAAATACTTTATAAACTGCCTAAGGAGATGTAATATTTTAGAAGTATGCATAGGGGGGATGTGATATTTTAAGTAAGAATTCCAGTTTTTTTTTGTGATATATACAGTGAATAAACCGAGGGGATGTGATATTCTAGATACCAAATACTAATCATTTAAAATACTTTGTAAATTGCTTAGGGGGATTTCTAATAAAAATATTTAAAATATATTTTGTTACCTATTTATCTTTTTTTTTATTTTTTCTAGTTTTTGGACCAATTTCCTACCACAAATTCGACACAAAATGTTCTGCCAACTTCTCTGACCAATTGATTTAATTTTGCATCATTTTTTTTTGTTTTTATTTTAAGATATCATTTAACATTGAAGTAATGTAAACATTTTCAGTGCTCTAAAGAATATCACAAACCTCCTTTATTTAATAGAAGATGTACCATTCTCTTTCTGTATGCATTTACTTCTTCAGGTGGAAAGACACGCACCAATTCTTCTTTATTTAAATCATTTTTAGCAAATTAAAATATTCAAGCTCATATATATATATATATATATATATATATATATATATGTATACATATATATATATATATATATATATATATATATATATATATATATATATATATATATATATATATATATATATATATGTATATAAATATATATAAATATATATATATATATATACATATATATATGTATATATATATATATATATATATATATATATATATATATATATATATATATATATATATATATATATATATATATATATATATATGTGTGTGTGTGTGTGTGTGTATTATATATATGTATATATATGTATAAATATATATATATATTTATATACATATATATATATATATATATATACATATATATACATATATATATATATATATATATATATATATATATATATATATATATATATATATATATATATATATATATATATATTTATATACATATATATATATATATATATATATATATATATATATATATATATATATATATATATATACATATATATATATATATATATATATATATATATATATATATATATATATATATATATATATATATATATATATATATATATATATATATATATATATATATACATATTTATAATATAGACCTCGGGGAGAATAAATGAGTACGAAAGCGGAGAAAAGCTCTCCTAAAACAAACTTAGGGAGCTGTGCGAGCTGCTTCTCACTTTTTTTTAATTATAAATATTTTTTGCAACAATTGCGCCTTTTAAAAAGCTTTTTAAGTACATTATGCAGTTAATTCTTTTTAAACAACATTGTGTTTTTTATTTTATTTAAAATGATAGTTATACTTTTTTGAGAAAAATAATTCTTTGGCTAGAGCCGTAAATAGCTCTCGTAAACCGTTTCAGAAGAGTATAGGCGAGAGCGAGAGCTAAAGCTCCCGCCAATGCCTATATATATATATATATATATATATATATATATATATATATATATATATATATATATATATATATATATATATATATATATATATATATATATATATATATATATATATATATATATATTCACTACAGTTAAGAGTCTTAAAGTTACCTTAAGGCAGAATAGTTAACTTAAAGTTACCTTAAGGCATGTGGTAGCGTTAAGATTTTAAACTTTTCTGAAACAACATATCTTTGTTGTAAGTAGCAACTATAGCATATTAGTAAAAAAATTATAAAAGATGTAAATACAAATTTTGACATAGGAATATCTAATAATAATATCATACTTCCATTTCACTTCTTCTTTTTTAATGGAATTTATCTGTTCTTCCATTAGAGTCCATACAGTGAATTTTTCTATCACCTGGTTTAATTATCTAAAACACAAATGAGTTTCAAATTCGGGTTCAAGGTTAGGTTCCCCGTAAAAAATCGTAACCCTACCTTTCACTGAAAATTTAACTTTTTGTACTTGAAGAAATTAACTTTTTCAAAAAACAATTTTACTATTTTACATACTACAAGCGTCCAATGGAATTTAGCCACCATGCAGCATATTAGCATATCTAGTTTAAAGAGCTCTTTCTATGAAGATATATATATATATATATATATATATATATATATATATATATATATATATATATATATATATATATATATATATATATATATATATATATATATATATATATATATATATATATATATATATATATATATATATGTGTGTGTGTATGTGTGTGTGTGTGTGTGTGTGTGTGTGTGTGTGTGTATAAATACATCATTAAATTAATGAGTCATTAACTTTTTTAAATAAAAGTTTTTTAATAACTTATTCCTTCTTCGTATTAAATCATTTTTATTGGCTATTCATCCAGTGAGAGAAGCCCAGCTGGCGACAGTACTTCGATTCGATTCTTCAAAGCATCAATAAATGGAATGGCGTTCAATATATTGTTTAATATTTAGAATTAAAATTTTATTTTAATGAAAATGGATTTAAAAAGAAAATGCAATATTTTTTTTTTGTACAAAAATTTTATTATAAAGTACAATAATTAATCATACCCTTTTCCTTACTGTTTACTAATATTTTGAGATAAATATAAACAACTTCGTCACTGAGGTATTCGTTTAAAGTATCTTGTAAGGAATAATCGTATACCTTGCAGCCACCTATATCTGGATATATACCCATAATGACTTTTACCGGGTTTATAATACGGAGACATTTTATTATTCCGTGACCTATTTATGAAATGCAATTTAAGCATAAGCCTTTCATCTGCTAATATAATGACTATTGCATTTATTAAAGATTACATGTTTTAAAATTCTACGCTTATTTTTTCACCAGGTGGGATAATGTTTCAATTAATTGTTTAAATAGGTTTACATAAAAATCTTTATTTTACAGGTGCGCCAATGAATAATACAAACCTTCTGCGTCTTCTTTATTAATAGAATGAAAACTTTATCGAAGTAACAGGTATTTCAGTAACTTCTACAGAGTAATATTATTTTAAAAAAACATTTCCTATCTCAGCGTTTTTTATAGACTTTTAAAGACCTGTATTATGCGTATTAAAATTTAGACGCCTATGAATAGCTATGGGTTTCTGAGACAAGTGTCTGACAAAAATGTCTTTTAAACTGAAATAAGTCAACATAAACTCTCAACCTCAACTAATATATTTAAATATATATAATGTCACTTCACTTTGTTTTAGCTCATTCTTTTTCTAGCGCTCATCTTTATTTAAACCTTTTAATTTTCTAAACTGATTACAACGAGCTGCTTGATTCACAAAAAGGTTATGGCAAATATCATAAATAACGACAATTTGTGTGCAGATTTTTTTGTTATGTTTATTATGGCTACGCGTTGATACCGAACTCGTTGAATAAAAATTAAAGCAATCTTTATTATCAAAATTGATATAGTCAACTTTATTACCTAATTCAATCATTTAAATTAAGCTACTACGCTCTCGTCTTTTTTTCAAACTTTTTGAATTCAACGCTATAAATCTGTCATTATAAGGATGACTTTTATTTGTAAGTGAAATCTTCCTCGAACAATCACGCACTTTAGCATTTGTGTCATTAATAAAATAGGAAGGCCTAACAAAAGCAGAATTTTCTTAGTGTGGAAGAATAAATAGAGTATAATTGCTCAATAGTATTTTTTTTCAAAATTTTTATTTTTACAAACATGTGATATATATACAAACACATATATATATATATATATATATATATATATATATATATATATATATATATATATATATATATATATATATATATATATATATATATATATATATATATATATATATACATATATATATATTTGTATGGTACTGTAGGCATAGAACAACATTAATCGACATGTTTTAACATTAGAAAATTTTTTTCATTATAAATTACTTAACCCTAATGACAATCTTAACTTAATCACAATCCAAAAATTGTTTATGTATTTTGTCTGTTTCATATTTTACGGTACATTATTCTTTATCATTTTAATTTAGTATGATATTGGATGATTCTTAATCCGAAATACATGATTTTATATTTATCGTAATAAATATAAACCAATTTTTTAACTGCTACTTTTAAAAGTTTGTATTATTTTACTAATTGTGAACTGGACTAAATATTATTAACTCACCGAGCCAGCAAACATGGAGTAGCTAAAGAAACAGTTATCGAATTATAATTCCATACCAAACCACCCAAAGAAACGTTAATATTTAAAAACAATTATTTAAAATTGTTGCTTTATTAAAAAAAGAAGAAGCTTCTATTATTCAAAAATAAATTTTAACTTCTTCATATTTAAAACCAGGAAGGTTTTAAATCTGAAGAAGTTAAAACCTTCCTGAGACACCACGCCTCAGCCCCCATAGATGGACGTAACGGAGAAAAATTTTAAATTAAGCATTAGAATAAAAAAAGACAAACCGTAATTATTTATTTTCCTTCTAAACATTTTTTACATTAAAACTAGTAAAATTTTTATGTTGTAAGATATAAAAACATTTAGAATAAAAACTTATTGTAACTAATTTCATTACGTTCATTTTAAATCTTATAAAAATTTAATTCTATCAAAATTTTATAAATGACTTCGTTGAACAATGTGGCATGTTTTAATTGTTAGCTTAATCGTATCTAAAGAAAATAAAATATTAAAAAACTAAATAAAACTATTAAATTAAAGATTCTTTATTTTAATAAAAGTTCTTTAACTAAATATATAAATTTAATATAAAGATCTCCTCATCAGTCTAGGACCCAAGAAACAAAAAATAGCTAACACTACTTGAGATGAATATCTTACTTAAATTACACATCGACCCTATGCAGGCTTTTAAAAAATTACATCCCCTAAAGTAACTCATAAATAATTCAAATAAGTTTTATTCGGTAACTAGAATATAACATCCATCACTTGTAATTTCTGTATAAATCACATAAAGAAACAGAAATTCTTTCCTAAAGTATCACATCCCCCTTATAAAGACTTCTAAAATATTAAATCCTCTTAAGTAATTCATACAATATATCAAATGATTAGTAATTGGCATTTAAATATTAGATTCATCACTTGTAAATTCTGTGTGTATCACAAAAAGAAACTAAATAGTTAAAATATCACATCCCCCCTAAGTAATTCATACAATATTTCAACCGATTAGTGTTTGGTATCTAGAATATCACATCCCCTCGGTTTATTCACTGTATATGTCACAAAAAGAAACTGAAATTCTTACTTAAAATATCACATCCGTCATATGCATACTTCTAAAATATTAAATCCCCCTAAGTAATTCATATAATACTTTAACCGATTAGTATTTAGTATCTAGAATATCACATCCCCTCGGATTATTCACTGTATATGTCACAAAAAAAAAACTGAAATTCTTACTTAAAGTATCACATCCCCCCTATGTATACTTCTAAAATATTACATCCCCCTAAGTAATTCATATAATACTTCAATCGATTAGTATTTGGTATCTAGAATATCACATCCCCTCGGTTTATTCACTGTATATATCACAAAAAGAAACTGGAATTCTTACTTAAAATATCACATCCCCCCTATGCAGGCTTCTAAAATATTGCAAACGATTGGTATTTTTATTACCTAAAGTTTTATATCCCTTATGTGTAACATTTTTTTTTAGTATTTTCACGCAATACATTACGATCAAAATTTTATAAATATGAATTTAAAATATATTACCATTTTATGCTAACTTTATTTATAGTATGTTAGTAGAAAAAAGTTTTTGTGAATCTCGTTGCGTTTTTGTTATATTGTTTATAACTAATGTTTCGGACGTACTTGATACACTTCTAAGTGCAATGATTCGAAAGCACATTCTCGTTTTAATTTTTTCCATGGGGGATGTGTAGTAGAATATTAGATCCGCCTGAAATATTTGTTCCCACTGCGTAAAACTCAAAACGAGATTGCGCTTTCGGATTATAAATGTTAGAAGTGTACCTAAAACGTCCGTACTATCTTTGTAAACATAAACAAGGAGAGAAAAAACGCTTAGGACAAGAATTCTAGAAATTAAAAAAGTTTACATAAAAGTAATGTAAGAAAGACGATGTAAGATAGAGTGGTTGTAATAGAAAAAAAGCAAATATAAACTAATTAGTTATTTACTAATGCTTTTGTTATATAACTGTGTATGTAAAAGTAAAATTCAGACCTATATAATTTAAATCTGTCTGATTTATTACCTACTCCTTGTAAATCGCCCAATGTAAGATGGTCTGATCTTCATTAAAGAAAAATGATTGAAATTCTACACATATAAAATAATTAATAATTAGTTGATAGTTGTATAATTTCTGTTTAAACAAACTGATTAAATTAGTTTTATAATTATGTAAAGATCATTTACAAATATCTGTCTGAATTATACCATTTCCCCGAGTAAATTACTAAACTTGCATCTGAATTATCTCCTTCCTCCTAGTAAACCATTCAATAAAAGATGGTGCAATAATGGTATTGAGTGATGTAATAAATAGTAAATAACTATAAACTTTTAGTTATATATTAAATTGAAAATGCTTCACAAATACCTTTTTAAGTTTCTAAATTATTACCTCCCCTTAGTAAACCGTTTAATGTAAGATGGTGTGATAATGGTATAAAGTGATAATAATAGGATTTATGCAACTATGTATCAATAAGTTAAAAAATTATGTTAAAATGATTTACAAATATACTGTTTGAATTATCGCGTCCCCCTTAGTAAATCATGCAATACAAGATGTATGATACTGGTATTGAATGATATAAATTATTATTATATTTTACTGTAGTTGGGAACTTTTAGAGCTTTCGATATTTAGGTTGTAGGACTTTTTTTTTCTATAGGAACATAGAATAAAAGTATTTTCATCTTACTTTAATTAGTATAGTTATTAGTCCAACATATCTTTATTATTTTAGCATGGTTCAAAGATGTTTTACTGTTATATTAATATTTAATTTTTTCCAAATTTACGCATATCAATATTTTGTTATGTTTATATGTTTTTAAGTTCTATGTTTGCTATTTTTTATGTTCTACAAAAACTAGTATTGATTTTTTTATATTTTTCTTAAAAGGGTTGTTTGTTTTGTGAAAATTGGAAAATGTTTCTTTATTAAATTATTATTTTTTTTTTTAGTTCATTCATGAGTTTCTGCTCGACTTTATTTTTTATGTTTAATTTGACTACTGTTAAAATATGGTTTTAATTAAGTAAATTTTCATGAATTGAAATTTACTTTATTAATCATTAGCCAACAGTGTAGGTAATAAAATTGAATTCATCACCATTAAGGTAAGAATTACTTTGCTCTCTCGTAATACCATTAAACAGTTTTTTATGATTATTATCATGTCATTGCTATTTTATGTAAAAAGATTATCTTTTTCATGGCAACATTAGATTATATTATACCTAAAGTAAAATTAGAGTTTTGTTAATTTTTTTTTGCTTTTAGGAAACATTTCTTACTAATACTTCTCTCAAAAAAATTTGAATTTTTATACTTTTAGAGGGGTATTATACTAATAATAAGATTCTTCATAAATAAACCTATCAAAAGTTTATTTAGTTTCAGTAGTGGTGTAGCAGTAAAGTGCTTGTCTCATAAGCCCATGGTAGTACTGCACACAACTTGTTTCTTAACGCAGCAGCCCTGTTTGTCAAGGTTTGTGTTACTGAGAGAGGGTTGTGACCAAAATTAAAAGTTGCCTCCTTGAATGTAGTGCCCTTCATGGCCTTGGAAAGGTGAATTGATATGCAAGAAAAAAATGATAACTCACTAAATGTATAATTACTCATTTTTAAACAGGTTTTTAAATTAGGTAATTGCTGGTTTTCTATTTTTAAAATCTGTTGCCAACAAGAATTGGGTTTAATAGAAAGAACTCTTTTTTTTCAACAACTTTGTTTCCAACATCGTTGCTCCAAGAAGGCTGTAAGCTATCATCATTAGAGTCAGAAGTTATTAGAAGAGCACAAATGAAGTTTATAGAGCAAGATAACGATTGACAAATAACTTAAAAGATTGCAAAATATATGAGTCAGAGAAACAAGATAAAGGAGGCGAATCCTAAAGCATTATTGTTATTGGAAAAAAACTAGATGAATGAGAGTTTTTAAAGCACTCAGGAACTGTCGCAGAAAAAGGATGAGACTTAATCGAATGACAAGTAAGATGGGAATGAATTTTAGTAGATAGAACCAGAGTCGCTACCTCTTTAGAGTAGTACCCATTATAGTATTTGTAGAATAGAGGAAGAAAAGCAACATTGTGATGATGTAATTATGGTTGGAGGTTGGCTGTAAGAGCAGATCCAGCTATATGTACAATGTGTTTTTGTACCTTTTCTAAAAGGGACAGGACATCATTGGAAGATCTGCCCCAGATATGGCAACAATATTCCATACAAGTACAGATTTTCATTTAACAAAATTTGAGTAAACAAAACAACAAAAGTGCATAATGCAATTTTGGATGCTTCTGTGGAAAATCCTAAGTTGCCTCAAACTCAGTTGTGAAAATTGTTTCATATTCAAAAAAGATTATGGTCAGAAATATGTAACATATAATGCATTAAATAAAAAGTGTACAAGCAGCTACAGTTTAACAAAAAAAAAAAAAAAAAAAAAAAAAAAAAAGATTTTTTTGGGGGTAAGAGTTGGATCGAATTTCCATATTGCTGAGCTTTTATCCTATAATGATAAAAGAAAAACAGTAAAGAAACCTTTATTGTTTTTCTTCTATTATAGTCTTTAAGTCTTTCAAAAAATATAAAGCTCTAGATTGCAATGCTGAAAAAATTTATTTGCAAAAAGTTGTGCAGGTAAGTTGTACAAATTTGTAATCTAAAATCTAAAAAAAAAAAAAAAAAGTTGTACAAAAAAACTATTTATAATAAAGGCTGATGATACTTAATTGAAATTAAATTTCAAAATAATACAAGGACATTTAAATCTCGAGGAAAATGATACAGTCTAATTTTAAACCAATAAAACTAATGAAATTCCTTGAAAATATAATGGTTTGGCAAGCTAAACATTAATGTGAATTAAAATTACAAAGTTTTGTAACAAATATTGAAATTTACCAAAAGGATTATCTAGAAAAACCTTATTGCAATTATGGAACACCCACAATGGTAAGTCAATACTTTGCCTGAGATTTTAACCATCACATCAAACCCATGGTAAACTTTCTCTCTTTAGGAGATCCAAATTATGGAACAATTAAAGGTAAAATAAATCAAGCACTGAATTTGGAAAAAAATATAAACCTCTAGCAGAGTTTGGTCTTTACCTTATGCTAAATCTTGTGACTCCAATCAAGAAAATTTTTAGATATTATCATACCAATAAAAGTATTTTTTTTAATTAACCTTTTTGTGGTAGATGCCAACAGCTTCCAATTTAAAAAAATTAAAGTTTTTGAGCTGAAATTTAATTTTTTTAATTCAAGAAAAAGTGTCAAATTTATATAAATTTGATTAAGAATTATTTTATTATTTCTGATATTTTGACTGTTTTACAGGTACGAATTTCAAAAATGTTGCTACAACCTTTAGAAAAAAATTTCATTTCATACTTTTTATATTAAAAGTATAAAAGCTGTGATAGAAGAATTTCAATAATCATTTTTTGTTCAAACTTCTCTTGAAATTTTTAACAAAATTATCTGAAACAAAAAAATTATCTGAAAAAAAAAAAAGCTATTTTATTTTCAGAACTATGTTAGCAGAATTATCTTTAGGTATAGTTACACAAAATAGCAATGATATAACAATAATCATAAAAAAATGCTTTAGTAAACAATAACAATAAAAAAAAAATATATATATATAAAACTGTTTAATGGTGTTACAAAAGAACAAAGTAATTCTTACCTTAATGGTGATGAATTCAATTTTATTACCTACACTGTTGGCTAATGATTAATAAAGTAAATCTCAATTCATGAAAATTTACTTAATTAAAACCATATTTCAACAGTAGTCAAATTAAACATAAAAAATGAAGTAGAGCAGAAACACATGAATGAACTAAAAAAAATAATAATAATAATTTAATAAAGAAACCTTTTCCAATTTTCACAAAACAAACAACCCTTTTAAGAAAAATATAAATAAAATCAATACTAGTTTTTGTAGAACATAAAAAATAGCAAACATAGAACTTAAAAACATATAAACATAACAAAATATTGATATGCGTAAATTTGGAAAAAAGTTAAATATTAATATAACAGTAAAACATCTTCAAATCAGACTAAAATAATAAAGATCAAATTTTTTTATAATTTAAATATTCAAATATAATTGATGTCATTGTATAGAGTTTAGTTTGACTTAAAAAATGTGCGGTCATTTGGCCTTTGAAGTTAAGCCGATCAAAAGTTATTGACTCTTTTGTAGTCAAAAAATGGGTGATTTTTTGACAATAGGTATAGAGCTTAAGTATGGAAAATTTACTGCGAAATGGCACTAAAAATAAGAGTATTATTGACATTTGAATAACTTTTGAACCGATAACACATTTGACTTGAAATTTACTATAATGACCCACCAACTATAAGAAAACAAAATTCCAATTTTTTTTTTTAGAAACCTGTCAGGATTGACTATAATCATCTATTTTACAGACCAGGATTTTTACTAATTTATATATTTTTAGGGTCATACTGACTTTTTAATAATTTTTGAATTGTTATTACATTTGAATTGAAATTTTCTATAGTGATCCAACAACTATGAGAAAATAAAAACCCAAATTTTTTTTAAAAAAATCTGTCAGGATCTACCAGAATCACCTATTTTACAGACTGAGAGTTTTTACTAATTTATATATTTTTGGGGTCATACTGACTTTTGAATAACTTTTGAATCGTTATTACTTTTGACTTGAAATTTTTCATAGTGATCAAAAAACTATAAGAAAATAAAAAACCAAATTTCATCTTAAAAAATCTGTTGCGATTGTCCAGAACATCTATTTTACAGCCTGAAGGGTTTTATATTATATTCTTGGTTTTGGAGAATAAAATTTGGGGTGATATTATAATAATACCATGTGAATATGCATAAAAGAATCATGGAATTCAAAAAATACATCATTTGTAAACTATTGCATAATTTACAGACCGGTCAGTGAAATAATCATATAAATTACTTTTCGGTCAGTAAATTGCTGAAAATGGGCTGTTCAAACAAATGAAACATATCAACTTTAAATAATTTGTAATTTTTTAAAAACTTTTGATATTTTCGAACCGTTACATTTGACTTAAAATTTTAAATACTGATCCAGCTTTTATTAAACCTGTCTGGATTATCCAAAATTGTTTATTTTACAGACTGAAGGGTTTCTACTTATTTAACTGTGCTATGATGAAAAAAATTATGGATGCACTATACAAATATGCATAAAGGAATCATGGAATCCAAAAAATACATAATTTAAAAACTATTGAAAAATTTTCAGACCTGTCAGTAAAATTATTGCATAAATTACAGACCGGTCATTATATTACAGAAAAAAGGATGTACAAACCAATTGGGCATATCGACCTTAAATATATTTGATATATTTAAACAGTTATTACATTTGACTTGAAATTTTAAATAGTGATCCAGTTTTTATTGAATCTGTTGGGATCATACAGAATCATCTATTTTACAGACTGAAGTGTTTTTAGTTATATAATTATTTAATAAACAAAAATTAGGGTTACAATATGGAAATATGCATAAAGGAATCATGGAATCTGAAAAATACATCATTTTGGAATTATAGCACAATGTACAGACTGGTCAGTAAATTACACAGGTATAGGGTTGCACAGACCAATTGGGCAATATGACTTTTAATATATTTGATAATTTCCAATTTTTATTACATTTGACTTGAAATTTTTGATACATAACTATAAGAAAATTAAATGCCATAATTTTTTTTGCATCTGTCAAAATTATCCAGAATTGTTAATTTTACAGACTGAAGTGTTTTTATTTATTTACCTAGTCTTTTAAAAATAAATTTAGATTTAAATCTTTTAGAAAAAAAAGAAAAAATTCAGGTTATATTATAAAAACTCCACGCTAATATTAATGAAGGATCGTGGAATCCTTCATAAATTTATCTGTTTAAAACTATTGCTTAATTTACAAACCGATCAGTAAATCACTGCATAAGGGCATTAAAATCTATCTAAATCATTCAGAATTACCTATTTAACAGACAGAAGATTCTTTAATAAAGCTAAAATTTAAATTTGAATGAAAATAACTTACAGCAACAGAACTTCCTGAAATTTTGAGTACTTACAACAGTAATAGCAGGTGTAACAGCAGAAACTCTAAAATTGTAATAAAATTATTATTAAAACAATACATCTAAATGCATACAATAATACATCAAATAACATTAGATACACAATTATTTTAAAAAAATATTTGTTAATTTATTTTAAAAATTAAAAAAAGTTGTAAATTAACAATTAAAACTAAATAAATATAAAATAAGAAACTTATTCTTTGAGATTTGTGAATTATTGACAACACCTAAGATGAAAAAATGAAAACAACATTAAAAAAAATAATATTGTTAATCTAAAATTTATCTCTTGGCTTTTAGTGAATGATAAGAAATAGTTTCAGTAACGAAACAACCTAATAATCATTTTTAATGATAGACACCAGCAAGAAGGTAAGGCAAGTTGTCTATCAGCACAAAACATCACAACAATAACATCACAATCACAAAACACACTGACCCTGTGTCACTAAACGCTGCAAAAAACGCTGGGGCAGATATTCTAATGATGCCCTTTCTCTTTTATACAAGGATGTGAAAATGCATTGTAAACATTGTTAGACCTGCTTTACAGCCAACCTCCAACCATTAGCTGCTTCTCTTTCTCTTTTCTACAAATATGGGCACTGTTCTAAAGAGCTAGCGTCCCTTGTTTACCTACTAAAATTCATTCTCTTGTAACTGTTTCTAAGTGCTCCAAAAACTCTTATTCTTCTATTTTTTTCCACAAACATCAGTTCTTTGGAATTCGCTTCTTTTATCTTGTTTCCCTGTTTTATATAATTTGCAATCTTTTAAGTCATCTGTCAATTGTTATATTACTCTACAAACTTCATCTTTTCTCTTCCAGTAACTTCCAACTCCTACAGTGATTGCTTGCAGCCTAGTTGGAACAACTCACAAATATACATACAATGACTCACTGTTGTTTCAACACTGTGCCACAGGTCCAACAGAACACAAACATACATAAAAAAAAAAAACTTGATCAAAATGACTAACCTGCATTAGCAAAGGAAATTATAGCCATTCCACAGTTCCAACAGAAGAGTAAGATACATGTAATGACTAACATGTAGATAAACACAAAGATACACATAATGACTGATAGGTACATAAACACAAACATACATATAGTGACTTACAGGTGCGTTAACACCGCTCCAGAGGTCCAACAGAACACAAACATACACATATTGAGTAACAGGTATATAAACATAAACACACATATAGTGACTTATGAGTGTGTGAACACCGCTCTAGAGGTCTGACAGAACACAAACATACACATAATGACTAATGGATACATATACACAAACATACATATAGTGACTTACAGGTGCGTCAAAACAGCTCCAGAAGTCCAACAAAACACAAACATACACATAATGAGTAACAGGTACATAAACACAAACATACATGTAGTGACTTACATGAGCGTCAACACCGCTTCAGAGGTCCGACAGAACACAAACAAACATATAATGACTGACAGATACGTAAACACAAACATGCATATTGTGACTAACAAGTGAGTAAAAACAAACACAAATAATTACAGACACACCTACAAAAACATACATGCAAACACAAAAAAATGTAAACACAAGGATACATATATTAACAGGTATGTCAGCACAAAAATAGAAAGCATGACAGTATGTCACCATGACAGCTTTTCCCTCTACCACAATACATTTCATCCTCCATTCTTTGACCAACTCAATGTCATATTTATCTTCATATCCATCATATAGCATCTGAAATTCACAGTTTTCATCAAATTCATTGTCGTCTAGAACACTTACCATGGGCCTCGAATACCATACATCTTTGCCATCATTATCTACCATTTTATGTTTTATTCTTTTTCCTAAAAAATATAGAACCCCTCCCTTTGATGTGCTTGTTCTTATCTTACTTCCAGTTTCCATAATTAACCTAGCGTCACCCTCTAATCTGACTTTTTTTTTTAATGTTAACAACATTTCTCGTCTTTCATTAATCTGTCTGATAACTGAACATTTTATTGCAGTTGCAATCATATGTTCAGTTATTTTCTTTTCTAAGTTTCGCTTGTCTATCTCAACAATTTTGTACTGCAATATATTTGCTTTTTTCTCTCTGTACTTTCTAATATACCCTTTTCTTTTTCACCTTGCTAGTAAAACTAGCTTTTCAATTTCTTCCTGTGATTTCATTATTATTTCTACCTCTTTCAAAAACATCAATTATATTTTTTTCAAATATGTCAACTCTTTCCTTCAGCTCTTCTGAAAGATTTTCAAAGTAATTTAAACTTTCCTTTAAGAAGGAATCATTTGTTTCATCAGATGTTTTCAAAACAGTGTTTTCAATTTTTTTCTTCAAACACCATGCTTTTTGTCAATCTGATTGTGAACACTTTCTAGCCAAATCAATTTCTTTTTCCAATCTTAAATTTATTTTTAACAATTGGCTAATCCTACAATCCTTTCTAATGTCTCTTTTGTTGACATTTCTGGCATTATATTTTGACAAGATTGCTTGATACTTTCACTTATATTCATTGCATCTTTTATTAATATGTCTATTTTGCAATTTAAGGTAATTAATTGTCAGTTTGTATTTTTTTATTTGATAGGTCAAATCACCAGAAAATAAAGGTAGTTTTTTATCTAAATGGGAAATTGGAAGAATTTCTTCCAATTTACTAACACGCGTTTCAGTAAGAAAAGTTTCAGATCTATTTTCTAAAGGGATGTATACAATAGAAGTTAGGGTAACAGGGCACGACAATGGCTATTGGTTAACACAAAATCAGAATATTTGAGAGAAATAATGCCATCATTTATATCCAGAAAATCCAAAATATTCTTGCAGGTTGCTGTTTCTGACAACACTTTGGTAGCTAAAACTAATATTAAATTTGATTTGAGTGATTACAATCTTTTGTTAATCAAAGAGTTGAAGTTTGATAATGAACCCCTTATCTAGCTTTGTGAAAATAAAAAATAGATCATCAAACTTAAGTTTCTATAAATAAAATTATTGAAATATAAAATGTTTGTTATACATTTTTCCCTATTTAAAAATTTAAAAAGTCTATCAAAGTACGACTTACATTCTTGACTTATAGATTGAACTACCATTTCACGTAGATTGTTAAATACATAGCCTAAAAGAAGAGAATTAGAATTTGAAATTAGAGTTCATTGGTTCTCTTACTTAGCCAATATAAAAAATATAATAAAAAATGAAAAAAAAAAAAATGATAACATTCTTACGCATTTCCATTTTGTAAACTTTAGACTAAAAGTTTAGTTGATTACTATTTCTTTTTGTTTTGAAAAAAACAGTTTAGAGAATCTACAGACTAAAAACAGTAGTAGAAACAGTAAGTACTTATTGATACATAGTTCCATAACTCCCATTATTATCACTTTATACCATTATCACACCATCTTACATTAAACGGTTTACTAAGGGGAGGTAATAATTTAGAAACTTAAAAAGGTATTTGTGAAGCATTTTTAATTTAATATATAACTAAAAGTTTATAGTTATTTACTATTTATTACATCACTCAATACCATTATTGCACCATCTTTTATTGAATGGTTTACTAGGAGGAAGGAGATAATTCAGATGCAAGTTTAGTAATTTACTCGGGGAAATGGTATAACTCAGACAGATATTTGTAAATGATCTTTACATAATTATAAAACTAATTTAATCAGTTTATTTAAACAGAAATCATACAACTATCAACTAATTATTAATTATTTTATATGTGTAGAATTTCAATCATTTTTCTTTAATGAAGATCAGACCATCTTACATTGGGCGATTTACAAGGGGTAGGTAATAAATCAGACAGATTTAAATTATATCGGTCTGAATTTTACTTTTACATACACAGTTATATAACAAAAGCATTAGTAAATAACTAATTAGTTTATATTTGCTTCTATTACAACCACTCTATCTTACATCGTCTTTCTTACATTACTTTTATGTAAACTTTTTTAATTTGTCCTAAGCGTTTTTTTTTCTTCTTGTTTATGTTTACAAAGATGGTACCGGACGTTTTAGGTACACTTCTAACAGTTATAATCCGAAAGCGCAATCTCGTTTTGAGTTTTAGGCAGTGGGAACTAATATTTCAGGCGGATATCGGATATATATATATATATCGATATATATATCGATATTGGTCGATATCGATATATAGTGATTTATGGTTTTATTTTATTAGTGTTTATTAAATACTAAGAGGTAACTCTAAAATTAAGAGAGTAACATTGTTAAAAAATAATTTTAGCCTAAAATTATTTTTTAATAATGTTACTTTATTAAATAATTTTAAAAATGTTACTTTATTAAATTAAATGTTACTTTATTAAATAACTTTAAAATGAAGAGAAACTTTAGTAAATAATAATTTTAGGCAAGTAAATAAAGTTTATTTACATGCCCAAAATTTAGGCATGTAAATAAACTTTATTTACTTGCCTAAATTTTTATTTAATAAAGTTTCTCTTCATTTTCAAGTTAACTCTTACTAAGCTTAGTAAGAGGTAACTCTTCATTTTAGAGTTAACTCTTACTAAGCTTAGTAAAAGTTAACTCTAAAATGAAAAGAAACTTTATTAAATAATAATTTTAGGCATGTAAATAAAGTTTATTTAGCAAATAATTTACATGCCTAAAATTATAACATGAGCTTTACTGTTTAAGTTTACCTAACTGTTTACTTATAAACTTATAGCTTTACTGTATATTCCAAGACTAAGAGTCTTAGTCTTGGAATATATAGTAAAGCTATAACTTTCATATCTATTTGAAATGAAATACAAAAAGTATATATATTTTTTACTTAAGTTTATTAAATATATATAGACTCGAGTAAAAACATATATACTTTGTATATTTTATATCAAATAGATAGTGAAAGTTACAAAATAATATAAAGTTATAGAATAACATGAAATGGAAAGTTATTAAACATTAAATGAAAAGTTGTGGAATATATATACTCATATAGTTTATACGTCTTTATATAATATAAAGATATCTTTATTATGTTATGTTATGTTACATATTATGAGTCTTCATAATATATTATATTATATATACTCGTATATCTAGATATACGAGTATTTATAATATAATATATTACGAAGACTCATAATTAGAGTATATGAGTCATATAAAACTCTCTATGTTATTTTATATTCAATTTCATGTATAACTTGAAATTAAATGTGAACTATAGACTTTATATAGTATATACCATATAAAGTCTATAATTGACATTTTATTTCAAATATATATTTCAAGTTATGTTCGAAATTAATTACTATATGTAATTTTTAAGTTATATATGAAATTAGGTACCATATTATAGGCTATGTATGAATGGTATCATATGTTATATATGAATTTACGTATCAAATAAAGTTGTTTTATATTATTATTATACAACAACTTGTATATGATACATAAATTCATATATAACATCATGTCATATGATATATCATATGACGTATGATATGTTGTATATGAATTTACGTATCATATATAATATTATATTATATAATAACTTGATATATTGAGTTATTGACTTATATATATTATATACTTAATATTATATAATATATGATACGTAAATTCATATACAAATATTGATATGTTGTAATATTAATACAACTTGAAATACATGTATTTGATTTAAAAAATAAGTTATAGACTTTATATAGATGTATATTGACTTATATTGATGGTTATATACTTTCATATGTCATGATGAGTTATGAAAGTATATATATATATATATATATATATATATATATATATATATATATATATATATATATATATATATATATATATATATATATATATATATATATATATATATATATATATATATATATATATATATATATATATATATGTATATATATATATATATATAAATATATATATATATATATATATATGTATAATGGGAAATATCTGTATCTACTACATATCATTATTATTAATTATTGCGCTTTACATTATATAATATATATTATACAATGTAGAGCGCATATTATATAAGGTAGGGTTAAATAATAATAATTAATGAAAATCTGTTTTAGTGAAAAGAATTAGCAAAATTAAGCTTTAAGGTTGCTTATTTTAATTTTTATTTAATTTAATATTTTTAATTTTTAAGACTTTTTTTTAAGATGAAAATTATTTTGACTTAATGTCACACTTTGATTTACTGATTTACTAATATTTATTTACAGGTTTAGTTGCTTTTGTCTCCATGTTGTCCAAGGGTTATGTCGGCCATGATCCTAATACTATCATGGGTGTAGCAGAGTTGTTTAACTTGCAAACTGGATTGAAGATTTTGAATAAATTTTTGTGTTCTTAATATGGTCACAAGTTTGTACTTGTTTAAAACCCTCAATCATTTGAAAATTATGGCGCCGGTATGGTTATTCTAATTATATAGCTTTTATTTTTCTCAAG
>NC_061166.1:17565620-17598120 GCF_022113875.1 Hydra vulgaris
AAAAAAAAAATTAAATTTTAAAACTAAAAATATAAAAGTATGTTTGCATCTGTCGAGCAAATTCTATTTAACTACATTTTTAAAAGATTGTATTAAGGTTATACTTTTCACTTTGTCGTCAAGAATTCTGTTCCATTGACGAGGTCCTCTAAATGAAATTGAGTAATCTGTTTTTTTTAATGTTGACTTAGGTAAGTTAAAATTGTGAATAGAGCACCTCGTTAAGTATTTATGAGAAATAATTGAAAAATGATTGTTAAAGAATTTAGGAAGCATGTCGTTTTGATATTTAAACATAAATAATAGGTTTTGGTACAAATTTAACTCATAGACGTTTAAAGCTTTGATTTTACGGAGTAACGGATTGGCGTGGGCACATTTATGCATATTACATATAACTCTATTGGCTTGTTTTTGTTTTATATATATTTTCTTTAATAGTACTGGCCCAAGCAATGTTACAGTACTAATGTAACTATGAATAAAAGAGTAGTATATATCTTTTAAGCATTTTTTACTTAGTAGGTGTTTTGTTTTATACATAATGCCTAATGTTTTAGAAATTTTGTTTTTAACGAGCGTAATATGACTTTTCCAATTAGGTTGTTCATTAAATATTACTCCCAGGATTTTCATTGACACGACTCTTTTTACAATAATTCTGTTTATGACTAACTGAGGAAGCTGAAGAGGCAAACTCTCTGACTTAGATGGCTTATGAAATAAAACATATTTAGTTTTACTAATATTTAAAGAGAGTTTTACATCATATACATTTGGAAAAAAACCCATGCGTATCCCATGTGCACTTTTTCTTTGGGCTAAAATCTACATTTTAAAAACCGTTAAAGGTGGCTTATTTTCACTTTGGTATTTTTAATTCATTGCAACTCATAAATCTTTTGTCCTATTATTTCAAAAATCTTTGTTTCTAGAGCTCCATCAATTTGTTTAATTAAATTTGATATAGTACTCGTACATAATTCAAATACTCAACAATGTTGGTCAATTCTAGAAAGACTATTGATCCTATTTTGAACTAATTTATTTTTAATATGCTTGTTTTGCAAAGTAAACCAGTAAACTTAAATAAATATTTAAACATACCTTTGAAGAAATGTTAGAATTAGAAAGATAAATCAAAATCTATATAGATGTTAAAAAAAAATATGTAAAAGTAGGTTTATCCTGCTTTGTATGTGAAACTCCTGCGTGGGCATATATAAGACAAAGTAAAGGTCTGGATACTAAGGTAATGTTATGTGTATCCAAAATAAGGAATTGCACAATAAAGTTAAATTTCTTAATAGTGATGCTCCGATTAGAAGTACTCAAACTTTTAATTGTATGACAAAGGGTAAGCATCACATTGGAGATACCCCTCTTGAAAGGTTGTCAGTTGGAGTAGTAACATAGTTTAACCAATTGATTTTTCTTAAAAACATTGCGTTGGAAAACAGTTTTCACTGAATTCCTAAGTTTAGTTTTTCAGCAACTCAGTCAATTTTTATTATACAATGGAATTGTTGCACTGAAAGAAAATATAGTATACGGATTGAAACTTACAAAAAATTATTTTAAATACACCACATATATGGAGTCTGAAATGGACTTCTGTAGAATTTAATTCAATTAATCGATGCAGTTAAGGTGAAGTTTAGAAATGCAATAAGTAATTAAGAAACTTAATATGTAACCAATATACATAATATGTAGTTAAGAAACGTTTTTAAGAAAGTTTATTCTTGTATATTTCCAAATTTTTAATGCTCTAACACACTTAAAATTATTAACTATTAAAAGATTTTGGGACTTCCAAAATTCCTAGGGTCTTTTTTGGGACTCTGTATGGGTGAATATTTTCTAAAATTGTAATTT
This sequence comes from Hydra vulgaris, assembly GCF_022113875.1. NCBI lineage: Eukaryota > Metazoa > Cnidaria > Hydrozoa > Anthoathecata > Hydridae > Hydra > Hydra vulgaris. The sequence continues at coordinate 17,567,499 of NC_061166.1, forward strand.
GTTGCTTTTCTATAGTTCTAATTTAATAAAACAAACTATGGCTGATGTTGTTAGACCATACGTTTACAGTGCAAACAAAAAGTTTTAAGAAATTAAGCCATAGTTACGTTGGCAGCGCCAAAAGCAAGTGTCTCTCGGTGATGATGGGGAAATCTAACAGAAAACTTTAACTTTACTTTAAAAGAAATAGATGCACTTTTAGAGTTATATGGATTTTGTCAAAAAAATCAAAACCTCAAAAACTTAATCTCAATATGATCTCATGGTAGGGCTTGGCAAAAACCAAAAAATTTTAAAAAACCGGTTTTCGGTTTTTTTAAATTATAAAACCGGATAGTCGGTTTTTTATTATAAAAACGAATTTTTATTATTGGCGTATAAATCCAATGTAACAAACAAGATTGATATACTGGAATTAGATCTGTAAACTAAAAGAAAATATTTCATGCTTAAAAAAGTTTTTTCTACTTAAAATGAAAAAATTTAATTTTTTTCATTAAATATTTTAAGTTAATTCTTATCAATGTAAAGTAATATCTACATCTTTTTTTATTCATTATTAATTTAGTTTGAATATAATGAACTTGAATCATTTTTTCTTGTATGTCTCTTTTTTCTATTAGAATCCTTTTTTTTTTTTGAGTGACAACTCAATAGCCTTTTTTTCAATACTTTTCATAACTGAATATGCTACTTTTATCTAAAATTTATGCATGTGATCTGTTTAAAAAAGTGTAATGTAAAAATATACTACGATTTATCATATTTAAAGTAATACAAAAGTCAAAATTACAAAATAAAATTTGTTGTCAAAAAATTTGATATTGTTATTTTATTATTATTTTTTAGTTTACAATGATATTTGTGATAAAATAACATAAAAGTCTTGGAAAAAAAAAATAAAAAGTTCAACAACAGCGTACTAACAACATAAAGCTGGTTTCGAAAAGAAGATCATAAGGATCATAGCATCAGAATCCTGAACGTTAAACTATTTATATATAATATATAGATATATTGAAAATTTAACATAATGCACAAATACAGCATACAAATATTTTAATATATAAATATTATGCGGAAGATTTAACAAATACATCCCAGTGGATACGGTAACGTCCAAATGACGTCGAAAGGACGTCTTTTTAGGACGTCCGGAACTGGTTCTAAATGGCAACGCCAGATGACGTCTTTTTAAAACGTAATTAAGACGTTCTCATTTCGACGCCTAAAATACGTGTTTTTAAATGGCTTTACTTAAACGTAAGGTTCAAATTTATGTTTTCACAGAACTTCTAGAGATTAAGAAAAAAATAATAAATCGTTTAAATTTTTTAATAATAGAAATGTGCTGAGTTTTATAAATTATAGTTTTATAAAATTCTTCTTCCACTAGTTAATTTCCAAGATTCGAATGTTCGTACAGTTGACGTCATTCACCTTCTTTTCGATCAGGTGCACTCTTTAAAATATTACCACCAGCATTTTAAAGTTTTTTTTTTGCTGCAGGAATCAGGGAAGCAGTCTTAACCCTAAAAAAATATTGTACAGATAAGTATGTAAAAATAAAGGCGAAAGACAAACAACACACACACACACGCACACACACATATATAATTATTATTTTATAAACATAACATCAAACATCAAAAAATACGAATTTCTCAACACTAAATTTATTTTTTTATAAAAATTTTTGACTGGATTGTTGTGACCATATATATGTCATATATATGCGTATATATTTATGCATACCAAGTATGCAATATAATTGCGGTATTAAAAATGCTCTTTTTATAGTAAAATTATACTTACTTTGAAAGCATGCCCTTCTCAAATGCACTGCATGATAAGCCACCAACATTTAATAACTTCTATTTCTAAATTCAAAAGATAACACTAGTGTAATTGATATGGGACAATTTAGTGTAAGTTATATTGGACATAGGAGCAATTCATTAGTGTTTTAATCAATTCAAAAATTTTGTGTAAATTATGTTTATTTGTAAAGTGACCATCATTTATATAATTACAAATCAAAATTTTTTATCTAATTTATGATAGCAATTTACCCTTATAAAAAAAACTAATTATTTAACCATGATAAAAAAATACTACTTTTTGCAACACTTGTATCGAAAAATGATTAATCATATTCAAGAAACTTGGCGATAGAATCACACTAGTAAAGATCAAAACTATTCTCAACTTTAAAAGTTTTTTATATTTCATTATTCTTAAGATAAGTAAGTAAGTGAATGAAAGACTATATATTACTTAATTAAAAAACAGTATGCTATTATAATTTATATATATATATATATATATATATATATATATATATATATATATATATATATATATATATATTACATCTTCACTTCTAACAAGGCTGCGAACAACCACTATAAAAGTTTGGAAGTTATTGAAAGAGAAAGGATTAAGTTTGTAGAGCAAGATAACAATTATAAGATGACTTAAAAGATTGCAAATTGTATGAATCAGAGATGCAAAATGAAAGAAGCGAATTCTAAAGAACTGATGTTCGAAGAAAAAAACTAGCTTTAGAGCAGTGCCCATTAAAGTATTTGTAGAAAAGAGAAAGAGAAGCAACATCGCGACGATGTGACAAGGGTTGGAGATTGGCTGCAAGAACAGGTCCAACAATGTTTACAATGCGTTTTTGCACCTTGTCTAAAAAAGAAAGGGCATCATTAAAAGATCCGCCCCAGATATGACAACAGTATTCCATACAGGGACAGATTCCATACAGGGACAGATAGAAAATAAAATCCGGAGTAAGGAAGTGTCGAATTCGATAAAGAGATGCAACCTTAGCAGATGCTAATTTTGCAATGGATTTGATATACAGTTTAAAAGAAAGATCAGAAGTAAAAGTTAATCCTATAAGATGATGGGTAGATGACTCATCTTGTACATTACCATTCATAAATATAGGAAGAACTAAATTATTGCGATAACAATTGGTTGAAAAAAATTGAGTTTTATCTGAAATAAAGTTCACCATCCATTGTGAGCCCCATGCTGTAGCAGAGGTGTGATCCCTTTCAAGCTCAGATACCCCCTCCAAGCAATCTGAGAGTGTTGGCTTCTTATCATGACAAGAATAAATGGTAGTGTCGTCAGCGAGTAATGCCACCTTAGATGTGAGAATATCTAAAAGACTGTTAATGTAAATAAAAAAGAGTATCGGGTCGAGGATTGAACCTTTAGGAACCCCTGAATTACAGGATATAAAGATCATATATATATATATATATATATATATATATATTTATATATAACTAACCTAAATTTTTACTAACTGCATCTTTCGAAAGGAAACTTAAATGTTCTTTTTTTCTTGCTGAGTTGACAAGGTATTTATTTTGAGTATTGCGAAGTATTAAAAAAAAATTGTTTATAAAGATAAATTAGATTTATAAAAATAATTTAATTTATAAAAATAAAATTAATTTATAAATATAAATTAGGATTAGATAGTAAAAATACCTTCCGAGAAAAAATATTACTAACATTAATCTTTGTAAAACTTTAAGATTTATCATTGACTTCATATATTTTTTTTAACTTTGTTTTGGGAAAAGCAAAAATTTGAATCACAGACTTTCAAATTTTGGTTGAGCTGAATGAATTAAAGAAGTTGAACTAATAAAAATTCATTCGGCATATTACATAAAATAAACTTGTGGCGGGATAGCTCAGATGGTTAGAGCATTAAAGGAAAAGTGAAAACCCAGATAGTTAGACGATTCGAGTTCAAATCCCGCCATCGCCAACTCAGCGCTTGAGTAGTACTTCGGTACGCAAAAATGTTGGTCAATAACGGATGCTACTTTGGATTAATCTTAATGACTATTAGTGGCTGTTCCAATGCTAAGCCAACAATATCTTCGGATATGAGAACATTGTATAAAAAAATATAGCATGAAAACTCAAATAAAAATAAACTATATTACATTAACCATTACATAAAATGAACTATAGCCAAAACCATTGTTTTATTTTTTTAAAACCGAAGGCAAAAATAAACTTTAGGGTTAAATACATTTAATCAAATAAAATTTCTTTAATTTAAAACAAAGCTTAATACAAAAACTATAAACGCATAATTCTAGATTCCTAAATGCATATTTAAATAATGCAAAATGAGTTTTTGAAATACAAAACAAAAATGTAGCATAAAATTATCTAATACAAACATGTTTTTGACCAAAACATATATATCAACTGACACTTGATGTAGTTAAGGCTCCTAAAAATAAAATCTTAATTAACAAGTAAATAAAAGTTATAAAAAAGTAAAAAATATTCTCACAAGTGTTATTTTTTTAGCATTAGCATTTTTTTTTTTTTTTTTAATTTTTTTGTTTAACTTTAAATTGTTTCTAATTGATGTTTCACACTATCTATTTCTAAATTTTAACTAATACTTAATAATAAAGTTCTACTAATTTTAAATAATAATATATAATTAACTAATAATAACTAATAATTCTCATTTTTAACAAATTCTACTAATACTAAATTTTAACAAAACTTATTTTTATTTTATTTATTGACATATATTTGGTATTTTTAGCAAAAACAAAATCAGAGTTTACATTGTTAAAACTGACTCTAAATGTAAGGATTTTAAGATAACATTTTTCTATTATTTAAAGAAATTTGGTTACAAAAGACAATTTTTTGAAAGAAAAAATAAGCAAAATTAAGGAGAAAATAACTACATTGAAAGCATAATCTTACTTTTTTAAATAAATTTTGAATAAAAACAGAAAAATTATTATAAATTAACATATTACTTATAAATATATATATATATATATATATATATATATATATATATATATATATATATATATATATATATTTATATATATATATATATATATATATATATATATATATAATATATATATATATATATATATATATATATATATATATATATATATATATATATATATATATATATATATATATATATATATATATATATATATATATATATATATATATATATATATATATATATATATATATATATATATATGCATATACAGTATCGGACAAAACAAATACAACCAAATAATGCAAATTTAGTTTCTTTATATAAAAGTGCTGCATTTTTTCAATTTAGAGAAATATCTATGTAACTGTTTAGAGACAACGTTCTTCAAGTTTTATTTATCACAAAGTTCATTATTTGTACACGAAAGTTAATAAATTAATCAAAAGTATTAAAAAAAATTGATTTCTTTCTGGACAAAACAAGTGCAACTCCACAAAATGTTGACCAAACTGAATTTCACTATCAATATTTCGTGGCGAATCCTTTGTTGTCGATCACAGCCTTGCATCTTCGAGGCATACATTTGATCAGGTGATTAATGAAACTTTGTGGAATAGCTGCCCAGGCCTTTTGGATTTGTTTAAACAGTTGATCCTTATTACGAACACCTTCACAAATTATTCTGCAGTTGACGATCTCCCACAGGTTCATGATAGAGTTGAGATCCGGAGATTGAGGCGGCCCATCCATCACCGATAGGTGGTTGTCTTGAAACCACTGCTTGACTACTTTTGCACTGTATTTCGGATCATTGTCTTGCTGAAAAACCTATTTTATTGGTATATTCCATTCAGCATGAGGTAACATAACATCTTTCAGGATATTTTTATACATAAAACAGTCCATTATTCTATCGATTAGATGTATTGGACCTAGACCGTTAGCAGAAAAACACCCCCAGACCATTTCGTTGCCTCCACCATGCTTCACGGTCTTATGGCAGTAACATAAATTGAGGCGTTTTCTGGCCGGTCGACGTACACGGCAAATGCCATTACTCCCAATAATGTTGAACTTCGATTCATCACTGAACAGGACAGTTCGCCATTTCTACAGATTCTAGTCAATATGAGATGTAGCAAACAGGAGTCTTTTCTTCTGGTTCTTCAGTGAAATCAGCGGTTTCTTTGCAGAGCGTCGATAAAACAATCCGGCTACAACAGCACGTCGTCTGATAGTTCGGTCCGATACAAGCAGCTTTATTCGCTTTTGAATCTTGACTGATGATATCCAGGGATCCTTTTTGACGAATCTGACGATCATAGAATCCTCTCTAGAAGTGGTGAAACGCGGTCTTCCACCTTTATCCACTGTTATCTGCTGCCAACTTCCCCGGAGAACGATATTTGAAACATATTCTTGATACGGTCCATTTTTTCACGCGATACAAATACTTTTTTGTGACATTCCACTTACGTAATTGCCAATAATTTTCTTTCTTAGTTCCAATCTAAGACTGTTGAAAGCCATTTTTGCATTTGAAGTCATAAAAATAATAAAAATAAATAATCACGCTTCTCAAGGCTTACCGTGTTACATTTACCTTGTGATGATACAATAATGCTCTGTTGAACACAACGTCTTGGTTGGATGTGGGCTGTATTGATGTAATAAAACTCTTGTTGCATTTCACTTCTTGTATTGATGTTCTTTGATAATATTTATTAACAATATTTATTGTTAATTATAATATTTATTAACAATAATGCTATAAAAATTTATTTTTACATTATAATAATTATATCCTAATAGTTAGTTTAAAACTCATAATGAAATTTGGCAGTTTTTTTTACTGTTTATATTTATATCAAACCAAAAACAATATAATTTGAAAGATAAGTAATTTTGCAAGATATAAACTATCAAAAAAACTCTATTTGGTAAATTTCTATAGATTACAATATTGCTTAACAAACACTTTTTATTTTCAGATTAAAAATAAAAAAAGTTGACTTTTTTTTTCTTGTTTAATATATCTTTGTAAAAGTACCGAAACTCCAGAAGCAGTTGGATCAAGTAACAAACAACAACAAATAAAAAGCTCCATTCATTGTCAATTTTATGTTTAATTTAAATAGGAGTCAAGCAAGGACCAACTGCTGTTGCGAAGTAACTACGGTGTGTGCTTTGTTTGTAATCTGATCATGCTTACTGAGATCAATTGTAATTGCAGTGCTTATAATATTAAAAACTTCTCTTAAAAAAACTCTTTCTAAAAATTCATTTAAATAATTACAACACTGGTGCGACCGTTACCTAGATTGTACTGTAAGCAAATTGTAGTTTTGTTTTTATCTTATTTAATATATCTTTGTATAGAATAAAAAAACTCCATAGGCAATTGAATCCAGAAACAAAAATTAAAAAGTACAAAGCTTCATTCATTGTCAAATTTATGTTTAATATAAGTATCACACAACGAACAACTGCTGTTACGAAGCGCCCAGTACCATCAATAATACCTGTAACAGTAGCTAATGCTTGAGTTTTGTTTCTTATCTGATCATGTTTACTGAGATCAATTGAGATTGCAGTGCTAGTAATATTATAAAGACCTCCAACCAAAAATCCATTAAAAAAAATGATTTCAGGGCTGGTGGAAAATTGTTTGTAAAATAAACATATTGATAAGATGGATAAAAAAAGCATTGAAGAAATCACCGGTGATCGCATCCCTATCAAACTTGATAAGATTCCAGCAACAATGCCTAAAAGAAACAATTTATATTTTAAAACAATATTTAAAACCTCCACATAATGATATTATCTAAAAATGTCAAAAATTTGCTGCTGGAACCAATTTGGACGAACCGTACAAATCTTTAATCATTTTTGTGTCTTTTAATTTTGCACGAAAACATTGTTGAAAAAAATTTAGGCCTTTTAATTTTCCATGTAAACATTATTGAAAAAATTTGGACTAAATCCCTGTGTTAAAGCTTGGGATTTTGTGCAAAAACAACATCGGGTCTAGCTCGGCCCGAGCTCGTAACATCGGTTAAACATCGGCTACAAAATTCTGAACAAAACAATATCGGCTGATCGTCGGTTATATGTCTGTTAGCCGACGAAAAGACTAACAGACATTTAGCCGACGTTCAGCCGACGTGCAGCCGACGTTCAGCCAATTTAGTTGGATTTTTTATTTTAATGATGCATTACTTTTATATTAATGATGCAAGTTCTATTTCTTATATTCAAATTATTGCCTGCCTCTACCTTAGCTTATGGTATGGAGCATGTAAAAACAATTCTGCATTGATGAAGAAGCTAGATGTAATTGAAAGAAGTTCACTAATATGGCTTTCAAATGTTTCAAAACTCACTAATATCGCTTTTAAATGTTTCAAAACACATCATATCAGGCCTTGTTTCCCTATTTGAATTTTACATACGTATTCACGATTTCACATTCGCGTTTCGTAATTTACGTTACACAAAAACTTTTTTTTAATAAGTTTATTTTGAACAGTCTTTTAAAACGGTAGGCTCTCTTATCAAACCCTTATTCCGACGCTGTCCTTAAGTTCCCAAAATGTAAAAAAAAGACTTTTTCATGGTGGTAGACCATTATTTAAAATCAAAAAAATCATTTTTTCAATTATAATTTTTTTAAGTAATATAGCTATCATAAGTTACGAATTTCAAAGTAGTTTTATATAAAAAAAAGGTAATACCATTAAAAACTATTTTTTAAGAAAGCGGTATAAGTAAATTTTTTTATATTTCCTTAACAACGCTTTATTTATTCCATTGCTATATAACTAAAAAGAAAATTGTATCATAATTATAGTATATATTTTTAATATAAAATACCAGATATGGTGATTGCAACTCTAAAACTACTTTATTAATTAATACTTTTGGTGCATTAGGCTACATGAGTTTTATTGAAATTTCCAACTGTTTTCTGTATCACTCTACATTTATCCTATCACTTCGATTAAATATTATTAGTAATGGAAAGTAATGGAAAAAAAATTAAAAAAAAAATTAAAACAAGGCATAGTAAAATACTTATTTAAATTTTTAAAGTTTAAATAAGTATTTTACTATGTTTATTTCGTTAAATTTAAATAAATTTTATTATTATTATTCATAACTTTATTAATTTATTTGATTAAATTTAAACAAAACTCATTTAAAAATGTCAAAGCGCTTTGTTTTACAATTTTTTTTACTAAAAAAATTTCTAAAATTTGTGTTAAATCAAAAAAAAAAAAAAAAAAAATTAATTCAAGTTACTTTATAATGTTCGCATTACATATAACTTTATTTAATCTGTTAAGTTTCAGGTATTTTCCAGTTTCTAATACTAGTCTGAAAAATGCGCTTTTATTTGACCTACCCCCTCCCCTTTGTAAAAAATTGTCAAAGAAGTTCAGATCCTCCCATCCCCCTATTTTGTTGACGTAATTAATGGGCAACCCCCAAAACGTATTTTTAGAAATATACTTTGTTGACGCTTTAGTGGATCTTTCTTTTAATATCTTTATCTACCAGTTTTACGGTACTTGTGACACGTCAAAAAATTATACTGTTATAATGTCTTACGTTTATTATTAATATTAGCAGTAAGCAACCTGTAATACGGGTTGTTAGTAAATTAAATTTAAAAAAAAAATCGCGTATAAAAAAGTCTACAAACTACTTTAAAATAGTAAAGCCTAATACTACTATTAAATCAGAAGATTTGATGGAATTTCAAAGGGAAAAACTTTTTTTTTCACTAAGTACAGTAACAGGCTGAAGCCGGCGGCTGGAAGAGTTTAAAAGTCTGCCGGAAAGTTTCCCAGTGGGCTAGTCCAACCCTGTTTATAAACATTAGACAAGGTTCTTCTTGTAACTGGAAAACCTGGAAAGTTAGTTCATTTTGGTTAAAGTAATGGAAAACCTCGAAAAGTCAGGGATTTTTTTTCTTTGGATAGTCATGGAAAAGTAAGGGAATTCTGATTGAGACTCGTTTTACAATTAAGCTATTATGAGGGTATTAATATTCACTCGATATTATATTAAATTACGCTATTATTATTTTTTTTGTGCTACCCATTCATTTTTTCTGAAACTTATGTTTTTCTTAATGTTCTATCTTACTCATCCTTAATAATAAAATAATAAAATAAGTAAACGCATATATAATGTAAACAATATTGAACAGTTTAAAAACAATTATTACTGCTTCATTGGAAGCATATAAATTTTAATGGCGACGCAAATAAAATTTGTGAAAATTTTTTTTGAACATTTTATTCTGTCTATGATGCCAATTTTCCCATCTGTGAAAAAACAATAAATCAAAAAAGCTTAAATGCTCCTTGGATGACTAACGGTTTTAAAAAATCATCTAAGATCAAACAAAAGCTATATATAAATTACTTAAAAACAAAAACACCTTTGAACGAAAAAATATACAAAGATTACAAATATCTATTTGAAAAAACTCGTAAAAACTTTAATTACTACTCAAAATTAATTGAAAATGTTAAGAACGACTCTAAACGTACTTGGAAAATATTAAGAGAAATTGGTGGAAAACAAAAAACTTGCTCAGGTTCCCTACCGCAGGTGATTAGAGTGGATAACAAAGATATTTTTGAACCTAGATTAATAGCTCATGAGTTTAACAAATTCTTTATTGATATCGGTTCGAAACTAGCAAATAAAATTCCTAATACCCAATTTGTGTTCAACAACTTTTTAACACCGATGGATGATTGCATTTGTTCAAATAATTTATCTTCTGAGCTATCATTTGAGGAGTTTGAAGTGTCGTTTAAATCTATTAAAAAAAACAAAGCCCCTGGAGCTGATGAAATAAATGGAAATATAGTCTTAGAATGCTTTGAACAATTAAAAGATATTCTCTTTAAGAAAAAAAAAATATTCTCTTTAAGTGCGTTTTCAGAGCGTCAATACAACAAGGAGTTTTTCCTGATAAGTTAAAAATAGCTAAGATAATCCCAATATACAAAGAAGGAGACAGAACTAAAATATATAACAACCGACCTATTTCTATTTTATCAACATTTTCAAAAATCTTAGAAAAAATTATTTACAATAGATTATATACTTATTTTAAGGAGCAGAATTTTTTTTATAAAAATCAGTTTGGCTTTAAAAAAAATAGTTCTACTGAGCATGCAATCATTCAATTCGTCCGTGAAATCTCCAACTCTTTCAAAAATTCCCAATTCATTTTAGGTATTTTTTTGAATTTATCAAAAGCATTTGATACAGCTAATCATGGCATTTTGATTCAAAACTTAAATATTATGGAGTGGATGGTGTAATTTTGAAGTGGTTTAAAAGTTATTTAACAAACCGAAAACAATTCGTTTCTTTTAACGATCCTTATCAAAAAAATGTTTTAGATATTTCATGTGGTGTTCCGCAAGGATCAATTTTAGGACCACTTCTTTTTTAAATATACATTAATGACTTGCATAAAACTTCTAATCTTTTAAGTATTATGTTTGCGGATGATACTAATTTAGTTTTATCTGATAACAACATTAATAAACTCTTCACTACTATGAATGAAAAACTCAAAATAATTTCTAGCTGGTTCAAATGCAATAAACTTACCCTAAATATTAAAAAAACAAAATGTATTCTTTTTCATTCGATAATTAAAAAACGTTATTTACCACCAACTCTACCTGATATTTTTATTGACCATATTGAAATAAAAAGAGATTGCACCACAAAATTTTTAGGCGTATTCCTTGATGAGAACATCACATGGAAGCAACATATTAATTATGCTGGTACTAAAGTTTCAAAAAATATTAAAATTCTTTATAAGGCCAGAATCTATATAAATAAAAAAGTTTTATACCAACTTTATTATGCATTCATTCATAGCTTTATGAATTATGCAAATATTGCTTGGGCAAGCACTGAAAAAAGTAAGCTACAACCTCTCTATCGCCGTTAGAAACATGCAATACGTGTAATTAATTTTGCTGATCGTTTTTCTCACTCTAAACATCTTTTTTCTGAAATGAGAATACTTAATATTTACGAACTTAATATTTTTAATATTTTATGCTTTGTATATATATGTAAAAACAATCTTTGTCCTGCCGTTTTTAATGGTTTAATTACTTTGAAACCTACCAATAAATACTCTCTAAGAAATAACAACCTTCTATATGAGCCATTTTGTCGAACAAGTTTCAACCAATTTTGCATTGATTATCGTGCACTCCATCTTTGGAACAAAATTATTTTGCCTAATTTTAATTTAGATCTACCTACTTTTTTGCATCTTTTTAAAGTTAAGCTGAAAAATCTTTTTCTCTCCCGTATTATCAAAATTTGACAATAATATTTATATTATGGAAATATTTATTAAACTTTATTATATATACTACAAAGTGATATATGTATGTATATTTTATTTTTATTTTGTTGTACTTGTAGTTACTTTATAATATAATACTTTGTTTACACTAGTATAAGGTTCTGACGATAAGATCTTACAGATCTTCTTTCATACCTAGTTTTTCAAATGTTAGTAATATTTGCTTACTTTATAATTTGTATTAATTTTTCATTTACTCTCATAATATTGTAAAAACGAACTAACAAATGTAAACTAAAATATTTGAAAAAAAATAAATAAATAATAATAATAATAAGATCCATTCTAACATGTATAATAAGAACCATACTAATGTCCCACTTAACTAATAACTAAGTTTTATAAGTTTTGTCATTCAAAGCATGTACAATTTTAGCATTTCCATTACAGTGAATAGTAATTTTTAACATTTTGTAAAAACCATTGTTAAAAATGGTCAGGGAAATTCATCTGATTTTTCAAAATAGTCAAGGAATTTTATATAAATATTTGGCTACGAACCCTTTTGGAGAAACATTGTTTTATTATGAACTTTTTTGTTTTAAAATGCAATTGTATCGCAAATGTTAACAAGAATCGTTTGAGAATTGTGTCAGTGCCAAAAATTGAAATCACACAAGCAAATTCCATTATTCATAAAAATATTATGAATCCATTAACTAGTTTATTAAATTCATTAAAAATTTGCCCCTCTATCTTTAATTTTGATTGCTTTATTAGTAAATGTTGCATTTACTTTTATATATTCTAAATGTTATATGTAATTTTTTGTATAGTTTCTTGAAAATATTCTTAACTTTATTGTTTCAAGATAAAGTTATTATCCCCTAAAGATATCCAGGTATTATTAGCACTATGGGCAAGCATTGAGTGCAAATTTGTGAACTACAAAACACATTAAATTTAATTATATAAAAACTTGAGTAACAAAGATATGCTGATTAATGATATGCCTGAAAGAATGTCATTGCCTAAAAAAGCAACAAAGATTTTAAGTACTCTAGAAGAAAAAAGACAAAAAAAATACTAAGGCAAATGATAAATATTTTTTTATGATCCGTTTATGCATTTTGTATGATATTTTCAGACAATTTATATACTTTAAACAAAATACTCTTTGCAGGTTTTTTCTACGTGAGATTTTATATTAGTTAAAATCTAACCTTATTTTATATTAATTTTTTTTTAAATTAAGCCTAACCTAAAGTTTAAATCTTATATTAAATTAAGCCTAACTTTTATTATTGCCAGATTGTATATTTTTGCAGGGTAATTATTTGGGACAAATTACAGGTAAAGACGAAGGAGATGGTATATGTAATTTACTTAGAATAATCTTTAAAAATGGCGTTGCTGTAAAATCAAACTAAGCAGGGAGAAGACAAAAAATCGAATTAGGAAGAATGTTGATTGCATATGTTACTATTGGTAAGTAGTTCAGAAGTTTATTTTTTCAGTTTCAATTTTGCATTGCACAATTACTTTCATTTTGTTATGTTTCTTTTGTGCATAGTTAAGCAAAGAACTAATTTTTTTGCAGAAGCTGTGAAGTTAAATAAGCATGGCTTATGTAGGCATGTTATAGAGATAGTGGAAAAAAAAAAGATAGACTTGGGCACCAAAATCATTAGCTGAAAACGATTCAATAACAAGTAGCTCAGCAAATATAGAAACTACTTTATAAATTTTATAGGTAATTTTTTATATTTAAAACTCAATGTGTTGGGTTTTTGGTTTATGTTTGGTATTTGCAATATCGGAGAAATTATGAAAATTAAAATAAATTTTTATACTTGTGTTATACATTTTTGTTTTTTGCTATAAATTTCAATGTAGCAATGCAAACAATCCATTTGTAGCAACGACCTAATGTTGGATAAAACGTTACGCCGATATACAACTTTTGTTGTTAAAATTCATTAAATGCTAACCTACAATAACGTTTGTCTAACGTTTTATACAATATTGGCCCAATTTGTCTTTATTAAATAAATCATTTCTTTATTAAATAAATCAAACATTTGAAATATTATACAGTAATAAGTATCAGAAAAAAAAAATTTTCTTCAAAATTTATTAATAATAGTTTAGATTATATAGCTATTATAAGATATAGTATTAAAGGTATCGATGACATATATAAATTTTTATATCTAATGACATGTCATTAGATATAAAATTTTATAAATGACTACGTTGGCATTGAAGTTGTTAGAAGCCGATGTTTTACATTTTAGATATGTTTCTTTTGTTTGATTTTTTATGAGTTTGATTGTAAAACTACTATTAGACTACTAGCCATCTACTAGAATCTATATTCTACTTATGGAGAGCTTTCTAATATTGCAAGACATTCTATTTTAAAACCATGACTAGTCTTTAATAAATGGTTAAATTATGCCAATAAGTCAATAAATAATCATTAAGAACAATTAAATTAAAAAAACTCATTTTAAATCATTATTTTTATTCATCTGATTTAAATCGTGATTTTAATCAAAACAACCCTGTATATAACCTATCTTTTTGGGCAGAGGGACATTATTCTTTATTTTATTATTTTTAATTTAATAGTATTGGATATTGTTCATATTTTGTTTGCGTACAACAGCTAACAACTTTAAGCTTGTACATAAACTTTAGTTATAACTTAATTATTAATGAATTGATTTATAGATTTTTATAGCAATGCAAGATTGAAATATGCAAAAGGCTACAGAGGCGGGTTTTGTCACTCGCCAAGGAGGAGGCTAAATGTTCTTAAAAAAAAATAATTAATGAAAAAAATAATAATAAAAAAAATAAAAAATAAAATCAACTTCATTCGTCAGTATAATAGTCCAATTCTGTATAATAGTCGATTTTCAAGAAAAAAAAACTCTGAAAAAAAATCCCTATAGGGAAGGGGGATTACTACCTCCACGGTCCCTACACCCCTAAAACCTGCCACTGGATAGCTAAACTTATCCTCTGGAGACAAAAAACGAAAATTGCGAAGAAAATCAGCCAAAATAAAGATTGAACATAGTTGACATAAAATTGTGTATATCTTATATAAAGATTGAACATAGTTGACATAAAATTGTGTATATCTTATATAAAAATTGAACATGGTTGACATAAAATTGTGTCTTGGTGTAGATGATTCTTCAGATTTTTTAAGTGATAATTTATCTTCAATTTCATATAATAAAACAAGAAATATTATTAAACTTTGGGATTTCCCTGTATCTCCAAAGAGCTAAGCTTAGGTTGTTTATTAGCTTGCTTTGCTGCTTTTTCGGTCTCACCATCTTTCAACCTTTCAAGTATTTCAGGTTTGTTGAGGCACTCCCCTTGGAATCTTGGCACATCTACGTTTTTTCTTTTTTTTTACTATAGCTGTAGAATGTGCGACGAGTGAGCTGGTAAGCAAATTAACAAGAGAGTAGACAATTTCATTCATAAGAACCATTTTTTAAAAGCAGTAAGTAAAAGTCATTTAAATTCAGTTAGTTAAATTTATTCATGGAATTTTATAATAAAATTTATAGTTGGAGATTTATTGGTCACTTGAGACCTAATAAAAAAAATCCGCTTTTATGAAATAAGTATTTATTTATTCATTAGCGTATTTCATTCAGCCCCGCAACACTCAGTATCTGTTTTTAACTCATAGCTTTATTTCCTAAATAGCAAGTTTAATTTTGAAAAAATATTCCTAATCAGCGTAAAAGGTTGTACCAGTAAACCTTTCAAGTTCAATGATACCGAATTTAATTTTAATTAAAAATTTTTTTAATTAAAAATAAAATTTTATACAATCTTACTCAGAAAAAGTTTTCTGCAATATAATCAAAAAATATTTACAAAAACATTATTCAATAGTTAATTTAAAGCGAAAGAATAAACATTGTCATAACTATTTCATTCTACCCGCAATTTCATTTCAATTTCATTTTTTACCCCTTTTTACTCTAATCATCTAAATTATTTATTTTTTTTTTAGTAAAGAACTATGTTTTATAGAACTATGTTGTCGTGTATTAATTCTTCTAAAATGTTGTTATTTAAGATAATTAACATCCAAGCATTTAAATTGTCAAGTAATAAATGATTCCGTAGACAATTTTTTATATAATTCGAGGTAGAAAAACTTTCTTTACAGCCTACTTTGGTGCAAGACAAAGTCAAGATATATTTAGACTGGTAGAGAAGTAATAAATTTTTCATTTTCAAGTGCAGGACTGCCGTCTTTAAGTGTCTCGCACATTTCAACACATTTATTCTTAATAATACATTATGAATAAAAAACAAACTATTTTATTCAAATAAGGTATTCTTTGGTCGCATTTAAAGTATCAACTATTTTATAACTTGAATTAGGTTTGAACTTATTTGAATCAAAAACATTTTTAACCTTTTTAGAATTAAAATAAAAATCTTTTAGTTTAAAAACCTATTTAAAATCAAATAGGTTTATATATAAATATGTAAGAAAATAAGTATAAATGTAAATATGTAAGAAAATCATAAATTATAAGTTATACCAAACAAAAGTATTTAAATCAATTAGTTACCTCAACATATTGATTAGGTTAACTTAATGTTTTAAACATGTCATCAATTTTGGAACATTATTTTGCTTCATCAATGTTATTTTGTTTAGCTCTCTTTATTTTTCAAGTTAAAAGTTGTCACTAAATGAGATTTTATATTAATTTAAATCTAACCAAAAGTAACTTTTATTATTGCCAGGTTGTATATTTTCGCAGTTTATTTATTTAATTTATTTAAGAAAAACTAGAGTTGAAAACGAAGGAGATTGTATATGTTGTTTACTTAAAATAGTTTTTAAATACACAATTACTTTCAATTTGTTATGTTTCTTTGATGCATAATTAAACGAACAACTAATTTTTTTGCAGAAGCTGTAAAGTAAAATAAACATGAGATAGTGGAAAAAAAGTTGATAGTTGTAGACACCAAATATCATAAGCTAAACACGATTCAATAACAAGTAGCTCAGCCAATATTGAAACTACTCTATAAATTTTATAGGGAATTTATTTTATTAAAACTCAATGTGTTAGTTTTTGGTTTATGTTTGCAATATGTATATTTAACGGAGAAAATAATTAAATTAAATAAATAAATTTTTATACTTGTATCATATATTTTTATTTTTCTCTATAAATTTTAATGTAGTGATGCATATCATCTATTGTTAACACGGGTCTTATGTTGCATAAATTTTTAGGCCAATATACAACATTTGTTGTTGAAATTCAATATATAGCTGATTTATAGTAACATTTTCCTTACTTTTAATACAATATTGGCCCAACGTTACTTTTTTTACTGCTCTAATTTTGTATACAACATTGGATTAACGTTGTATGCAACGTTGGACCATTATTAAGTAAACTTTCTATACAACCTTGGGCTAATGTTGTACACAAAGTTGGGCCAATCCGTAACCAATGATCAAACCTGCATTGGACCATCATCGATTTTCAATTTTGGGCCAATGTATCACCATGCATTGGCCCAACGTTGGTCTAATGTTGGTCAACGTTGGTCTAATGTATACTTGGCCCAACGTTGGTCTAATGTATGCTTGCTGTCTGGGTATAGTAAATTTTTTTATTTTTTGAAGGACGATAAATTTTTAAAGAAAAAAGATATCAACCTATAGTTTTCCTTTTTCTCCATATTCCAGTAGATTCAAAAAAAATTAATGATGCATTTGTTTCTTATAAAAGTAAGCTTATATAAGTAACCTGCATTTTCACCGAGAAACTATATAAATTCTGATTTTATCAATAAAAATATAATTTTTTTTGAATTAGTATGTTTTTTGCCTTCAGTCTAAAAAGTTCTGAATTTTTCTCAAATGGCTATTACAGCTGTAGTTCAACATTTTATATTTTTAAGTTTGTCATCAAAGAAACCTTTATTTTGAAGTGTTATTATGAATAAAGATTAGTATAAAATATGATTATGCTCCTACAACATATGATTATGCTCCTACAACATATGATTATGCTCCTAGAACATATGAATATGCTCCTACAACATATGATTATGCTCCTACAACATATGATTATGCTCCTACAACATATAGTTATGCTCCTAGAACATATGATTATGCTCCTACAACATATGATTATGCTCCTAGAACATATGATTATGCTTCTACAACATTCGATTATGCTCCTACAACATATGATTATGCTTCTACAACAACTCTTTATTAAAGCATAATAAAACTCTTATTGAATTTAATTATAGAGGATGAAAAAACTCTTTCCATTAATTGCATTTGATTCCAGCAATATAAAACATTGTTTTTAGTATGATTTAACTTAGTTAAACATTTCTTGGGATTTTTGGGAATGCGTCTTATATATAAAAGAATCACTTTTTAAATATTTTTATGATCTTTTTCTTTAGATTTTTTATATACTTAAATAATACTAAAAAAAAATGGTTTGCATCATTAGGCTTAGAAAAATAACTAGGGCAAGAGTTGTTTGGGAAGAGAATGACAGTTAAATATTTGAAGATTTGATTGAGGCAAAGTTAATTATTGAAGAAATGGGTGTCATTTTTTTGACCATCAACTTTGTCAGTTCAGAGAGCGATTTCTGAACAAAGTTAGGTTAACAAACTTTGAAGGTTTGCATTTTTAATAACCAATTTATTTCTTTGCCATTTGCTTTTGATTTATTTTTTATTTTGATTGTTTTACTACTTACAAACGATAGACAATTGTGCAATGAATTTAACTTTACCACTTGTGGTATTAAATTGACTTCCAGTTTAAATTTATTTTAAAACTAAGTTTAAATTTATTTTAAATTCATTTGATAAAAAAGTTTATTTATTCATTGACTTTTATTCTATTAATAAAAAGGTTACAATAGCATCTCAATTTGTCTAACAGGAATCAGCATGGAAATCCCCAAAATACTAAGGAGACCTCCTTCCTAAGTTATGAAGCCGTCAGTAGTTACTTTCAAGAGAAAGAAAAGTATTTTATTATTCTTTTCATATTGTTTTATATTTAAAATAATTTTATTACTGTTATTGTTCCTTTTTTGCATTATAAAATAATATTTTAACATTTAAAATTATACTTTAAAGCAGAAACTGTAGCCTAGGGGTGGGAGTTACAGTTAGTTTTAGTCTAACTAAAAATACTCAACTAAATTTTTAGTCTAACTAAAATCACCCGACTAACTTTTTAGTTAACTAAAATTGGTCAACTAACCTTTTAGTTAACTAAATTTACTTGAATAATCTTTTAGTTCACTAAAATTACCCGACTAACTTTTTAGCTAACTAAATATACCCTACTAACTTTTTAGTCTAACTAAAATTAGTCATTTAACTTTTTAAATAACTCAAATTAGTCAAATAAATATTTAGTGTAACTAAATTTAGTCAATTAAAGCAAGATTATTGCTTGAAAAACAAAAAAAAATCTTTCGCATAAAAAATTTACACACGAGGAAGCTTTATTAAGGCGATAAATATTATTTTATCGTATTTAAACACTTTACTAATTGTGAATCCAAGAGCTTGTTAAACTGAACTGTTATTCAAAAAAATGTTTTAAGCAAAAATTTGATTATTTTTATTTTTTCCCTGCTCGGAGACAACTGCCTATGAGTTTGTTGCAACTGTTCATAAACACCCAATCAGCATGGAGTGTACAAATAATGCTCTTTCGTCAATTAAATCAAATTTGGTACGCTCAATGAAAAACCCTAACTTATATTTTTTATGTGCTAGGTTCTATTGGTAGTGTGCAATAATAATCGCACATCAAAAATAATCTCCCCTGCCAAGGCCGTACTGACTGGGGTGTGGGCATCTTTCTAGATTTACAACATTCTGTCAGTTTTGTCGGTAATTTGGATTTTAAAATCATTGTTGAAATACAGTACAATATTAGAAACACATTTTGATTTTGATGCCAAAAGTGTTAGAGAGTGCTGAGACTAGATGCAATAAGTGATAGAATAAAATTTTTAGTATAGTAATAAGTCTGGAAATGGACAGAATCATGATCATTTTTTAATCTGGCAATTAGTTGACTATCATCCGCATATAGGTTACAATAACTTTCAACAGGTTCTGCAATATCATTGATAAAAATAAGAAACAAAAGTGATCCAAAGACAAGCCTTTTGGCACACCGTTTAACACATAAATCTAATCTGAACAAACTTCACGCTTCAAACAACGCGCTGCTGCCTGTTGCTGAAAAGTCTTTTAAACAAACTATTATTTTAAAACAACAACCATAATCAGTTATTTTGCGTTGAAGCATGTGGTGAAACAATCTATCAAATGTCTTGGCAAAATCTAAAAAGATCAGCAGGGCAGAAACAAAATTACTTCTTTATAGAACACAATGCCAGGAAATTGAAACCATATTAGGTGGCTGAGAAAAACAAACGGAAGTTTGAGATTTTATATGAAAAAAGGGGCCTGTTTCCTATTTCTATACGAAATTGCAAACTTTGTTGTAAACGATTACGATTTTGCATAGTTCAACATTAACATGCATTCTTCTTGTGTTGAACTGCAAGTAACCGTTTTTACTTGATAAAGAAATACCTTAGCTTAGGGCAGAAGGCTCTAAGCTCAAGGTATTACTAGTTTGAGAAGTAATTCGTATAAATCTTCTGTGCGTGTTTTGAAGTGGTCAAGCATCAAGCTTAAAAACAATGTTTTATCTTACGTTGGTATAATTGATGTGTGAGGAGCTGAACTAACGCCTCACACATCTCGGTGAATTTTTTAATATTTTTAGCTGTAAGCCATTTAAAGATAAAACTTTGTAAAAAAGTTGCAAGTGAAACACACCTTTTGTTTTAAATGATTTTGAATTTTTTTTACACAAGCATCTATAGCAAACATCTAGACCAAAGCCGGTTTAGCAACTCTGAAAAAAAAGTTTAAAACCCACCCTAATATATATGCATACATGTGTTAAACTATTTTATCTGTAATGAACATTTTAAACAAGATGAGTGTTTAATTTGGTTTGTTAAGGATTATGTTGCAATGAAGTTAGTTTTGACCATTCTAAATCAGAACCGAAAGATAATTCATATGAAGTTGAATATATTGTACTACTTATTTAAAATATGAAAAAACCACCGAATCGTTTTACAGCAAAAGCAACCACATATAAATAACTATCAAGCCATATAATACGGTCACCGATTAAAAACAGCAATATCTAGTAAAATTTGTAGCCTGGAATCGTTGAAATATTTGGAAATCTATACAGCTGTATAAAAATCAGTCTGCTATAATTGAACGATATTGAAAAAATTCACAAGTTTAATAATCGTTAGGATATTTTGCCAGTTCGATCTCCTTTAAAGGTTTCCGTTAAATCAGAAAACACACCACATTACTAACGAGCGAAACAAATGCCGTAGTTTTAATGAATAATTTGACAGACACTCTTTATTGAGCTTGAATTTTCAAGAAAGTTTTATTCAAACATAAAATACCAGAAAAAAAAAAAAAAAAACCACTAGTTTTACTTTTGATTTTTCTTCATTATTTATACTCATCAAAAAAAAAAAAAAAAAAAAACACAATTTCCTTATTATTCGAAAAACCTGAAACTGTTAGTTTATTTATTTCTGAAATGAATAATAATAAAACAAATTATTCATTTTCCTTACGACAGAATAAAAGTGCAAAGTTATGGAAAAGAAACATTTTGCATTTAGCCAGAACATGAATCTGAGGACAAACCTTGATCGATACTAGTTTCTGATAAAATAAATTTAACTATAAATAAAGCTAATATTCTAATGCTAATCATCGGAGATAATATAAGTTTTTAAAGAAAAAAATTCTAATATATAAAGCTGCTATAATAAGATATAGAAAAATAAAAATATTTTAAAATGCTCTTCTGACAAAAAAATCAAGCTCGGCTAAAATTGAACTATTATTTATCAAAAAATGTGATGTCAAATTAAAAAACAAGATGAAATGAAAAACCAACGCAAACTTTTTTTTAAAGAATAGGTTTCAGTCTCATTTATAAATGGATATTAAATTACTGATTTTAGGTCTCGCTGACACGTGTAAACGCCAGCAAAAATTAGAAATAAAATAAGCCGTGAATATTTATTGGTTGCTTTATAAATGTAAAATTAATAAATAAATATCAATTATTCCAATAAAACTTTGCTTAGTAAAAAGTGAACTTTAAAAATAAATAAAAAATTAAAGTTAAGTATTTTCTGTCATCGAAATTTATAAAAAACAATAAGTACTATGAGGTAAAAGTTTTATTTATTTAAATCGTTTGCTTTTATATTTTTTACTATCAAACATGCAATTGTTTACTTATTTTCTTGTAAAGATTGTTGTCTGAACTTGCAAAATAGTAATACTTTGCTCAAAACAACATCTGCAACAATTTTGACCAGAATGCAAACAACTCTTACAACTCAGTTTCAAGACTTACAACTATGCTAATACAATAATTTTTGTTAATTTCTCCGAATTTAAATTAAGAAAAGATGCCTTTAAAAAATTTTTTGTAATAAAATAGTATTCAAAAATCAAAATTATATTCTACAAGTTTTTTTGTGAACTTTTTTTTTTGTTAACCTATTACTTTCTTCACGACTATTTGCTATAGTTTTACTTAAATTGTTGTTCCAGCTTGCAGCATTTATCTATTTAAACCTTGCAAAATTTATTTATGTCCTCAGCTTGGTCTTGCAAAAGGTCATCTTTCTTAAAACTTTACTAAATTAATATTCTACCTAGTTGAAAGTCTTAGGAGATTTAAAAAATAATAACCAATTATATGCACTCTCTTTCTGCTACCTTAAAATAGGCGTTGAACATTTAAATAAGTTTTATACGTTTTAAGATGGAAGTAGTTCATCTTGTAATTTTAATCAAAACTAATTTGTCATGGAATTTCGGTTGAATTCAATTTCTCACAAAATCTGTTGCTTTTTTATTAGAAAAATTATTTTGAGTTATAAAACTTGAAAACATAAAAACTATATAAAAAATTCATTTATGTCATTTAAATAAATGATTATATTTTTGTAATAGTGTGATAACCTTCCATGTGCTATATATAAACACGTATAATTTTAAATATTAAAAAATATATTATTACCTCCAGTAATTGAACCATAATCGTAGAAGGATGTCAAACTATTAGATTTAGTCTCAATCCATTTAAGGTTATCAGATAAATTATTAGACAGTGATCTGAAAAACACGTCATCAACCAATAATACTAATGAAAAAGTAAGAGCATAATATCGAACTCCAGGTAAAAAAATTGCTTTTTTAAATTCAACAGCTTTTTTGTTAAGAACCTCATTTTCCAAGTTTCGCACATTTGGTAAATTACTTTCCTTTAAACCAACTTGATAAGGATGAGTAGTTAAACAAAATATGTTAATCACGCCGCCACAAAATAATAAAGAACTATTTAACATCAATCCCTTTTTATAACCATAGTTAATTGAATATTTAACAATACAAGAAGAAATTATGTACCCAAGCGAACCATTTCCACCCCATGTTCCGTACAAAATATCTCCCGAAGAAAACCAGTTTCCCATTATTGCAACTGTAACTGGCCAACCTATTGAGTGCGTTAAGCCATTAACAGAATAAAGTACGTAATAAAACTCTTTCCATTTGTATTTTACATCTATATACTCAGTTATTAATGAAGTAACAGCGCAACCACACATACCAAAAGATAACATATAACGCAAATTTAGTCTATCTCCAATTATGCCACTAATATATAGTCCTATTGCGTAAGCAAACGCAAAACAAGTATCAAGTTTTTCACAAAACTTTATTAATTCTTCATTAGTTTCAGAAAAGTTTTTAGAGCTTTGAAAAATTAATGATTCGTTCAATGTATTTTTACAATCGTTTGTAATTGCTCTTCTGTTTGCTCGAAAAAATGCATACGAAAAATACGTTAAAACGAATACACAAACATGATGCCAAGACAAGTTATAGTTTTTTGCAAATATTTTAACAAACAACGATGACATCTCTAAAATAATTAAACAATGATATAGTTATAAATATTTGAGTAAAACACAATTTACTTTTATCACTCTTGCTTTTTGTACAAATTGTACAAAATCTAGAAGTCTCTAAAATATAACAAATGTACAAAATCTTAATTCAAACAAATGTACAAAATCTAGAAGTCTCTAAAATATAACAAGATTATATATAAGAGTAGAAAACATAACAGGATTATATATGTACAAATAATCGTGGAGTTAAACGTTAAGTTATATAAACTTTTACGCTCTTATTCGCAGAGAATTAAAATGCATCTTAAAACTGTGTTTTTAATGTAATCATCATATTTCAAATTAACACATATAATTTATATGTTTTTATTAATATTTTCAATTATTATCATAAATATATAAATCATTACGATAATATTAAATAATATTATTTATTACTATTTTTTTGTTAAAACCACTTTCTTCCATCTGTTAAGTTTTTTTTAATTAAAAAAAAAATAATAATTTAAAGATCACTTGAATGCAGGCTTACCTATATGGATATATATTTTTCAAATGTTCAATCTAAAAAATACAACTTTTTGGTAGTATATAGAGAAAAAGGTGCCACAAAAGTCTAAAAAAAACTTTTAAATTTAAATTTTAGATTTTTTTTACTATAATTATTTGCAATCCAAACTGTAAGACATAAAACGAGTTTTTAGCCCACTCTAACTTACTTTTCATCGTATCCATTTTTTGTAAACACTTGAATTATAGCTTTGCATCAAGTAAATGGTAATGAGGACATTGAATGGAATAAAGTAATAACACTTAAAGGTGAGGATAAAATATTAGAAAGAAAAGTCCGTGAGGCCTTGGAGATACAAAAACATCAATGTTCTCCAACGTACGGTGGTATGAATTTGGACAATGGACAATATTTAAAAACAAATTTTTGGACTTCATTTTTTTCTTACTTAGGTATAAGAAGCCATTATAAAGATGGCGTCAAAATTTAAATTTTTTGTTGTTGTTATTTAACGGTCACAATTTTTGTAATTATATTATGTTATAAGCTGATGATGCCGGTGCCTATAATCCGGCGAAAATTTCAAATAAATTATTTAGTATTGAGAGAATTCGTATTATCTCATTTAAATTAGTTTATATATATATATATATATATATATATATATATATATATATATATATATATATATATATATATATATATATATATATAAATATATATATATATATATATTTACTCTCGTATAAGATTTCAACATTTAAATCATATGTATATATATATATATATATATATATATATATATATATATATATATATATATATATATATATATATATATATATATATATATTTGTTTAGATACATAGATTTGTTTAAAGCTTCACCACGTACAGATGTGTTTTAGCTGTAAAACAAGGAAGTCAAAATGGCAAAAAATTTTACAAATGCTCAAGTAAAAGAATTAAAAGAAAAATCTTAAAAATTTTTACTGATAAAATTGATAGGTTGGAGAATTAAGTTAATACATTAACTAATAAAAATAATATTCTTAAAAATGAATTAAACGATTTTAAAAAAAGTATCGGTTTTGTAAGCGATAAATATGACAAAGTTTTAATTAAGCTTGCCGAAGTAAAGTCTAAAAACGAACACACGAACCCAAGTATTCTTGAAAACAATATAACAGAAACCATGGCAGATAAAATATCAGAGCTTGAAGACAGAAGCAGGCGGAATAATTTGAGAATTAACGGGATCGTTTAACCTGATAGTGAAAGTTGGAATGGTTGCGAAAAAAATAAGTTAAAGAATTACTATTAACAAATCTTTAAATTAAAGACAATTTTGACATTAAACGGGCTCATCGAGTTGGAAAAAAAGATGAAAGTGAAAATAATAAAAAACACAGAACCATCGTTGTAAAACTCCTTTATTATAAAGACAAAACAGCTATCCTCGACAAATATATCAAAATGAAACTTGGGAAAGATCGCCTTTTCATTAATGAAGATTTTTGCGAACGAACAAATTGACTTAAAAAGTTGTTTACAGACGCTAAAGACCTAAAACAAAAAGGTAAGTATGCGAAAGTTATTTATAATAAACTAGTAACCCAGTGGGCATTTCGACGTCGAACGAATGTCGAGCGACTGCGAATCTCGACGTCGGATCGACGTTGGGTTTACGTTGGAAATGGAAATGTTATTTGACGTTGGATAAACTGACATCGCGCGACGTCGGCATTCCGAAGTAAATCCAACGTGTTTTTTGAAAACTAAAAAACGTTGCCTTTGGTAAGGATTCGAGCCTCGGCCTATTAGATACTAAACACTATGCGCTTACCACTACACCACAAGGACATACTAATTGATGCGTTTATTTAGTAATTTATAATTGTAGCTGTTTGGGAATTATTACTTTGATAAGAAATAATTTTGTTTAAATATTATATAAATATTAAAACGAATAGTTATATATTATAAAAAATGTATACTCGAAAATGTTAATAGTTAAAAAACTATGCTAGTGCATCATACAAAACCTCATGATGTTTTATCAACCTTTATTCAAACTTTTTTCCATTAATAAAAAAAACACGCTTAGTTCACATAATTATTGAAGAGCGCAATTGCACACATATTGTTGGGTTTGGATTAAATTTTCATCAGCGATGTCTTACGACGTTGTTCCGACGTCGTTTTAAGGACGTTGAATTGACGTCGGAAGACGTCAAAAGACATCGGAGTACGTTAATATTGTGACGTTGCCCGACGTCTTTTTATCGACGTTGGATCGATGTCAGTACTGCGACGTTTTTTGGACGTCTTTTATAAGATGTTGGAACAACGTCAAAATACATCGAAACGACGTCAGGGGATGTTGAGATAAAGACATCGCCCGACGTCATTTTACTGACATCGGAACAACGTCGGAATAGGTCTTTTGACATTGCTGATGAAAATCAAACGTAAATCCGACGTCGGATTGACGTCGGGTGCCCACTGGGAACGCGGGATTTTTAAAAGAAATTCTTTTATTTATCAAATAATAACAACAAACAAAAAAAAATGGATTCGAATAACTCAAAAAATTTGGGTTTAAACTCTTTTGATTTTTTTGAAACTGATGGTTTGTTAGACAACTTTAAATCGGACCCGGTCCATAATTATTCTCTCGATGCATGCGCAATAAAAAGCAACTGCTTGTATTATTATTTTAATGAGATTGAAGAATTTCTTATTTCAAATAATTTTAACATTTTGCATGTTAATATAAGAAGCTTACCAAAAAATTTTGAAAACTTTTGTACAAATTTAAAAGAATCCCTTAGTATTTTTAGTCTAATTTGCATGTCTGAAACCTGGTGTAGCTCGGAGGCTTTAAATTCTAACTCAAATGACAATTTACCAGGTTTCAAAATAATTCGTTTAGAGCGTCATAATAATAAGCGAGGTGGTGGTGTAGTAGTTTATATTAAAGGTGGTGGTGTAGTAATTTATATTAAAGAATGTTTGAGCTATTTAAGTAGGCCTGACATGAGTAATTCTAGTGATGATAAAAAGGTTTTAACAGTTGAAATTAAAATAACTGAGACATCAGTTACCTTAAAAGAAAAACCTGGAAAATTCTAAGAGAAGTTACTGGCATGCGAAAAACAAAAACATGCGCACTGCCTGTAATCTTAAAAATTAATAATGAATTTTTGTCCCATCCAACAATGATATGTGATGAATTAAATAAATTCTTTGTGTCAGTTGGCCCAAATCTTGTTAAAAAATTCCTTTTGTGATAAATAAAATGGATAACTTCGATTTTCTGTTAACTTCGTCTCTAACTTCCTTTGAATAATCTTTTGAAGAATTTGAGCAACCTTTTAAAAAACTATAGTCTAATAAATCTGTCGGTCACGACGGTATATTTACCCAGTGAAAAATAAAATCGCGTCCCACGTGGGTTCCGTGTGGGATTCATAGGATTTATATGGGACGGATTTTCCCATGTGGTATCCGTATTGAAATTTGCCACTTAAAACCATATGGGTAAATCCCATATGGGTTACATGTGGTATTAACTAACATGGGATTTTCCCATGTGGTATCCGTATGGAATTTTGCCACTTCAGACACCTATTTGTAATCCCACATGGGTTACATGTGGGAAACATATGGTATTTACCCACATGGGAAATCCCACGTGGGTTTCTTGTGGTATGTACATGCGATTTTATTTGAAGGCTGGAAATATCTTAAATGTCTCAAATGTTAAAAAACAACATTACATTGCTTTCGCGGTGAAGTTACATGCATCTTGTTTTAGCATGTAAATATCTTAAATTAGTCTTAAAAAATGGCAAGCAAGTATGTAAGTACTACAAATAATTTGGATCTTTCTTTATCGATTTTAAGAGTTTTTGTGCAAAGTAAAGTATTATTAAGATGATTATAGTTGTTTTAATATCAATATATATAGTAAAAGAAATCACCCAGCCTAATGGCACCGTGTATAACGCGGTATTCCCATTTGGTTTAAAATTCCCAAAGGTTTATAAGATCATAGTAAATAAAAAAAAAATTAAGTCAGTCCTAGCTTAGATCGTAAATATCGTGTTGTTTTCTAATTATTTTTTTAAAAGTTGACCATTATTATCTATTTGGTTTATGACTATTATTTTTTTATTTGCAACACTCTTTTGTAATGGGTAAGAGCGATCATTGTGCAATTTTTGGATGTAACAACGATCGTCGATACAAAGAAAAGAATGTTTTGAAAGTACATATTTATAAGACTTTTAGTTTAGGCAAATTAAAATTTTTTACTTGTAAAGAGAAATATTTTTCCACATGGAGTAAAATTATCAACAGAGAAATAGTCGACCCTTAAACAAAAAGAAAGCTATATCATATAGCTTTCTTTTTTTTTGTTAAAGGGTCGACTATTTCTCTGTTGATAATTTTAATCTATGTGGAAAAATATTTTTCTTTATATGTAAAAAATTTTAAAAAATTTGCACATACTTTTGTATTCTGCTTTACAGCATATAGTATATGCTGTAAATAAGAATACAAAAGTATGTGCAAATCATTTTGAGTTTTTGTTAAAGGGTCAACTATTAGAATTTTGTTAAAGGGTCGACTATAAGAATACAAAAGTATGTGCAAATCATTTTGAGTTTTTGTTGAAGGGTCGACTATTTCTCTGTTGATAATTTTACTCCATGTGAAAAAATATTTCTCTTTACAAGTAAAAAATTAGCATATAGTATATGCTGTAAATAAGAATACAAAAGTATGTGCAAATCATTTTGAGTTTTTGTTAAAGGGTCGACTATTAGAATTTTGTTAAAAGGTCGACTATAAGAATACAAAAGTATGTGCAAATTATTTTGATTTTTTGTTAAAAGGTCGACTATATCTCTGTTGATAATTTTACTCCATGTGGAAAAGTATTTCTCTTTACAAGTAAAAAATTTTAAAAAATTTGCACTTACTTTTGTATTCTTATTTACAGCATATAGTATATGCTGTAAATAAAAATACAAAAGTATGTGCAAATCATTTTGAGTTTTTGTTAAAAGGTCGACTATTTCTCTGTTGATAATTTTATTCCATGTGAAAAAATATTTCTCTTTACAAGTAAAAAATTCTAAAAAATTTGCACATACTTTTGTATTTTTATTTACAGTATATAGTATATGCTGTAAATAAAAATAAAAAAATATGTGCAAATCATTTTGAGTTTTTGTTAAAGGGTCGACTATATGAATTTTGTTAAAGGGTCGACTATAAGAATATAAAAGTAAATGCGAATCATTTTGAGTTTTTGTTAAAAGGTCGACTATTTCTCTGTTGATAATTTTACTCCATGTGGAAAAAAATTCTCTTTACAAGTAAAAAATTTTAAAAATTTTGCACATACTTTTGTATTCTTATTTACAGCATATAGTATATGCTGTAAATAGGAATACAAAAGTATGTGCAAATCATTTTGAGTTTTTGTTAAAAGGTTGACTATTAGAATTTTGTTAAAGGGTCGATTATAAGAATACAAAAGTATGTGCAAATCATTTTGAGTTTTTGTTAAAGGGTCGACTATTTCTCTGTTGACAATTTTACTCCATGTGGAAAAATATTTATCTTTACAAGTAAAAAATTTTGAAAAATTTGCACATACTTTTGTATTCTTATTTACAGCATATAGTATATGCTGTAAATAAAAATACAAAAGTACGTGCAAATCATTTTGAGTATGAGAAGCCAACTGAGCTATCCCCTCATCCAAACTTATATTTGAAAGGATACAAAATATCT